>VHKM01001007.1:450000-953678 GCA_007210695.1 Neogobius melanostomus | reverse complement strand
ACAAGAGAGAGATTTGGATATGTGGTGGCGTGTTTTTGCGTGGTGTACTGGTTCAGTTTGCATGTGTTGCGTGTTGTTTTCGTGGTTATGGCTCATTTTGCGTGTGGTTCGTGTGTCTGCGTGGTTCCTGGCTCAGTTGCGTGTGGTGCGTGTTGTTTGCGTGGCTACTGGCTCAGTTGCCGTGCGGTGGCGTGTTGTTTGCGTGTTAGCTGGCTAGTTGCATGCGGTGCCGTGTTGTTTGCGTGGTTCCTGGCTCAGTTGCATGTGGTGGCCTGTGTTGGTTTGCGGTTTACTTGGCTGCAAGTTGCATGTGGTGGCGTGTGTTTGCGTGGTTACTGGCTCAGTTGCATGTGTGGCGTGTTTGTTTGCCATGTTACCTGGCCTCAGTTGCAATGTGGTGGCGCTGTTGTTTGCGTTTGGTTACTGTTCAGTTGCGTGTGGTGGGCCGTGTTGTTTGGTGTTTTACTGCTCCAGTTGCTATGTGCGTGGCGTGGTTGCTTTGCGTGTTACTTGCGCTCAGTTGCATGTTGTGGCGTGTTGTTTGCCATGGTTACTGGCTCAGTGTTGCATGTTGTGGCGTGTTGTTTGCGGGTTCTGGCTCAGTTGGATGTGGTGGCGTGTTTGGTTTGCGTGTTACTGGTTCATCATGTGGTTGGCGTGTTGTTTGCGTGGTTACTCGGCTCACGTTGCGTGTGGTTGCGTGTTCTGTTTGCGTGGTTATGGCTCAGTTTGCGTTGTGGTGGCTGTTGTTTGCGTGGTTACTGGCTCAGTTGCGTGCGGTGGCGTGTTGTTTGCGTGGTTACTCGGCCAGTTGCATGCGGTGGCGGTGTTGTGCGTGTTACTGGCTCATTGCATTGTGGTGGCGTGTTGTTTGCGTGGTTATGCTCAGTTGCGTGGGTTGGCGTGTTGTTTGCATGGTTACTGGCTCAGTTGCGTGTGGTGGCCGTGTTGTTGTTGCGTGGTTACTGGTTTCAGTTTCGTGTGGTGCGTGTCTGTTTGCGTGGTACTGGCTCAGTTTGCATGTGGGTGCGTGTTGTTTGCAGTGGTTACTGGTTAGCTTGCGTGTGTGGCGTGTGTTTGGCGTGGTTACTGGTTCAGTGCATGTGGTTGCGTGTTGTTTGCTGTACGGGCTCAGGCTGTCATTGGTGGCGTGGTTGTTTGCGTGGTATGCTCAGTTGCATGTGGTTGCGTGTTGTTTGCATGGTTACTGTCCCGTTGCATGTGTTTGGCGTGTTTTTTGCGTGGTTACTTTCAGTTCGCGTTGGGTTGGCGTGTTGTTTGCATGTTTACTGGCTCAGTTGCGAATGTGGTGCGCCGTGTTGTTTTGTCGTGTTACGTGCTCAGTTGCATGCTGGTGGCGTTTGTTTGCTGTGGTTAACTGGCTCAGTTGCTGGTGGCTGTGTTGTTGCGTGGTTACAGGTCAGTTTGCATGTGGTGCGTGTTGTTTGCGTGTTACTGGCTTCAGTTTGCTGTGGCTGGCTCGCTTTGTTTGCGTGTTACTGGCTCAGTTGGAGTGGTGGCGTGTTGTTTGCGTGGTACTTGGTTCAGTTGCATGTGGTTGAGTGTTGTTTGCGTGGTTACGGCTCAGTTGCGTGTGGGGTGCCGTGTGTTTGCGTGGTTATGGTTCAGTGCGTGGGTTGCGTGTGTTTTCATGGTTACTAGGCTAGTTGCATGTGGCTGGCGTGTTGTTTGCAAGTTACTGCCTCAGTGCATGTGGTGCGTGTGTTTGCTGGTTCTGCTCCGTTGCATGCGGTGGCGTGTTGGTTTGCGTGGTTACTGCTCAGTTGCATGGGTGGCTGTTGTTGTGTTGGCTTACTGGTCAGCCTTGCGTCGGGTTCGGCGTGTTTGTTTGCCATGGTTACTGCGGTAGTTGCATGTGGTGGCGTGTTGTTTGTGTGGTTATGGTTCAGTTTGCGTCGGGGTTGGCGTGTTGTTGCAAAATGTTACTGGCTCAGTTGCCGTGTGGTGGCGCTTTGGTTTGCGTGGTTACTGGCTCAGTTCCATGTGGTGTGCGTGTTCTGTTCGTGGTACTGGCCTCAAGTTGCATGTGGTTGCGTGTTGTTTGCGTGGTTATGGCTCAGATGCCGTGTGGGGCGTGGTTGTTTTGCATGGTTTACTCGGCTAAGTTTGCGGTGGTGGCGTGTGTTTTGCATGGTTACTTGGCTCAGTTGACATGTGGTGGCGTGTCTGTTTGCGTGGTTACTGGCTCAGCTTTTGCATGTGGTGGCGTGTTGTGTGTTGCGGGTTTAACTACGCTCAGTTTGCATGTGGTGGCGTGTGTTTGCGTGGTTTACTGGTTCAGTTGCACTGTGGTTGCGTGTTTGTTTGCGTGGTCCTGGCTCAGTTGCAATGTGGTTGCGTGTTGTTTGCATGGTTACTGGTCTCAGTTGCATTGGTGCGTGTGTTTGCTGTGGTACTCGGCTCAGTTTTGCATGTGTGGCGTGTTCTGTTTCGCATGGTTTACTGGCTCAGTTTGGCAATTGTGTGGCTGTGTTGGTTTGGCGTGGTTACTGCCTCAGTTGCGAATGTTGTGGCGTGTTGTTGCGTGGTTACTGGCTCAGTTTCATGTGGTGGCGTGTTGTATTGCGTGTTACTGCTCAGTTGCTATGTGGTGGCGTGTTGTTGCATGGTTACTGGCTCAGTTCAATGTGTTGCGTGTTGTTTGCAAATGGGTTACTTGGCTCAGTTGCAAATGTTGTGGCGGTTGTTTGCGTGGTTACTGGCTCAGTTGCATTGTGCTGTTGTTGCGTGGTCCTGGGCTCAGGTTCCATGTGGTGGCATGTTGTTTTGCGTGGTTACGTGCTCAGTTGCACATGTTGTTGCGTGTTGTTGCTGGTTACTGGCTCAGTTGCATGTGGTTGCGTGTTGTTTGCGTGGTACTTGGCTCAGTTGCATGTGGGTGGCGTGTTGTTTGCGTAGGTTACTGGCTCAGTTGCATTTGGTTGCGTGTTGCTTTTGCGTGGTTTCACCTGGCTCATTGCATGTGTTGCGTGTTGTTTGCATGGTTACTGGCTCAGTTGCATGTGGTGGCGTGTTGTTGCATGGTTACTGGCTCAGTTCAATGTGGGGCGTGTTGTTTGCGTGGTTACGGCTCAGTTGCATGGTGGTGTGCGTGTTGTTTGGCGTGTGGTTACTGGCTCAGTTGCGTGTGGTTTGCGTGTTTGCTTGCGTGGTACTGTTCGGGGGCAGTTGCATGTGGTGCGTTGTTGCGTGGTTAACTGGCTCAGTTGCATGCTGGTGGCGGTGTTTTTTGCCGTGGTTACGGGCTCAGGTGCATGTGTGGCGTGTTTGTTTGCGTTGGTTATGCTCAGTTGCATGTGGTGGCGTGTTGTTTGATGGTTACTGGCTCCGTTGCAATGTGGTGGCATGTTGTTGCGTGTTACTGGCTAGTTGCTGTGGTTTCGTGTTGTTTGCGTGGTTACGGCTCAGTGCATGTGGTTGCGTGTTGTTTGCGGTGGTTACTGGCTCAGTTGCATGTGGTGGCGTGTTGTTGTGCCGCTGTTACTGACTCGTTGCATGTGGTTGCGTGTTGTTTGCGTGGTTACTGCTGGCTCAGTTGCATGTGGTTCGGTGTTGTTTGCATGGTTACTGCTCCGTTGCATGTGGTGGCGTGTTGTTTGGCATGGTTACTGGCTCAGTGCATGTGTGGGTGTTGTTTGCGTGGTTACTGGCTAGTTGCATGTGGTGGCGTGTTGTTTGCAGGGTTACTGGCTCTAGTTGCGTGTGGTTGCCGCTGTTTTTGTTGTTTGCGTGGTTCCTGTCAGTTGCAGTGTGTGGCGTGTGTTGCTGGTTACTGGCTCAGTTGCATGTGGTGGCGTGTTGTTTGCGTGGTTACTGGCTCAGTTGCATGTTGGTTGCGTGTTTGTTTGCGCTGGTTATGGCTCAGTTTGCGCGTGGTGGCGTTTGTTGCTGGTTAACTGGCTCAGTTGCGTGTGGTGGCGTGTTGTTTGCGTGGGTTTACTGGCTTCACGTTGCCATGTGGTGGCGTGTTCGTTTGCCGTGTTACTGCTCAGTTGCATTGTGTGCCCGGTGTTTTTTTTGGGTTTTCGTGGTTACTGGCTCAGTGCATGTGGTGCGTGTTGTTTGCGTGTTACTGTTATTGACATGTGGTATAGCGTGTTGTTTGCCGTGGTTACTGGCTCAGTGCATGTGGTGGGTGTTGTTAGCCGCTGCGTTACTGGCTCAGTTTGCATGTGGTGGCCGTTTGTTTTGCGTGGTTACTGGCTCAGTTGCATGTGGCGCGTGTTTGTGTTGCGTGGGTTACGTGGCTCAGTTGCAATGTGGTGGCGTGTTTGTGTGCATGGTTACGGCTCAGTTGCTGTGTGTTGCGTGTTGTTTGCATGGTTTACTGGCTCAGTTGCAGTTGTGGCGGTTTGCGTGGTTACTGGCTCAGTTGCATGTGGTGCGTGTGTTTGCCATGGTTACTGGCTCAGTTGCATGTTGGTGGCATGTTGTTTTCGTGGTTTACTGGCTCAGTTGCATGTGGTGGCGTGTTGTTTCGGCGTGTTACTGGTTATGCCAGTGGTGGCCGTGTTGTTCTGCGTGGTTCACTGGCTTCAGTTTGCATGTGGTGGCTGTGTTGTTCTGGCATGGTTATGGCTCAGCTTGCATGGTGGACGTGTTGTTTTGCGTGGTTACTCGTTCAGTTGCCGTGTGGGTGCGGTGTTGTTTGCGTGGTTACTGGCTGCAGCTTGCATGTGGTGGCGTGTTGTTTGCGTGGTTACTGGCTCAGTTGCATGTGGTGGCGTGTTTGTTGCATGGTTACGTGGCTAGTTGCCATGTGGTGGCGTGTTTGTTTTGCGTGGTTACTGGCTCAGTTGCATGTGTGGCGTGTTTGTTTCCGTGTTACTGTCAGTTGCATGTGGTGCGTGGTTGTTTTTTGCGTGTTACTTGGGCTTCAATAAGTTGCGTGTGGTTTGCTGTGTTGCTTTGCTTGGTTACTGGCTCAGTTGCGTTGGTGGCGTGTGTGTTTGAGTGGTTACTGGTCAGTTCGTGCGGTGGCGTGTTGTTTGCGTGGTTCCTACGGCTCAGTTGCAATGCGGTGCCGTGTTGTTTGAAGTGGTTACTGGCTCAGTTTGCATGTGTGGCGTGTTGTTTGCGTGGTTAACTGCTTCAAGTTGCATGTTGTGGCGTGTTGTTTTGCGTGGGTTTACTGGCTCAGTTGCATGTGGTGCGTGTTTGTTGCATGTTACTGGCCTGCAGTTTGCATGTGGTGGGTGTTGTTGCCGTGGTTACTGGTTCAGTTTGCGTGTGTGGCGCGTGTTGGTTTGGTGGTTACGGCTCAGTTGCATGTGGTGGCGTGTTGTTTTTGCTGGTTACTGCTCAGTTGCATGTGGTGCGTGTTGTTTGCATGGTTACTGGTCAGTTGCATGTGTGGCGTGTTGTTTTGCGGGTTACTGGCTCAGTTGGATGTGGTGGCGTGTTGTTTGCGTGGTTAACTGGTTAGTTGTCATGGTTGCCGGTTGTTTGCGTGGTTACCTGGATCAGTTGCGTGTGGTTTGCGTGTTGTTGCCGTGGTTACTGGCTTCAGTTTTGCGTGTGGTTGGCGTGCTTGGTTTTGCGGGTTACTGTGCTCAGTTGCGTGCGGTGGCCGTGTCGTTTGCGTGGTTACTGGCTCTAGTTGCATCGTGCGTGGTTGTTTTGGCGTGGTTACTTGGCTCAGTTGCATGTGGTGGCGTGTTTGTTTGCCGTGGTTAACTGGCTCAGTTTGCGTGGTGGCGTGTGTTGCATGGTTACTGGCTCAGTTGCGTGTGGTGGCGTGTTGGTTTCGCGTGGTTACTGGTCAGTTGCGTGTGGTGGCGTGTTGTTGTTGGCGTGTGTTTAACTTCGGCTCAGTTGCATGTGGTGGCGTGTTGTTTGCGTGGTTACTGGTTCAGTGCGTTGGTGGTGAGTGTGTTTGCGTGGTTACTGGTTCAGTTCATGTGGTGCGTGTGTTCGTGTTACTCGGCGTCATTGCTGTGGTCGGCGTGTTGTTTGCTTGGTTACTGGCTCAGTTGCAGGTGGTTTGCGTGTTTAGTTTTGCCAATGGTTACTGGTTTCTAGTTGCATGTGGTTGCGTGTTGTTGCGTGGTACGTTCAGTTGGTGGGTTGGCGGTTGGTTTTGCATGGTTACTGGCTCAGTTGCAATGTGTGCGTGTTTGTTTGCGGGTTTACTGTGGTCTCCGTTGCATGTTGGTGGCGTGTTGTTTTCGTGGTTACTGCTCAGTTGCAGTGGTGGCGTGTGTTTGCGTGTTATGCTCAGTTGCCTGTGTGGCGTGTTTGTTCTGCCGTGGGTTACTGGCTCAGTTGCATGTGGTGGCGTGTTGTTTGCGTGGTTACTGGCTCAGTTGCATGTTGGTGGCGTGTTTTTGCGTCGGTTACTTGGCTCAGTTGCGTGTGGTTGCGTGTGTTTGCGTGGTTTATGGCTCAGTTTGCGTGTGGTGCGTTGTTATTTGCGGTTGGTTCTGTTCAGTTGCGTGGGTTGCGTGTTGTTTTGATGCGTTACTGGCTCAGTTGCATGTGGTGGCGTGGTTGTTTGCAAGGATTACGGCTCAGGTTGCATGTGGTGGCGTTTGTTTGCGTGGTTACTGGCCTCAGTTGCATTGCGGTGGCGTGTTGTTGCGTGGTACTGCTCAGCTTGCATGTGGTGGCGGTTGTTTGTGTGGTTCTGGTTCAGTTGAGTGGTGTTGGGCGTGTTGTTTGCATGGTTATCTGGCTCAGTTGCATGTGGTGGCGTGTTGTTTGTGTGGTACTGGTTCAGTTGCGTGGGTTGGCGTGTTGTTTGCATGGTTACCTGGCTCAGTTGCGTGTGGTGGCGTGTTGTTTGCGTGGTTACTGGCTCAGTTTGCATGTGGTGGCGTGTTGTTTGCTGTGGTTACGGCTCAGTTGCATGTGGTTGCGTGTTTGTTTGCCGTGGTTACTGGCTCGTGCGTGTGGTGGCGTGTTGTTTGCATGGTTATCTGCTCAGTTGCGTGTGGTGGCGTGTTGTTGTTGCATGGTTACTGGCTCAGTTGCATGTGGTGGCGTGTTGTTTTGCGTGGTTACTTGGCTCAGTTGCATGTGGTGGCGTGTTGTTTGCGTGGTTACTGCTCACGTTGGCATGTGGTGGCGTGTTAGTTATTGCGTGGTTACTGGTTCAGTTGCATGTGGTTGCCGTTGTTGTTTGGTGGTTACTGCTCAGTTGGATGAGTGGGTGTTGTTTGGTGGTTACTGGCTCAGTTGCAATGTGGTGGCGTGTGTTTGCGTGGTTTATCATGGCTCAGTTGCATGTGGTGGCGTGTTGTTTTGCGTGGTTACTGGCTCAGTTGCATGTGGTGGCGTGTTGTTTGCATGGTTACTCGGCTCAGTTGCGTGTGGTTGCGTGTTTGTTTGCGTGGTTACTGGCTCAAGTTGGCATGGTGGTGGCGTGGTTGTTTGCATGGTTACGGCCTGCCAGTTGCATGTGTGGCGTGTTTTTGCGGGTGGGTTACTTGGGCTCTTGGTGTGGCAGTGTTGTTTTGCATGTTTAACTGGCTGCAGTTGCATGTGGTGGCGTGTTTTTTTGCGTGGCTTAACTGGTTCAGTTCATGTGGTGCGTGTATTGTTGGTGGATTACTGGCTCAGTTGCATGTGGTGGCGTGTTGTTGCATGGTTCACTGGCTCAGTTGCATGGTGGTGGACGTGTTTTGTTTGCGTGGTTACTGTTCAGTTGCGTGTGGTGGCCGTGTTGTTGCGTGGTTACTGGCTCAGTTTGCATGTGGTGGCGTGTTGTTTGCGTGGTTCTGTCAGTTTGGCCCATGTGTTAGGCGTGTTGTTTGCGTGGTTACTGGCTCAGTTTGCATGTGGTGGCGTGTTGTTTGCATGGTTACTGGCTCATTGCATGTGGTGGCGTGTTGTTTGCATGGTTTGGCTGCAGTTTGCATGTGTTGGCGTGTTGTTTGCATGGTTACTGGCTCAGTTGCATGTGGTGGCGTGTTGTTTGCGTGGTTACTGGCTCAGTTGCATTTGTGGTGGCGTGTTGTTTGCGGTACTGGTTCGTTTGCATGTGGTTTGCGTGTTGTTTTGCGTGGGTTACTTGGCTTCAGTTGCGTGTGGTTGCCGTGTTGTTTGCGTGGTTACTGGCTCAGTTGCGGTGGTGGCTGTTGTTGTTTGCGTGGTTATGGTTCCAGTTGCGTGGGTTGGCGTGTTGGTTTGCATGGTTACTGCTCAGTTACCATGTGGTGGCGTGTTGTTTTGCAAGGTTACTGGGCTCAGTTGCATGTTGGTGGCGGTGTTGTTTGCGATCGGTTTACTGGCTCAGTTGCAATGCGGTGCGTGTTGTTATGCGGGTTACTGCTCAGTTTGCATGTGGGTGGCGTGGGTTGTTTGTGTGGGTTAACTGTTCAGTTGCGTGGCGTTGGCGTTGTTGTTTTTGCAATGGTTACTGGCTCAGTTGCATGTTGGTGGGAGTGTTGTTTGCAAGGTTACTGGCTCAGTTGCATGCGGTGGCGTGTTGTTTGCGTGGTTACCTGGCTCAGTTGCATGCGGTGGCGTGTTTGTTTTTGCGGTGTACTGGCTCAGTTGCAACTGCGGTGGAGTGTTGTTGCCGTGGTTACTGGCTCAGTTGCAATGTGGTGGCGTGTTTGTTTGTGTGGTTACTGGTTCAGTTGCGTTGGTTTGGCCGTGTTGTTTTGCATGGTTACTGGCTCAGTTTGCATGTGGTGGCGTGTTTTTGCCAGGTTACTGGCTCTAGTTGCATGTTGGTGGCGTGGTTGTTTGCAGTGGTTACTGGCTCAAGTTGCATGTGGTGGCGTGTTGTTTGCGTGGTTAACCTGGGCTCAGTTGCAATGTGGTTGGTGTTGTTTGGCGTGAGTTACTGGCTCAGTTGATGTGGGTGGCGTGTTGTTTTGCGTGGTGTACTGGGTCAGTTGCATGGTGGTGGCGTGTTTGTTTGCGTGGTTACTGGCTCAGTTTGCATGTGGTGGCGTGTTTGTTTGAGTGGTTACTGGCTCAGTTTGCGTGCAGGGCGTGTGGCGTGTTGTTTGCGTGTTACTGGCTCAGTTGCCAAATGTGGTGGCGTGTTGTTTGCGTGGTTACTGGCTAGTTGCGTGTGCGTGGCGGTGTTGTTTGCGTGGTTACTGGCTCAGTTGCGCGTGGTGGCCGTGTTGTTTGCGGTGGTCTACACTTGGCTCAGTTGCATGTGGTGGCGTGTTGTTTGCCGTGGTTACTGGCTCAGTTGCATGTGGTGGCGTGTTGTTTGCGTGGTTACTGGCTCAGTTGCGTGTGGTGGCGTGTTTGCATGGTTACTGGCTCAGTTGCATGGTGGTGGCGTGTTGTTTGCGTGGTTACTGTTCCAGTTGCGGTGTGGTGGCGTGTTGTTTGCGTGGTCACTGGCTCAAGTTGCATGTGGTGGCCGTGTTGTTTTGCGTGGTTACTGTTCAGTTGCCGTGGGGTGGCGTGTTGTTTTGCATGGGTTACTGGCTCAGTTGCATGTGGTGGCGTGTTTTTTGTTTGCGTGGTTACTGGCTCAGTTGCGTGTGGTGGCGTGTTGTTTGCGTGGTTACTGGTTTCAGTTGCATGTGTGGCGGTGTTGTTTTGCGTGGTCACTGGTTCAGTTGCGTGGGGTTGGCGTGTTGGTTTGCGTGGTTACTGGTTCAGTTGCATGTGGTGGCGTGTGTTTGCGTGGTTCTGGTTCAAGTTGCCATGTGGTGGCGTGTTGTTTGCGTGTTACTGGTTTCAGTTTGCGTGGGGTGGCGTGTTGTTGCGTGGTTACTGGTTCAGTTTGCGTGTGTATTCCAGATAAGAGAGAGATACTGGCTCAGTTGCATGTGTGGCGTGTTGTTTGCGTGGTTACGCTCAGTTTGCATGTGGTGGCGGTGTTGTTTGCATGGTTACGGCTCAGTTGCGTGTGTTGGCGTGTTTTTGCATGTTCTGGCTCAGTGCCATGTGGTGGCGTGTGTTTGCGTGTTCTGGCTCAGTTGCATGTGGTGGCGTGTTGTTTGCATGTTACTGGCTCAGTTGCATGTGGTGGCATGTTGTTTGGCGGTGGTTACTGGCTCAGTTGCATGTGGTGGCGTGTTGTTATTGGAAGTGTTACTGGTTCAGTTGCCATGTGAGTGGCGTGTTGTTGAGTGGTTATGGGCTCAGTTGCATGTGGTGGGCGTGTTGTTTGCATGGTTATGGCTACAAGTTGCATGTGGGTGGCGTGTTGTTTTGCGTGGTTACTGGTCAGTTGGGCGTGTGGTGGCGTGTTGTTTGCGTGGTTTACTGGCTCAGTTGCAATGTGGTGGCTGTTTGTTTGCCGTGGCTGGCTCAGTTGCATGTGGTGGCGTGTTGTTTGCATGGTTACTGGTCAGTGCATGTGGTGGCGTGTTGTTTGCGTGGTTTACTTACTGGCTCAGTTGGATGTGGTGGCGTGTCTGTTGCGTGGTTACTGTTCAGTTGCATGTGGTTGCGTGTTGTTGGCGTGGTTACTGGCTCAGTGCGTGTGGGTTGCGTGTTGTTGCGTGTTACTGGCCAGTTGCGTGTGGTGGCGTGTTGTTTGCGTGGTTACTGGCTCAGTTGCGTGCGGGTGGCGTGTTGTTTGCGTGGTTACTGGCTAGTTGCATGTGGTGGCGTGTTTGTTTTTGCGTGGTTACTGGCTCCAGTTCTGTGGTGGCGTTTGTTTGCGTGGTTACTGCTCAGTTGCATGTGGTGGGGGGGGGGGGGGGGGGGGGGGGTGGTTATCGGATCAGTTGCATGTGGTGGCGTGTTGTTTGCGTGGTTACTGGCTCATTGCATGTGTGGCGTTGGTTGTTTGCATGGGTTACTGGCCTCAGTTGCATGTGGTGCGTGTTGTTGCGTGGTTACTGGTTCAGTTGCGTGTGGTGCGTGTTGTTGCGTGGTTATGCTCAGTTGCATGTTGGTGGCGTGGTTGTTTGCGTGTTACTGGCTTCAGTTGCATGTGGTGGCGTGTTGTTTGCGATGGTTACTGGCTCAGTTGCATGTGGTGGCGTGTTGTTTGCCCGTGGTTACTGGCTTCAGTTGATGTGGTGGCGTGTTGTTTGCGTGGTACTTGGGTTCAGTTGCATGTGGTTGCGTGTTTGTTTGCGTGGTTACTGGCTCAGTTGGCATGTGTGGCGTGTTGTTTGCGTGGTTACTGGTTCAGTTGCATGTGGTGGCGTGTTGTTTGCGTGGTTTACTGGCTCAGTTGCATGTGGTTGCGTGTTTGTTGCGTGGTTACTAGGCCTCAGTTGCATCGGTGGCGTGTTGTTGCGTGGACTGGCTCAGTGGCATGGGTGGCGTGTTGTTGCGTGGTTACTGGCTCAGTGCGATGGGTTGGCGTGTTGTTTGCATGGTTACTACTGGCTCAGTTGCGTGTGTGGCCGTGTTGTTTGCGTGTTACTGGTTCAGTTGCGTGTGGTGGCGTGTTGTTTGCGTGGTTACTGGCTCATTGCATTGGTGGCGTGTTGTTTGCGCGTGGTTACTGTTCGTTGCGTGTGGTGCGTGTTGTTTTGGCGTGGTTACTGGTTCAGTTGCAATGTGTTTGCCGTTGTTGCGTGGTTACTGGCTCAGTTTGCATGTGTGGCGTGTTGTTTGCGTGGTTATGGCTCAGTTGCATGTTGGTTGCGTGTTGTTTGCATGGTTACTGGTTCAGTTTGCCATGTGGTTGCGTGTGTTTGCGTGGTTACGGGTTCAGGTTGCGTGGGTTGGCGTGTTGTTTTGCAGGTTACATGGCTAGTTGCAATGTGGTGGCGTGTTGTTGCGTGGTTACTGGCTCAGTTGGCATGTGGTGGCGTGTTGTTTGCGTGGTTACTGCTCAGTTGCATGTGGTGGCGTGTTGTTTGCGTTGGTTTACTTGCTCAGTTGCATGTGGGTGCGTGTGTTTGCGTGGTTACTCCCGGCTTCAGTTGCATGTGGGTGGCGTGTTTTGTTTTGCGTGGTTACTGGCTCAGTTTGCATGTGGTGCGTGTTTTTTTCGTGTTTACTGGCTCAGTTGCGTGTGGTTGCGTGTTGTTTTGCGTGGGTTCACTGGCTCAGTTGCGTGTGGTGGCGGTGTTGTTTGGCGTGTTACTGGTTCAGTTGCGTGGGTTGCGTGTTGTTTGCATGGTTACTGGCTCAGTTGCATGTGGTTGGCGTGTTGTTCAAGGTTAACTTGGCTCAGTTGCATGTGGTGGCGTGTTGTTGCGTGGTTACTGGCTCAGTTAGATGCGGTGGGCGTGTTGTTTGCGTGTTCTGGCTCAGTTGCATGTGGTGGCGGTTGTTTGTGTAGGTTACTGGTTCGTTGCGTGGGTTGGCGTGTTGTTTTGCATGGTTTACTGGCTCAGTTTGCATGTGTGGCGTGTTGTTGTGTGGTTACTGTTCAGTTGCGTGGGTTGGCGTGTTGTTTGCATGGTTTACTGGCTCAGTTGCGTGTGTGGCGTGTTGTTTGCGTGGTACTGGCTAGTTGCATGTGGTGGCGTGGTTGTTTTGCGTGGTTACTGGCTCAAGTTGCATGTGGTGCGTGTTGTTTGCGTGGTTACTGGCTCAGTTGCGTGTGGTGCGTGTTGTTTGCATGGTTACTGGCTCAGTGCGTGTGGTGGCGTGTTTGTTTGCATGGTTACTGCTCAGTTTGCATGTGGTGGCGTGTTGTTTCGTGGTTACTGGCCAGTTGCATGTGGTGGCGTGTTGTTTTGCGTGGTTACTGGCTCAGTTGCATGTGGTGGCGTGTTGTTTGCGTGGTTACTGGTTCATTGCAATGTGGTTGCGTTTTTTTGGCGTGGTTCACTGGCTCAGTTGCATGTGGTTGCGTGTTGTTGCATGGTTACTGGCTCAGTTGCATGTGTGGTCGTGTTGTTTGCGGTGGTTAACTGGTCAGTTGCAATGTGGTGGCGTGTTGTTTTGCATGTTACTGGCTCAGTTGCATGTGGTGGCGTGTTGTTTGCGTGGTTACTGGCTCCAGTTGCATGTGGTTGGCGTGTTGTTTGCGTGGTTACTGTGGCTCAGTGCATGGGTGGAGTGTGGTTTGCGTGGTTACTGGCTTCAGTTGCATGTGGTGGCGTGTTGTTTGCATGGTTTACTGGCTCAGTTGCATTGGTTTGCGTGTTGTTTGCATGGTTACTGCTCAGTTCATGTGGTGGCGTGTTGTTTGCGTGGTTTACAGCTCAGTTTGCTGTGGTGGCGTGTTGTTTGCGTGGTTTACTGGCTCAGTTGCATGTGGTGGCTGTTTTTTGCGTGGTTAACTGGCTTCAGTTGCATGTGGTTGCGTGTTGTTTGCGTGGTTATGGCTTCAGTTGGCATGTGGTTGCGTTTGTTTGCGTGGTTTACTGGCTTCAGTTGCATTGTGGTGGCCGTGTTGTTGCGTGGTTAAACTGCTCAGTTGCATGTGTTGCGTGTGTGTTTGCGTGGTTTCTGGCTCAGTTGCATGTGGTTGCGTGTTGGTTTGCATGGTTTCTGGCTCAGTTGCATGTGGTGGCGTGTGTTTTGCATGGTTAACTGCTCAGTTGCAATGTGGTGGCGGTGTTGTTATGCGTGGTTACTGCTCAGTGCTGTGGTGGCCGTGTTGTTTGCGTGGTTACTGGTCAGTTGCGTGTGGTTGCGTGTTGTTTGCGTGGTACTGGTTCAGTTGCATGTGGTTGCGTGTTGTTTGCGTGGTTACGGCTCAGTTGCATGTGGTGGCGTTTTGTTGTTTGCGTGGTTACTGCTCAGTTGCATGTGGTGGCGGTTGTTGGCGTGGTTATGGGCTCAGTTGCATGTGTGGCGTGTTGTTTGCATGGTTACTGGCTCAGTTGCATGTGGTGGCATTTGTTTCGTGGTTACTGGCTCAGTTGCATGTGGTTGCGTGTTGTTGCGTGGTTACTGGCTCAGTGCATGTGGTGCTGTTGTTTTGCGTGTTACTGGCTTCAGTTGCATGTGGTGCGTGTTGTTTGCGTGGTTACTGACTAGTTGCATGTGGTTGCGTGTTGTTTGCGTGGTTACTGGCTCAGTTTTGCATGTGGTCGTGTTTGTTTTGCATGTTATGCTCAGTTCATGTGGTGGCGTGTTGTTTGGCATGGTTACTAGGCTCAGTTGCATGTGGTGGCGTGTTGTTTTTGCGTGGTTACTGGCTCAGTTGCATGTGTGGCGTGTGTTTGCGTGGGTTACTGGCTCATTGCGTGTGGTTGGCGTGTTGTTTGCGTGGTTAACTGGGGCTCAGGTTCGTGTGGTGGCGTGTTGTTTGCGTGGTTACTGGCTCAGTTGCATGTGGGTGGCGTGTTTGTTTTGCGTGGTTACTGGCTCAGTTGCATGTGGTTGCGTGTTGTTTGCGTGTTATGCTCAGTTGCGTGTGGGGCGTGTTGTTTGCATGGTTACTGGCCAGTTGCGTGTGGTGGCGTGTTGTTTGGTGGTTACTGGCTCAGTTGCATGTGGTGGCGGTGTTGTTTTGCGTGGTACTGGCTCAGTTGCATGTTGTGGCGTGTTGTTTGCGTGGTTTACTGCTCAGTTGCATGTGTGGCGTGTTGTTTGCGTGGTTACTGGTTCAGTTGCATGGTGGTTTGCGTGTTGTTTGGCGTGGTTTTACTGGCTCAATTTTGCATGTGGTGGCGTGTTGTTGCGTGGTTACTGGCTGTTGCCAGTGGGTGGGCGTGTTGTTTTGCGTGGTTACTGGCTCAGTTGCATGTGGTGGCGTGTTGTTTGCGTGGTTACGGCTCAGTTTGCAATGTGTTGCGTGTTGTTGCATGTTTACTGGGCTCAGTTGCGTGTGGTTGCGTGTTGTTTGCATGGTTACTGGCTCAGTTGCATGTGGTGGGCGTGTTTGTTTGCGTGGTTAACTGGCTCAGTTGCAATGTGGGTGGCGTGTTTTGTTTTTGCATGGTTACTGGCTCAGTTGATGTGGTGGGCATGTTGTTTGCGTGGTTACTGGCTCAAGTTTGGCATGTGGTGGCGTGTTGTTTGCGTGGTTATGGTTAGTTGCATGTGTGGCGGTGTTTGTTTGCGTGGTTACTGGCTCAGTTTGCATGTGGTGGGCGTGTTGTTTTTGCATGGTTACTGGCTCAGTTGCATGTGGTGGCGTGTTGTTTTGCGTGTTACTGGTTCAGTTGCGTGTGGTGCGTGTTGTCTGCGTGGTTTACTGGCTCAGTTGCATGTGGTGGGTGTTGTTTGCGTGGTTTACTGGCTCAGTTGATGTGGTGCGTGTTGGTTTGCATGGTTATGGCTCAGTTGCATGTGGTGGCGTGTTGTTTGCGTGGTTACTGGGCTCAGTTGGATGTGAGTGGCGTGTTGTTTTGTCGTGAGTTTACTGGTTCAGTTGCATGTGGTTGCGTGTTTGTTTGCGTGGTTACTGGCTCCAGTTGCGTGTGGTGCGTGTTGTTTGCGTGGGTTACTGGCTCAGTTGCCGTGTGGTGGCGTGTTGTTTGCGTGGTACTGGCTCAGTTGCGGCGGTGGCGGTTGTTTGCGTGGTACTGGCTTCAGTTGCATGCGGTGGCGTGTTGTTTGCGGGTTACTGGCTTTAGTTTGCATGTGGTGGCGTGTTGTTTTTTGCGTGTTACTGGCTCAGTTGCATGTGGTGGCTGTTGTTTGCCGTGTTAACTGGCCTCAGTTGCATGTGGTTGGCGTGTGTTGGCATGGTTACTGGCTCAGTTGTGTGGTGGCGGTGTTGTTTGCGTGGTTACTGTCAGTTGCGTGTGGTGGCTGGGTTGTTGCGTGGTTACTGGCTAGTTGCATGTGGTGGCGTGTTGTTTGCGTGGTTACTGGCTTCAGTTGCATGTGGTGGCGTGTTGTTTGGCAATGGTTTACTGGTCAAGTTGCATGTTGGTGGCGTGTTGTTTGCGTGGTACTGGCTCAGTTGGATGTGGTTGGCGTGTTGTTTGCGTGGTTACTGGTTCAGTTGCATTGTGGTGTTGCGTGTTGTTTGCGTGGTTACTGCTCAGTTTGCGTGTGGTTGCGGTGTTGTTTGCGTGGTTTCTGGCTCAGTTTGCGTGGTGGTGGCGTGTTGTTTGCGTGGTTACTGGCTCAGTTGCGTGCGGTGGCGTGTTTGTTTGCGGGTTACGGTCATTTGCATGCGGTGGCGTGTTGGTTTGCGTGGTTACTGGCTCAGTTGGCATGTGGTGGCGTGTTGTTTGCCGTGGTTACTGGCTCAGTTGGTGGGTTTGGCGTGTGTTTGCATGGTTACTACTGGCTCAGTTGCGTGGTGGTGGCGTGTTTGTTTTGTCGTGGTTACTGGTTAGTTGCGTGTGGTGGCGTGTTGTTTGCGTGTTACTTGCTCAGTTTGCCATGTGGTGGCGGTGTTGTTTGCGTGGTTACTGTTCAGTTGCGTGTGGTGGCGGGTGTATTGTTTGCGTGGTTACTGGTTCAGCTTGCAGTGGTTGCGTGTGTTTGCGTGGTTCTGGCTCAGTTGCATGTGGTGGCGTGTTGTTTGCGTGGTTACTGGCTCAAGTGCATGTGGTTGCGTGTTGTTTTGCATGGTTACTGGTTCAGTTGCATGTGGTTGCGTGTTGTTTTTTTGCGTGTTACTGTTCAGTTGCGTGGGTTGGCGTGTTGTTTGTGGTACTACTGCTAGTTTGCATGTGGTGGCGTGTTTGTTTGCGTGGTTACTGGCTCAGTTGCATGTGGTGGCGTGTTGTTTGCGTGGTTACTGGCTCAGTTGCATGTGGTGGCGTGTTTGTTTTTGCGTGGTTACTGGCTCCAGTTCTGTGGTGGCGTTTGTTTGCGTGGTTACTGCTCAGTTGCATGTGGTGGCGTGTTGTTTTGCGTGGTTACTGGCTCAGTTGCATTGGTGGCGTGTTTTTTTGGCGTGGTTACTGGTCAGTTGCGTGTGGTTTGCGTGTTGTTTGCGTGGTTACTGGGCTCAGTTTGCGTGTGGTGGCGTGTTGTTTGCGTGGTTAACTGGTTTGCAGTTTGCGTGGGTTGCGTGTTGTTTGCATGGGTTACGGCTCAGTTGCATGTGGTGGCGTGTTGTTTGCAAGGTTACGGCTCAGTTGCATGTGGTGGCGTGTTGTTTGCGTGGTTACTGGCTCAGTTGCATGCGGTGGCGTGTTGTTTGCGTGGTTACTGGCTATTGCATGTGGTGGCGTGTTTTGTTTTGTGTGGGTTACTGGTTCAGTTGCTGGGTTGCGTGTTTGTTGCATGGTTACTGGCCTCAGTTGCATGTGGTGGCGTGTTGTTTTGGGTGGTTACTGGTTCAAGTTGCGTGGGTTGGCGTGTTGTTTGCATGGTTACTGGCTCAGTTGCGTGTGGTGGCGTGTTGTTTGCGTGGTTACTGGCTCAGTTGCATGTGTGGCGTGTTGTTTGCGTGGTTACTGGCCAGTTTGCATGTGGTTTGGCCGTGTTGTTTGCGTGGTTACTGGCTCAGTTGCGTGTGGTGCGTGTTGTTTGCAATGGTTACTGGCTCAGTTGCGTGTGGGCGTGTTGTTTTGCTGGTTACTGGCTCAGTTGCATGTGGTGGCGGTTGTTTTGCGTGGGTTACTGGCTCATTGCATGTGGTGCCGTGTTGTTTGCGTGGTGTTTACTGGCTCAGTTTGCATGTGTGGCGTGTTGTTTGCGTGGTTAACTGGTTCAGTGCATGTGGTTGCGTGTTTGTTGAGTGGTTCTGGCTCAGTTGCATGTGGGTGGCGTGTTGTTGCGTGTTACTGGCTTCAGTGCATGTGGTGGCGTGTTTGGTTTGCGGTGGTTACTGGCTCAGTTGCAATGTGGTGCGTGTTGTTGCGTGGTTACTGCTCAGTTGCATGTAGGTGGCGTGGTTGTTTGAGATGGTTACTGGCTCAGTTTGCGTGTGGTTGAGTGTTGTTTGCGTGGTTATGGCTCAGTTGCATGTGGTGGCGTGTTGTTTTTGCATGTTACTGGCTCAGTTTGCATGTGGTGGCGCGGGTTGTTTTGCGTGGTTTACTGCTCAGTTGCATGTGGTGGCGTGGTTGTTTGCATGGTTACTGCTCAGTTGCATGTGGTGGCGTGTTTTTTGCGTGGTTACTGGTTCAGTTGCATGTGGTGGCGTGTTGTTTGGCGGTGGTTACTGGCTCAGTTGCATGTGTGGCCGTGTTGTTTGCATGGTTACTGGCTCAGTTGCATGTGGTGGCGTGTTGTTTTGCGTGGTTACTGGTTCAGTTGCGTGTGGTGGCCGTGTTGTTTGCGTGGTTACTGGCTCAGTTGGCATGTGGTGGCGTGTTGTTGCGGGTTACTGGTTCAGGTTGCCATGTGGTGGCGTGTTGTTTGCGTGGTTACTGGCTCAGTTGGCATGTGGGCGTGTTGTTGCAATGGTTACTGGCTCAGTTGCATGTGGTGGCGTGTTGTTTGCATGGTTACTGGCTCAGTTTGCCATGTGGTGGCGTGTTGTTTGCATGGTTACTTGGCTCAGTTGCCATGTGGGTGGCGTGTTGTTTGCTGGTACTGGCTCAGTTGCATGTGGTGCCGTGTTGTTTGCGTGGTTATGGTTCAGTTGCATGTGGTTGCGTGTTGTTTGCGTGGTTACGGCTCAGTTGGTGTGGTCGTGTCTGGTTTGCGTGGTTAATGGCTCAGTTGCGTGTGTGGCGTGTTGTTTGCGTGGTTCCTGGTTAGTTGCCGTGGGTTGCGTGTTGTTTGCATGGTTACTGGCTCAGTTGCATGTGGTGGCGTGTTGTTTGCAGGTTACTGGCTCAGTTGCATGTGGTGGCTGTTGTTTGCGTGGTTACTGGCTCAAGTTGCATGCGTGGCGTGTTGTTTGCGTTTACTGGCTCATTGCATGTGGTGGCGTGTTGTTTTGTGTGGTTACTGGGTTCAGTTGCGTGGGTTGGCGTGTTGTTTGCATGGTTACTGGCTTCAGTTGCATGTGGGGGCGGTTGTTTGCAAGGTTACTGCTCAGTTTGCATGCGGTGGCGTGTTGTTTGCCGTGTTACTGCTCAGTGCATGCGTGGCGTGTTGTTTGCGTGGTTACTGGGCTTATTGCCGATGCGTGGCGTGTTGTTTGCGTGGTTACTGGCTCAGTTGATGTGGTGCGTTGTTTGTGTGGTTTACGGTTCAGTTGCGTGGGTTGGCGGGTTGTTGCATGGTTACTGGCTCATTGCATGTGGTGGCGTGTTTGTTTGGGCAAGGTTAACTGGCTTCAGTTTGCATGTGGTTGGCCTGTTGTTTGCGTGGTTCTGGATCAGTTGCATGTGGTGGCGTGGTTTGTTATTGCGTGGTTTACTGGCTCAGTTGCATGTGTTGGCGTGGTTGTTTTGCGTGGTTACTGGCTCAGTTGCATGTGGTGGCGTGTTGTTTGCCGTGGTTAACTGGCTCAGTTGCATGTGGTGCGTGTTGTTTGCGTGGTTATGGCTCAAGTTGCATGTGGTGGCGTGTTGTTTGCGTGGTTACTGGCTCAGTTGCGTGCGGTGGGCGGTTGTTTGCGTGGTTATGGCTCAGTTGCATGTGGTTTGGGCGTGTTGTTTGGCGTGGTTACTGGCTCAGTGCGTGTGGTGGCGTGTTTGTTTGCGTGGTTAACTGGCTCAGTTGCGCGTGGTGGCGTGTTGTTTGCGTGTTACTGGCTCAGTGCATGTGGTTGGCGTGTTTGTTTGCGTGGTTACTGGCTCAGTGGCATGTGGTGGCGTGTTGTTTTGCAGATGGTTACTACTGGCTCAGTTGCGTGTGGTGGCGTGTTTGCCATGGTTACTGGCCAGTTGCATTGGTGGCGTGTTGTTTTGGCGTGGTTACGGTTCAGTTTGCGTGTGTGGACGTGTTGTTTGCGTGGTTACTGGCTCAGTTTGCATGTGGTGGCGTGTTGTTTGCGTGGTTACTGTTCAGTTGCGTGGGGGGCGTGTTGTTGCAATGTTTACTACTGGCTCAGTTGCATGTGTGGTGTTTGTTTGCGTGGTTACGGCTCAAGTTGCGTGTGGTGGCGTGTTGTTTGCGTGGTTACTGGTTCAGTTGCATGTTGGTGGCGTGTGTTGCAGTGGTCATGGCTTCAGTTGCGTGGGGTGGCGGTGGTTTTTTTGCGTGGTTACTGGTTCAGTTGCTGTGGTGGCGTGTTGTTTGGCGTGTTACTACTGGTTCAGTTTGCATGTGGTGGCGTGTTTTGTTTGCGTGGTTACTGGTTCAAGTTGCGTGGGTGGGCGTTGTTTGCGTGGTTACTGTTAGTTGCGTGTGGTGCGTGTTGTTTGCGTGGTACTGGTTCAGTTGCATGTGGTGGCGTGTTGTTGCGTGGTTACTGGTTCAGTTGCATGTGGTGGCGTGTTGTTTGCGTGGGTTATACTGTTCAGTATGGCATGTGGTGGCGTGTTTGTTTGCGTGGTTACTGGTCAGTTTGCGCGTGGTTGGCGTGTTGTTTGCATGGTTACTGTTCAGTTGCATGTGGGTGGCGTGTTGTTTGCGTGGTTACTGGTTCAGGTTGCGTTGGGTGGCGTGTTGTTTGCGTGGTTACTGGTTCAGTGCGTGTGGTGGCAGTGTTTGTTTGCGTGGTTAACTGGCTCAGTTGCATGTGGTGGCGTGTTGTTGCGTGGTTCTGGTTCAGTTGCTGTGGGGTCGTGGTTGTTTGCATGGTTACTGGCTCAGTTGCAATGTGGTGGCGTGTTGTTGCGTGGTTAACTACTGTTCAGTTGCGGTGGTGCGTGTTGTTTGCGTGGTTACTGCTCGTTGCGTGTGGTGGCGTGTTTTTGCGTGTTACTGGTTCAGTTGCGTGGGGTGGCGGTGTTGTTTGCCGTGGGTTTTACTTGTGGTTTCAGTTGCTGTGGTGGCGTGTGTTTGCGTGGTTAACCAGGCTCAGTTGCACTGTGGTGGCGTGTTGTTTGCGTGTTACTGGCTCAGTTGCGTGTGGTGGCGTGTGGTTTGCGTGTTACTGGTTCAGTTTGCGTGGGTGGCGTGTTTTGTTTTGCGTGGTTACTGGTCAGTTGCAATGTGGTTTGCGGTTGTTGCAGTGGTTACTGCTCAGTTTGCAATGTGGGGTGGCGTGTTTGTTTTGCGTGGTTAAAGGCTCAGTTTGCATGTGGTGGCGGTTGTTGCGTGTTATGGTTTCCAAGTTGCGTGGGTGGCGTGTTGTTTGCGTGGTTTACTGGCTCAGTTGCATGGGTGGCGTGTTGTTTGCGTGGTTACTGGCTCAGTTTGATTGGTGGCGTGTTGTTTGCCGTGTACTGCTCAGTGCGTGTGGTGGCGTGTTTTGCATGGTTACTGGCCAGTTGCATGTGGTGGCGTGTTGTTTGCGTGGTTACGTTCAGTGAAGTGTGGTGCGTGGTTGTTTGCGTGGTTTACTGGCTCAGTGCATGTGGTGGCGTGTTGTTTGGCCGTGGTTACTGGTTCAGTTGCGTGGGGTGGCGTGTGTTTGCATGGTTACTGGCTCAGTTGCGTGTGGGGCGTGTTGTTTGCGTGGTTAC
The DNA here is from genome assembly GCA_007210695.1 of Neogobius melanostomus. NCBI lineage: Eukaryota > Metazoa > Chordata > Actinopteri > Gobiiformes > Gobiidae > Neogobius > Neogobius melanostomus. The sequence continues at coordinate 932,496 of VHKM01001007.1, read as the reverse complement.
TGGTTCAGTTGCGTGTGGTGGCGTGTTTTGTGCATGGGTTACTGCTCAGTTGCATGTGGTGCGTGTTTGTTTGCAGTGGTTATGGCTCAGTTGCGTGTGGTTGGGCGTGTTTGTTTGCGTGGTATGTTCAGTTGCGTGGGGTGGCGTGTTGTTTTTGCGTGGTTACTGGTTCAGTGCATGTGGTGCGTGTTGTTGCGTGGTTTACTGGTTCAGTTGCGTGGGTGTGGCGTGTTGTTCCCGTGGGTTTACTGGTTCAGTTGCGTGTGGTGGCGTGTTGTTGCGTGGTTACTGGCTCAGTTTGCCATGTGGTTGCGTGTTGTTTGCCGTGGTTACTGGTTCAGTTGCATGTGGTGGCGTGATTGTTTGCGTGGTTACTGGTTCAGTTGCGTGTGGTGGCGTGTGTTTGCGTGTTACTGGCTCAGTGCATGTTGGGGGCGTGTTTGTTTTGCGTGGTTACTGGTTCAGTGCGTGGGGGTGGCGGTTGGTTTGCGTGGTTACTGGTATTGCGTGTGGTGGCGTGTTGTTTGCGTGTTACTGGCTCATTGCATGTGGTGGCTGTGTTGTTTGCGTGGTTACTGGTTCAGTTGCGTGGGTGGCGTGTTTGTTTGCGGGTTACTGCTCAGTTGCCATGTGTGGCGTGTTTTGTTTGCGTGGTTACTGGCTCAGTTGATGTGGTGGCGTGTTGTTTGCGTGGTTACTGGCTCAAGTGCATGTGGTGGCGTGTTGTTTGCGTGGTTTACTGGCTCCAGTTTGCAGTGGTGGCGTGTCGTTTGCCCGTGGTTAATGGCCAGTTGCAATGTGGTGGCATGTGTTTGCGTGGGTTTAACTGGCTCAGTTGCGTGGGGTGGCGTGTTGTTTGCATGGTTACGGCTCATTGCATGTGGTGCATGTTGTTTGCGTGGTTACTGGCTCAGTTGCATGTGGTGGGGTGTTGGTTTGCCGTGGTACTGTTCAGTTGCCATGTGGTGGCGTGTTGTTTGCGTGGTTACTGGTTCAGTTGCGTGGGGTGGCGTGTTGTTTGCGTGTTACTGGTTCAGTTGCGTGTGGTGGCGTGTTGTTTGCGTGGTTATGGCCAGTTGCATGTGGTGGCGTGTTGTTTTGCATGGTTACTGGTTCAGGTTGCGTGTGGTTGCGTGTTGTTTGCATGGTTACTGGTTCAGTTGCGTGTGGTGGCGTGTTTGTTTTCGTGGTTAACTTGGTTCAGTGCGTGGGGTGGCGTGTTGTTTTGCGGGTTACTGGTTCCAGTTGCGTGGGGTGGCGTGTTGTTTGCCGGTGGTTCTGGCTCAGTTGCATGTGGGGCGTGTTGTTTGCGGTTACTGGCTCAGTTGCGTGTTGGTGGCTGTGTTGTTTGCGTGGTTACGGTTCAGTGCGTGGGGTGGGCGTTGTTGTTTGGGCGTGGTAACTACCTGGCTCAGTTGCATGTGTGCGTGTTGTTTGGGTGGTTAACTGGTTCAGTTGCGTGGGGTTGGCGTGTTTTTTTTGCCGTGGTTACTGGCTCAGTGCGTGTGGTGGCGTGTTGTTTGCGTGGTTACTGGTTCCAGTTGCGTGTGGTGGCGTGTTGTTTGCGTGGTTACTGGTTCATTTGCGTGTGGTTGGCGTGTTTGTTTGCGTGGATTACTGTTCAGTTGCGGCGGTGGCGTGTTGTTTGCGTGGTTACGGGGTTCAGGTGCAATGTGGTTGCGTGTTGTTGCGTGGTTACTGGTTCAGTTGCATGTGGTTTGCGTGTTGTTGCGTGGTTACTGTCAGTGCGTGTGGTTGCGTGTTGTTTACGTGTTACTGGGTTTCAGTTGCGTGCGGTGGCGTGTTGTTTGCGTGGTTACTGGTTCAGTTGCGTGCGGTGGCGTGTTGTTTGCGTGGTTTACTGGTTCAGGTTGCATGTGGTTGCGTGGTTGTTGCGTGGTTAGCTGTTCAGTTGCATGTGGTTGCGTGTTGTGCGTGGTTACTGGTTCAGTTGTCGTGGCGGTGGCGGTTGTTTGCGTGGTTACTGGTTCAAGTTGCGTGTGGTTGCGTGTGTTTGCGTGGTTACTGGCTCAGTTGCGTGTGGTTGCGTGTGTTTGCGTGGTTACTGTTCAGTTGCGTGAGGTGGCGTGTTTGTTGCGTGGTTACTGGCTCAGTTGCATGTGGTGCGTTGTTGCGTGGTTACTGGTTCAGTTGCGTGCGGTGGCGTGTTGTTTGCGTGGTTACTGGTCAAGGTTTGCGTGTGGTTGCGTGTTGTTTGCGTGGTTCTGGCTATTTTGGCGTGTGGTTGGCGTGTTGTTTGCGTGTTATGGTTAGTTTTGCGTGCGGTGGGTGTTTGTTGTGCGTGTAAATGGCTCAGTTGCATGTGGTGGCGTGTTGTTTTGCGTGGTTACTAGGCTCAGTTGCATGTGGGTGGCGTGTTGTTTGCGTGGTTACTGGTTCAGTTGCGTGTGCTGCGTGTTGTTTTGCATGTTTGTTGCGTGTTGTTTTGGCGTGGTACTGGCTCAGCTTGCAGTCCTTGCCGCTGCTCCCTCCAGTCTCTGAGTCCGCTCCAGTCCTGGTCTTGTGTTGTTCGCCTTCTGTTGAAGAAGGTCCCGGTCCAAGTCTGAGATCCTGGAGCTAACACCACCGCCCTCTGCTGGGAGAAGCCCTCCACTGCAACACCAACAGATCTGGTCAGCAGTCGTCAGGCTGATTCCTTTTTCTTTATGTTTTGTATATGTTGCGAAACAAAAGAGACTGGTTTAATATGTGTCAATTATATGTCTAAATAAATGATTATTAAGATTATTCTTAGAAAGGTTTACCTTCAATCATGGTCTGAGGTAATTGTGGACTTCCAATACTTATAAATTAAGCTACTTTGAATTACAGAAAATTCGGATAGGATGAAATGATCTTTATATCGGTTCTACATTAAACTGTTTGCAAAAGTGGTATATTGACAGAAGGAGTCGATATGATGTAGAAACTGACCATAAGCCTTGTCCAATTGTTCGGTTACACACAGACTTTTTCTTCACAGTAATATATGTTTATTCCAGATGGGAGTATTGTGAGGGGTAAAGCTGTGATTATAAAACAGTTTACAAATACTGTAGAAACTGGCGGTGAAAGTCTGATAAAACAGAAGGAAACTTTTGAAAACAGAGATATACATTTTTTAACAGAAAATTCAATGCACCAATTTTTTTTGAAATATTTGTCGAAGAAATGATATGAAAAGCCTTGAAGCCAGTTAATCTCCAGAGTCGTTCATACACCAAAATGTATGGCAATTCAAAGCTCCTCAAAGCTCTGTATTTTTAATGTAGTGATGTTTGCTTTTCCATATATAGTTGAAAGTTATTTATTGATTTTTTCTAATTGCTTTGTTCTTGGAATTCAATAGAATAAGCTGGGTAATGCACCATTTTGGTCTGAAAGTTTTTTTTTAATAGTAGTTTCAAGCTTCTGTTAATTGGACATTCGTGAATAGATATGAGTCGTCAGGGCTGATCCCTTCCTCTCCCCCTCACTGCTCCTCCTCTTCCCCCTCACTGCTCACCCTCTCCCCTCACTGCTCCTCCTCTCCCCCTCACTGCTCCTCCTCTTCCCCTCAATGCTCTCCACTTCTCAGCTGCTCCCGTCTTCCCCCTCACTGCTCCTCCTCTCCCCTCACTGCTCCTCTATTCCCTCACTGCTCCCTCCTCTCCCCTCACTGCTCCTCGTCTTCCCCTCACTGCTCCTCCTCCCCCTCAACTGTCCTCGTCTCCCCCTCACTGCCTCCTTCCCCCTCAATGCTCCTCGTCTCCCCTCACTGCTCCTCCTCTTCCCTTCACTGCTCCTCCCTTCCCCTCACGCTCTCCTCTCACCCTCACTGCTCTCCTCTCCCTCTCACTGCTCCCCTCTCCACCCTTACACTGCTCCTCCTCTTCCCCCTTCACTGCTCCTCCTCCTTCCCTTCACTGCCCTCCTCTCCCAGTCAGCTGCTCCTCCTCTTCCCCCTCACTGCCTCCTCTTCCTCACGCTCCTCCTCTCCCCTCACTGTCCTCGTCTTCCCTCACTGCTTCCTCCTCTTTTCCCCTTCACTGCTCCTCCCTTCCCCCTCACTGCTCCTCCTCTCCCCTCACTGCTCCCCTCTCCCCTCACTGCTCTCCTCTTTCCCCTTCACTGCTCCTCTCTCCCTCACTGCTCCTCCTCTCCCGCTCACTGCTCCTCCTCTCCCCTCACTGCTCATCCTCTTCCCCTCACTGCTCCTCCTCTCCCCCTCACTGCTCTCTCTCAACCCCTCACTGCTCCCCCTCTCCCTCTTCACCTGCTCCTCCCCCCTCACTGCTCCTCCTCTCCCCCTCACTGCTCTTCCTCTCCCCCTCACATGCTCCTCCCTCTCCCCTTCACTGCTCTCCTCTCCCCTTCAACTGCTCCTCCTCTCCCTACTGCTCCTCCTCTTCCCTCACTGCTCCTCCTCTTCCCTTCACTGCTGCCCCTCTCCCCTCACTGCTCCTCCTCTCCCCTCACTGCTCCTCCCTCCCTCATGCTCCTCCTCCCTTCCCCTTCCTGCTCCTTCCTCTTCCCCCTCACTGCCCTCTCTCCCCTCACTGCTCTCCTCTCCCCTCAACTGGCTCCTCTCCCCCCTCACTGCCTCCTCTTCCCTTCACTGCTCCTCCTCTCCCTTCACTGCTCCTCCTCTTCCTCTTCACTGCTCTCCTTGCTCCCCGTCAACTGCTCCTCCTCTCCCTCATCTGCCTCCTCCTCTCCCCTCACTGCTCCTCCTCTTCCCCTTTCACTGCTCCTCCTCTCCCCTTCACTGCTCCTCCTCTTCCCCTTCACTGCTCCCCTCTTCCCCCTCACTGGCTCCTCCTCTCCCCTCCCACTGCTCTCCTCTCCCCTTCACTGCTCCTCCTCTCCCTCTCACTGCTCTCCTCTTCTTCCCCTTCACTGCTCCTCTCCCCCTCACTGCTCCTCCTGCTCCCTCCTCACTGCTCCCCTCTTCCCCTTCACTGCTCCTCTCTCCCCCTCACTGCCTCCTCTCCCTCACTGCTCCTACTCTCCCCTCACTGCTCCTTTCCCCTCACTGCTCCTCCTCACCCCACTCTCCTCTCTCCCCTCACTGGCTCCTCCTCTTCCCCTTCACTGCCCCTCTCCCCCTCACTGCTCCTCGCTCTCGCCCCTCACTGCTTCCTCCTCTTCCCCTCACTTGCTCCTCCCTCTCCCCTTCACTGCTCTCCTCTTCCCCTTCACATGCTCCCTCCTCTCCCCCTCCACTGCCTCCTCCTCTCCCCCCACTGCTCCTCCTCTTCCCCGCTCACGTGCTCCTCCTCCTCCCTTCACTGCTACCTCCTCTTCCCCTCACTGCTCCTCCTCTCCTCACTGAATCCTCCTCTTCCCTCACTGCTCCTCTTCCCTCACTGCTCCCCTCTCCCCTTCCCACTTGCCCTTCTCCTCTTCCCCTTCCTGCTCCTCCTCTTCCCCCTCACTGCCTCCCTCCTCCCCCTCACTGCTCCTCCTCTCCCCCTCACTGCTCCTCTCCTTCCCCTCACATGCTCCTTCCTCCTTCCCGCCTTCACTGCTCCTCCTCTCCCCTTCACTGCTCTCCTCTTCCCCTTCACTGCTCCTCCTCTCCCCCCTCACTGCTCCTCTCCCCCTACTGCTCCCTCCTCTCCCCTTCACTGCTCCTCTCTTCCCTTCATGCTCCTCTCTCCCCCACTGCTCCTCTCTCCCCTCACTGCCCTCCTCTTCCCTTCACTGCTCCTCCTCTCCCCTCACTGCTCCTCCTCTCCCCCTCACGCTCCTCCTCCCCTTCACTGCTCCTCCTCTTCCCCTTCACTGCCTCCTCTCCCCCTCACTGCTCCTCCCTCTCCCCTTCACTGCTTCCTTATCCCTCTTCCCCTTCACGCTCCTCCTCGTCCCCCCTACCTGCTCCCTCCTCTCCCCCTCACTGCTCTCCTCCCTTCCTTGCTTCTCCTTTCCCCTTCACTGCTCCTCCCTCCTCACTGCTCTCCTCTTCCCCTTCACTGCTCCTCCTCTTCCCCCTCACTGCTCCTTCCTCTCCCCGTCACTGCTCCTCCTCTCCCCTTCAATGCTCCTCCTCCTCCCTCTAACTGCTCCTCCTCTTCCTCACTGCTCGCCTCCTCTCCCCCTTCACTGCTCCTCCTCTCACCCTCTCAACTCTCCTCCTCTCCCCTCACTGCTCCCTCGTCCCCTCGTCACTGCTCCTCCTCCCCCTCACTGCTCCTCCTCACCCTCACTGCTCCTCCTCTCCCCTCACTTGCCCCCTCTTCCCCTCACGCTCTCCTCTCCCCCAACTGCTCCCCTCTTCCTTCACTGCTCTCCTCTTCCCCCTTACTGCTTCCTCCTCCCTCACTGTCCTCCTCTTCCCCTCTCACTGCTCCTCCTCTCCCCCCTTCACTGCTCCTCCTCTCCCTCTCACTGCTCTCCTCTTCCCTTCAACTGCTCTCCTCTCCCCCTTCACGCTCCTCCTCTTCCCCTTCACTGCTTCCTCCTCTCCCCTCACTGCTCCTCCTCTCCCCTTCACTTGCTCCTCCTCTCGCCTCTCATGCTCCTCCTCTCCCCTTCACTGTCCTTCCTCTTCCCCTCAATGCTTCCTCTCTTCCCTTCACTTGCTTCTCCTTATCCCTTCATGCTCTCCTTCTCCCCCTCATGCCTCCTCTCCCTCCTGCTCCTCTTTTCCCCTCACTGCTCCTCTCTCTCTCATGCTCTCCTTTCCCTTACTGCTCTCCTCTTCCCTTGACTGCTCCTCCCTCCCCTTCACTGCTCCTCCTCTCCCTTCACTGCTCCTCCTCTTCCCCTTACTGCTCCTCCTCTTCCCCCTCACTGCTCTTCCTCTTCCCCCTCACTGCTCTTCCTCTTCTCCCTCACCTGTCCGTGTGATCTTTGCGCTCATGTCCGTATCCGCTCTGTCAGCTGCTCCTCTCTCCTCTCCTGCTCCTCCCGCTTGCTCCACCTCTGCGCCTCATGGGTCTTGCTCTGCGCACGGATGAGCTCCAGAATTTCGCCGATGCTCCTCTCAGTCTGGTCCAGGGCGAGGCGCAGAGGCTGTGGGTGCAATCGCTGCTCCTTTTGCAGCAGAACCATCCTCTCCCTCAGCTGCACCTCCTGTCGCTCAGTGCCTCCTCCCTGTTCTCCTGGCTGGAAAACAAACGAGTCAGATGCCCTCCCGTTTGCCTCACTCCTACAAGCTATTCTTTATTCGGACCCCAACAAATTCTCACGTTGGAAGCTCAAGAGGAGGAAAACAAATTTCAACAACTGCTCCTGCACTTCTTAAAAGGCGCATTATGGAACTTTTTATGCGAGAGAAAAAAACTGTGTTTAATTGACATTTTTGTGACTCAATGGCTGTATGAGTGTTCAAAGATCTTTAATCAAACTCTTGATGGACGTGGCCATAATAGTAAGTTTGAACAATTCTAGCAATTCTGGCGGCCATTCCTGTGACTGGCCCTTCTAACCCAGTGCAATGTAATCAAATGGAATAGAGGTTAGATTTTAGGCCCGAGCCCGACCCGAATGTTCATGCATGACAGTCAGGTTTGGGTCGGGTCAGGCTTCAAGATTTTTTTTATTTTTTTATTTTTATTATAAATTTTTATTATCTCTAATAAAATCTAAGCTATAGGCTTAGTCTATTGCAGCCATTCCCAATTTCTGGACATCGCAGCCCCCTTATCGATACAACGTTTTCTTGGAGCCCCACAATGATAATATTCAAAGAAGCTTGTTAGGATTTTACAGCTAAAATGACATAAATAAGCAACAGCTAGCAAAAAACTGTAAGCTAATACTGGGTTAAAGGAGTACATTTTAGCAAATAAATGTAGTTTTCCATCTAAATATACATTTAGACAGAAAATCAGTTTACTTATTTATTTTTTTTCAATATTTGTTTTGTAGACAAGCTTTGGGGCCCCAGGGGGAGAACCACTGGTCGATTGGATACAAAATGTGATTATACTTATTGTAAAATAGAGGAGTCGTAACGTTGCTCCTGGTTTTGCACTGGTGCCATAGGGGTTAGCCTCACCAGCCAAGCACAAGATGGCCGCCACGTTTGCAACGTCAACGAGCGTCCAATGTCCAATCTAGAGTTTTAATAAATAGCTTTGATGAGTAGTCAGCATGGCACCTTTACTTTTGATCAGGGCGGCCTCTAGAACGCTCCAGGATAAGTTGTTTTGTATCACAGAATTTCCAGTTTTTTCACTTCTCCTGGACAATTGTATTCAACTTTATTTGTGTGTGCTAGGTTTAGGTTTAGTTCCTCAAAAAAAAAAAAAAGAGTTTTTATAAAATAACGCCCTAAAAGAGTGAAAAACTGTGATGGTACCAATGGGCGAGGAACACGCTTCTATGGTCCTTATAGTGGGGAGCTGACATTGCTGTAATACCACCCCCTTGTGGCCAGGGGCGACTCCAAGAGACGCTTTTGAGCATTGATTCTAATGGGACGTCAAACGTCCCAGGAACTGTTTAAAAGCCTCTCTCCGAAGAGTTTTTCTTTTTTTTTTTTAATCGCTATGGCCCATGTGACAATGCTGGGGTAGGTTTTAACCATGCTGGTTTTTGTTTATCAGCCCAAACATTTGAAACATTTTCAGTGCATTTGCAAATGCCCATATATGGTCATTAAAGAGTAACTAAACGGGCGTGCCAAAGCCTTTCCCCACCCACAAAACAAAAGTCAAAAAGTGCTGTGAAAGAGGCGGTCTCTGAAGTTTGGGGGTGACATGCGGGGGGTGAGTGTGTGGGCCTTTGCATTGGCACAATCACAGCAGACAGATTCATAGACATATTATTAATAGACCGTCATTCCTCACTCCTCCCGTTTACCACAATGACCACGTTCGAGGGGGAAATCATGGCGGATTTACAGACTCCTCCTCCCCAGCTCTGACGAAGCATGTTCCTATAAGGGCATAAGGGCGGGATCTTCACTGTAGACTCGGCCCTTGTGTGACGTGTAGCTCGCGCAGCTCCAATGCTAACAGTCAGACCCCCGTTAAGTAGAAGATTTCTAAAAAATGTTGCTACCATAACCAGCCCGGTGCCCCAGATTGGTTTTTAACCCAGACGTAAATCACAGGAGGAATATCTAGCTCTTAGCAATTCTTAACATTAGACGGGCATTTAAGCTGTTTTTAACGTGTCTAAAAGTCAATGGCATTCCAATGGTGGGAATAGCGGCATATGGAGTGGTACTCAGCAATAGCGGAGCAGATGTCGGCTCCAGTTGTTGTAGTCACAGCAGAGCAGTCAGCGGCAATTGGAACGATTACATGGGAGGGGACTTGGTTATAAACCACAGTGCAGGGTTCGGACAATGGGCAGCGACAATTGGCGGCACTGATGACGATGTGTGGGCTGGTGCGGGCTATTATGACGTTCTGTGGGAGTCGTGGACACGTTTCCAGCCAATCAGGAAATTCTAATTTCAGTAGCAGAGTTCCTTAAGGGGAGCGCAACCCATTGTTTCAGGCCAAGTTAGGATTTAAAATGTTTGCGCTATTAATCATGATAATGTAGGGAACGTGGAAACACTATGAGACACATTGAGGACAGTTTATCAGTAAAAAAAAAACTTGATGTGGTGTTTAGGTTAATCTTTAAGCACTCAGAGGGAAAACAAAGAAGGAAAAAACTGACATATGTGCATTTCTCACATTACTTTTGAACAATGCTGAATTTGTATTTTCCACTAATAAAGTACAGACTGGAGAGGAGCAAAGTGCTTCAAACAGCGATAAATACCTAAAAAACGCAATGCTAACAGAGAAAGTAGTGTGCTGCGTTAGATTCATGCTAATTAGCTAAAGGGCCGTTTTTCATTTCTCAATTTTGTGCAAAAAAACAAACATCCACTGGACCCGATTTTTGTCTTGACTTATCTGTGTGTAATACTGTAATGGTTTTATTGTCCGCAGAACACTAGCAAAAATAAGATATTAAATTGTGACCCCATGAGAGGTTTTCTCTCTGTAGTATAACGTTTTTATACAGTTCATCTAGTCTAACGTTAGCATATTGTGGGTTTATATTTAAACTTTTCATTATTGCCTGCGATAAATGTGAATAATGTGATTAGATATTTGTGTTTTTTGTGTTCTTGTTCAGCACGAATATTGGAAAATATGTTTAGTTGTAGTATAAGCCAGTTATTGTCAGTTAGCTTTTTATCACCTTTGAAAGAAAAAACTATTTATAACAATCATTTCTTTTTTTTCAATCTGACCTGTGTAGTTTCTTCTCAGCTCCAAAACCTTTCAGAATGCGGGGGTCATGTTTCAGATCCACAAATACAGAAACCCAAAAATCGGCGTACTGAGGCCTTAAACTGTCACTATGAACGGAAAGTTTACGGGTGAATATCCACCTCGGTTTGAAATAAACGCAATGGACAGAGGAGCCAGAACCAGCTGTAAATTGATGGAGCTGTGGTTAAGAGTGCCGAATTTCTTTCACTAAAAATTTTTTCATGATTTCAGTCAAAGTCATTTTTTTCAGATCTTGTGTTATGCCTTTGTGGAACTTTGTACATTTTATTCTATATCTGGCTGTTCTTGAGAAAAATGAAATAAAAACATCTTAGTTCTCACTCACTGACTCTCTGAACAAAAATGACCAATACTTGAGTCAAATGTGGTACAGTACATTTTGATAGTACTGAGATCTCTATCTCAGTACTATCAAAACAATATTTATCCAAAAAGTGGAAAAAAACTATGCATCAGATTCATTGTACAGCTCTTGAAATACTGGAACAAAAGTGTGAGGGAGGGAGGGGTAATATGACAAGATATTTATATCCATGAAACATTATAGACTAGTGCATTATCATTTCAACTCAAAGTGTTTTGGCTTTTTTTCTTTCCAGATGTTGATCATTTTGTGTCGGTGTAAAATAATTTAATGAAAGTGTAACAGTGGTGTGTTGCTCAGGGGTCCGGGTAAAGTTAAGGCTCTTTATTTTGACAACTGTAATAAGTTTAACAATGGGATGACCCGTCCTTCAATGCCGCTGGAGCGACCCACCAGGAGCAGTGGGCGACTACAGTGGACCCATCTCCAGATGTGGAGCCAGGCTCAGGAAGATGAAGCTAGTGTACATGTTTTTGGTTGATGGGGGAAACCAACCTTTTTCCAGACCTTGGAAAACACCACACACACACAGGCCTGTGGGATAGGGCACTAACCACTGCGCCACCGCATTGCCCGTAAAGTGAGTTGCTTCTGGCTCCAGAATTACAGAATTATTATGCCGGTTTTGTTGGTTTTTATTTACCTCGCATGCAAGCTGAGTTCTCGTGGTATTTGTGAGTTCACAAACACACACGATCCATCTTGAAGCGCTCCTTCACCGATCGGAACCAAACCAAGATTGGTTTGGGTCAAATAGATTGGAGGTAAGTGAGTGTGAGTCGTGAGGGGTGTGGTTCAGTCCAACTAGTTTCTATACATACAGTAGATACTAATTAATAAAGTGACAAAGACAAAAAAAACATAAGGTATTCACATTAACTATATTTTTCAAAACTAAATATTGTGCTTGGCCCACTGTCCTCTTCCCAAACATATCAAGCCAGAGCGATCCCAGATTGATGACAGCGCTATGTTATTATGTTATTAGCACTGATATCAATCTGGCTCTTGCTGGTGTGTACCCTTCATTAATAAAAATGCTGCTTTTCTACTCTCTTTAGGATTAAACATCTGATGGTTCTGGCCACGCCCCTCAGAGGTATATTGTTTTTACACAAAAACCACCAAAGCGGCTCACATCTGCCCTGGCGATTTCAAAACAAGGTCTAATCCTGGTTAGTTCAGTTTAGTCTCTTGTTGTCTTGTGTCAGAGGCATCTTATCCTGAGGTTGCGGGTTAGAGTCCTGGGGGGCCTTTCAGGACGGAGTCTGGTCCTACTTTTAGTTTTCGATATTCAATCACTGTGTTTAAATCCTGTTAATCCTTTGTGTATGAACCACGACAAAGTCCCGTCTCTAACTCAAAGCAGCCATGCTCAAGCGTAATGGGCTCCAGCCGAGGTCGGAGGTCGTGCCGCAGACGGGGGGCGGGGCTTACAATGACCTCTGGATACTCCCGCCACAACAAGCAAACGTGAGGCGCCACATCGAAACCAAACTGAGGTTTCACCACTGCAGATGCCTCTCGCAGACCTGACCAGTCTCTCATTAAAGCCACACTGCGGGTCATTGAGTCTCTCTTTAAAGCCACACTGTGATCATTGAGTCTCTCTTTAAAGCCACACTGCGGGTCATTGAGTCTCTCTTTAAGCCACACTGTGAATCATTGAGTCTCTCATTAAAGCCACACTGCGGTCATTGAGTCTCTCTTTAAGCCACACTGTGAATCATTGAGTCTCTCTTTAAAGCCACACTGCGGGTCATTGAGTCTCTCTTTAAAGCCACACTGTGATCATTAAGTCTCTCTTTAAAGCCACACAGTGAATCATTGAGTCTCTCTTTAAAGCCACACTGCGGGTCATTGAGTCTCTCTTTAAAGCCACACTGCGGGTCATTGAGTCTCTCTTTAAAGCCACACTGTGAATCATTGAGTCTCTCTTTAAAGCCACACTGCAGGTCATTAAGTCTCTCTTTAAAGCCACACAGTGAATCATTGAGTCTCTCTTTAAAGCCACACTGTGAATCATTAGTCTCTCTTTAAAGCCACACTGCGGGTCATTGAGTCTCTCTTTAAAGCCACACTGTGAATCATTGAGTCTCTCTTTAAAGCCACACTGCAGGTCATTAAGTCTCTCTTTAAGCCACAGTGAATCATTGAGTCTCTTTAAAGCACACTGTGAATCATTGAGTCTCTCTTTAAAGCCACACTGTGAATCATTGAGTCTCTCTTTAAAGCCACACTGCGGTCATTGATCTCTCTTTAAAGCCACACTGTGAATCATTGAGTCTCTCTTTAAAGCCACACTGCGGGTCATTGAGTCTCTCTTTAAAGCCACACTGCGGGTCATTGAGTCTCTCTTTAAAGCCACACTGCGGATCATTGAGTCTCTCTTTAAAGCCACACTGCGGGTCATTGAGTCTCTCTTTAAAGCCACACTGCGGGTCATTGAGTCTCTCTTTAAAGCCACACTGCGGGTCATTGAGTCTCTCTTTAAAGCCACACTGCGGGTCATTGAGTCTCTCTTTAAAGCACACAGTGAATCATTGAGTCTCTCTTTAAAGCCACACAGTGAATCATTGAGTCTCTCTTTAAAGCCACACATGATCATTGAGTCTCTCTTTAAAGCCACACTGTGAATCATTGAGTCTCTCTTTAAAGCCACACGTGAATCATTGAGTCTCTCTTTAAAGCCACACTGCGGGTCATTGAGTCTCTCTTTAAAGCCACACAGTGAATCATTGAGTCTCTCTTTAAAGCCACACAGTGAATCATTGAGTCTCTCTTTAAAGCCACACAGTGAATCATGAGTCTCCTTAACCACAAGTGAATCATTGAGTCTCTCTTTAAAGCCACACAGTGAATCATTGAGTCTCTCTTTAAAGCCACACTGTGAATCATTGAGTCTCTCTTTAAAGCCACACTGTGAATCATTGAGTCTCTCTTTAAAGCCACCAGTGAATCATTGAGTCTCTCTTAAAGCCACACTGTGAATCATTGAGTCTCTCTTTAAAGCCACACAGTGAATCATTGAGTCTCTCTTTAAAGCCACACTCGGGTCATTGAGTCTCTCTTTAAAGCCACACAGTGAATCATTGAGTCTCTCTTTAAAGCCACACTGTGAATCATTGAGTCTCTCTTTAAGCCCACAGTGAATCATTGAGTCTCTCTTTAGACATGCGGGTCATTGAGTCTCTCTTTAAAGCCACACAGTGAATCATTGAGTCTCTTCTTTAAAGCCACTCTGCGGTCATTGATCTCTCTTTAAGCCACATGTGAATCTTGAGTTCTCTTTAAGCCACTCTGCGGGTCATTGAGTCTCTCTTTAAAGCCACACTGCGGTATTGAGTCTCTTTAAACCCACTGTGAATCATTGAGTCTCTCTTAAAGCCAACTGTGAATATTGAGTCTCTCTTGCACACAGTGATCATTGAGTCTCTCTTTAAAGCCACACTGCGGGTATTGAGTCTCTCTTTAAAGCAACATGAATCATTGAGTCTCTCTTTAAAGCCACACTGTGAATCATTGAGTCTCTCTTTAAGCCACACTTGAATCATTGGTCTTCTTTAAAGCCACACTGTGAATCATTGAGTCTCTCTTTAAAGCCACACTGCGGGTCATTGATTCTCTTTAAGCCACATTGAATATTGAGTCTCTTTAAAGCACCACTGCGGGTCATGGTCTCTCTTTAAAGCCAACATTGATCATTGAGTCTCTCTTTAAGCCACACTGCGGGTCATTAAGTCTCTCTTTAAAGCACACTGTGAATCATTGAGTCTCTCTTAAAGCACACTCGGGTCTTAATCTCTCTTTAAGCCACTGTGATCATGGAGTTCTCTTTAAGCCACATGCGGTCATTGAGTCTCTTTTAAGCCACACTGTGTCATTGGTCTCTCTTTAAGACACTGCGGGTCATTGAGTCTCTCTTTAAAGCCACATGCGGATTCATTGAGTTTTTTTAAGCCACTCGGGTCATTGAGTTCTCTTTAAAAGCCACACTGCGGGTCATTGAGTCTCTCTTTAAAGCCACACGGGGTCATGGTCTCTCTTAAGCCACCTGCGTATTGAGTCTCTCTTTAAAGCCACACTGCGGGTCATTGAGTCTCTCTTTAAAGCCACACAGGAATCATTGGTCTCTCTTAAGCCACACTTGTCATTGAGTCTCTCTTTAAAGCCACACTGTGATCATTGAGTCTCTCTTTAAAGCCACACAGTGAATCATTGAGTCTCTCTTTAAAGCCACAGCTATTTGGTCTTCTTTAAGCCACACAGTGAATCATTGAGTCTCTCTTTAAAGCCACACTGTGAATCATGAGTCTCTCTTTAAAGCACACAGTGATCATTGAGTCTCTCTTTAAAGCCACACTGCGGGTCATTGAGTCTCTCTTTAAAGCCACACAGTGAATCATTGAGTCTCTCTTTAAAGCCACCTGTGTCATTGAGTCTCTCTTTAAAGCCACCTGTCATTGAGTCTCTCTTAAAGCCCACTGGGGTCATTGAGTCTCTCTTTAAAGCCACACCGTGAATCATTGAGTCTCTCTTTAAAGCCACACTGTGAATCATTGAGTCTCTCTTTAAAGCCACACGCTGATCATTGAGTCTCTCTTTAAAGCCACACTGCGGGTCATGAGTCTCTCTTTAAAGCCACACAGTGAATCATTGAGTCTCTCTTTAAAGCCAACTGTGAATCATTGAGTCTCTCTTTAAAGCCACACTGCGGGTCATTAAGTCTCTCTTTAAAGCCACACTGTGAATCATTGAGTCTCTCTTTAAAGCCACACTGCGGGTCATTGAATCTCTCTTTAAAGCCACACTGTGAATCATTGAGTCTCTCTTTAAAGCCACTGCGGGTCATTGAGTCTCTCTTTAAAGCCACACTGCGGGTCATTGAGTCTCTCTCTAAAGCCACACTGCGGGTCATTGAGTCTCTCTCTAAAGCCACACTGTGAATCATTGAGTCTCTCTTTAAAGCCACACTGGCGGTCATTGAGTCTCTCTTTAAAGCCACACTGTGAATCATTGAGTCTCTCTTTAAAGCCACACTGCGGGTCATTGAGTCTCTCTTTAAAGCCACCACTGTGAATCATTGAGTCTCTCTTTAAAGCCACACTGCGGGTCATTGAGTCTCTCTTTAATTAGGCCCAGCACCAGTGAATTCATTGAGTCTCTCTTTAAAGCCACACTGTGAATCATTGAGTCTCTCTTTAAAGCCACCACTGCGGGTCATTGAGTCTCTCTTTAAAGCCACACTGTGAATCATTGAGTCTCTCTTTAAAGCCACACTGCGGGTCATTGAGTCTCTCTTTAAAGCCACACAGTGAATCATTGAGTCTCTCTTTAAAGCCACACTGCGGGTCATTGAGTCTCTCTTTAAAGCCACACTGTGAATCATTGAGTCTCTCTTTAAAGCCACACTGCGGGTCATTGAGTCTCTCTTTAAAGCCACACTGTGAATCATTGAGTCTCTCTTTAAAGCCACCACTGCGTGATCATTGAGTCTCTCTTTAAAGCCACACTGTGAATCATGAGTCTCTCTTTAAAGCCACACTGCGGGTCATTGAGTCTCTCTTTAAAGCCACACTGCGGATCATTGAGTCTCTCTTTAAAGCCACACTGCGGATCATTGAGTTCTCTTTAAGCCACACTTGGTCATGAGTCTCTCTTTAAAGCCACACTGCGGGGTCATTGAGTCTCTCTTTAAAGCCACACTGCGGGTCATTGAGTCTCTCTTTAAAGCCACACTGCGGTCATTGAGTCTCTCTTTAAAGCCACACAGTGAATCATTGAGTCTCTCTTTAAAGCCACACTGTGAATCATTGAGTCTCTCTTTAAAGCCACACTGCGGGTCATTGAGTCTCTCTTTAAAGCCACACTGAATCATTGAGTCTCTCTTAAAGCCACACTGGGGTCATTGAGTCTCTCTTTAAAGCCACACTGTGTCATTGAGTCTCTTCATTAAAGCCAACTGTGATCATTGAGTCTCTCTTTAAAGCCACACTGCGGATCATTGAGTCTCTCTTTAAAGCCACACTGCGGGTCATTGAGTCTCTCTTTAAAGCCACACTGTCATGAGTCTCTCTTTAAAGCACACTGCTGAATCATTGAGTCTCTCTTTAAAGCCACACTGCGGGTCATTGAGTCTCTCTTTAAAGCCACACTGTGAATCATTGAGTCTCTCTTTAAAGCCACACTGCGGGTCGAGTTCCTTTGACAGTCTTATCTCTTTAAAGCCACACTGTGAATCATTGAGTCTCTCTTTAAAGCCACACTGTGAATCATTGAGTCTCTCTTTAAAGCCACACTGTGAATCATTGAGTCTCTCTTTAAAGCCACACTGTGATCATTGAGTCTCTCTTTAAAGCCACACTGTGAATCATTGAGTCTCTCTTTAAAGCCACACTGCGGTCATTGAGTCTCTCTTTAAAGCCACACTGTGAATCATTGAGTCTCTCTTTAAAGCCACACTGGGTCATTGAGTCTCTCTTTAAGCCACACTGTGAATCATTGAGTCTCTCTTTAAAGCCACACAGTGAATCATTGAGTCTCTCTTTAAAGCCACTGTGAATCATTGAGTCTCTCTTAAAGCCACACTGCGGGTCATTGATCTCTCTTTAAAGCCACACTGGGTCATTGAGTCTCTCTTAAAGCCACACAGTGAATCATTGAGTCTCTCTTTAAAGCCACACTGGGGTCATTGAGTCTCTCTTTAAAGCCACACTGTGAATCATTGAGTCTCTCTTTAAAGCCACACTGGGGTCATTGAGTCTCTCTTAAAGCCACACAGTGAATCATTGAGTCTCTCTTTAAAGCCACACTGCGGATCATTGAGTCTCTCTTTAAAGCCACACTGCGGGTCATTGAGTCTCTCTTTAAAGCCACACTGTGAATCATTGAGTCTCTCTTTAAAGCCACACTGCGGGTCATTGAGTCTCTCTTTAAAGCCACACTGCGGGTCATTGAGTCTCCTTTAAAGCCACACAGTGAATCATTGAGTCTCTCTTTAAAGCCACACTGCGGGTCATTGAGTCTCTCATTAAAGCCACACTGCGGGTCATTGAGTCTCTCTTTAAAGCCACACTGCGGATCATTGAGTCTCTCTTTAAAGCCACACTGTGAATCATTGAGTCTCTCTTTAAAGCCACACTGCGGGTCATTGAGTCTCTCTTTAAAGCCACACTGTGAATCATTAAGTCTCTCTTTAAAGCCACACTGCGGGTCATTGAGTCTCTCTTAAAGCCACACTGTGTATCATTGAGTCTCTCTTTAAAGCCACACTGCGGGTCATTGAGTCTCTCTTTAAAGCCACACTGTGGTCATTGAGTCTCTCTTTAAAGCCACACTGGTCATTGATTTTTTAAGCACACTGTGAATCATTGAGTCTCTCTTTAAAGCCACACTGTGGATCATTGAGTCTCTCTTTAAAGCCACACTGTGATCATTGAGTCTCTCTTTAAAGCCACACTGTGAATCATTGAGTCTCTCTTTAAAGCCACACTGTGAATCATTGAGTCTCTCTTTAAAGCCACACTGCGTCATTGAGTCTCTTTAAGCACACTGTGATCACTTAGTCTCTCTTTAAAGCCACACTGTGGATCATTGAGTCTCTCTTTAAAGCCACACTGTGAATCATTGAGTCTCTCTTTAAAGCCACACTGTGAATCATTGAGTCTCTCTTTAAGCCACACTGCGGGTCATTGAGTCTCTCTTTAAAGCCACACTGTGAATCATTGAGTCTCTCTTTAAAGCCACACTGTGGATCATTGAGTCTCTCTTTAAAGCCACACTGTGAATCATTGAGTCTCTCTTTAAAGCCACACTGCGGGTCATTGAGTCTCTCTTTAAAGCCACACTGTGGATCACTTAGTCTCTCTTCAAAGCCACACTGCGGGTCATTGAGTCTCTCTTTAAAGCCACACTGTGAATCATTGAGTCTCTCTTTAAAGCCACACTGTGAATCATTGAGTCTCTCTTTAAAGCCACACTGCGGGTCATTGAGTCTCTCTTTAAAGCCACACTGTGGATCACTTAGTCTCTCTTCAAAGCACACTGCGGGTCATTGAGTCTCTCTTTAAAGCCACACTGTGAATCATTAAGTCTCTCTTCAAAGCCACACTGCGGGTCATGAGTCTCTCTTTAAGCCACACTATGAATCATTGAGTCTCTCTTTAAAGCCACACTGTGAATCATTGAGTCTCTCTTTAAAGCCACACTGTGAATCATTGAGTCTCTCTTTAAAGCCACACTGTGAATCATTGAGTCTCTCTTTAAAGCCACACTGTGAATCATTGAGTCTCTCTTTAAAGCCACACTGCGGTCATTGAGTCTCTCTTTAAAGCCACACTGTGAATCATTGAGTCTCTCTTTAAAGCCACACTGTGAATCATTGAGTCTCTCTTTAAAGCCACACTGTGAATCATTGAGTCTCTCTTTAAGCCACACTGTGGATCATTGAGTCTCTCTTTAAAGCCACACTGTCACGGGCTTGGATCTTAATCCAAGATCATACTCAAGGACTGTCACCTCAGGAGAAGAACACTCGGAGATGGTCCAGGAATCAGTGGAGCAACAGGTTGTGTCGTTTCTCAACACCAAAGGCATCAGTGTTGAGAAAGTGGACATAGAAGCCTGTCACCCCTTGTTCAAAAAGAACCAACGTCCAAGTGTTGTGATAGTCCGGTTGATAAATTGAAAGATTGGTTCTGCGTAAACAAATTGTCTCTAAACATTACGAAAACCAAAGCAATGTTCTTTGGAAATCGTGTAATGAATGTACAATTACCAGTTAAAATTGGCAACGAAAGAGTCTATGAACATACGTTTCTTGGTGTAACACTCTGGAAACCTCACATCATAAAAATTAAAAAGTTGCAAAGATTTCAAATGATTTAACAGGGTAATGCTTAATGGCTATAGAAAAAAATACATTAAGCAAGCTAATGCTAACAGTTTTAGGGAAATTACACCAAACAGGCTAATGCTAACGGCTTTAGGGAAATAACACTTAACAGGCTAATGCTAACAGCTATACATGCCTTTCAGTCATGTGACTTTTGTTGTTATTTTGAATACCGAAGTAGAATTTTGCTGTACTACAAGATGTCATCTCTACTCAGGATGAAAATGAATGACTGATTGACAATGGAATTTTCATGTACTCGTAACCATTGCTCAAGAAGATAACAATAAAAACACGGCCCCAGAGACGCACGTTTATTTGAAGAAACCAGTGAGTCAGCGTTTAAGCTGCTGAAGACGTTATTTTTAGATTTGTCTGGAATCACTTTGGTCACGTTGAGCTGTGTAAAGGGCTTTGTAAATAAATGTTGATTTTTATGTCTATGGTTTTGATGCCTTTTGTACAGATGACCTCACAGCTTTAACACAGTGGAGCCCGTTGTATTTGCGGAGTTGGCTGTGGAGCGTTTGTGGACATACATCGCAGAGATGCCTTGGACGTTTTTGCGGTGAATGTGTGTGGTCCAAGCCGTGAACCCCGCGCTCGTAAAAAAAAGGTGAGAGGTCAGAGTCTGGCCCTGACCTGCGTCCGCGGAGTTCAGCGGCAGAAGAAACACGAACGCAGCAGAAAGAGCCGCTTTGTCCTGAGGCCGACACGTCCTGGCCGCTCGCACTCAAGCGAAAACAAACAGCATCGGAGGCCAGAGCCCGGAGACTCCACCAGCTGATGAATAAACATGCGGAAAAACAGACACAAACTGTGTTAAAGGTCTTATACTTAATGGCAAGATTGATATTCCACAGCAAATTATGTCATCACACACAATGGTCAATGTTACGATTTTTAGCTAGTTTCTTTCCTCCTGAACATCTTAGTTTTAATGTGAGAGTAAAAAACAGACCAAACTCTCTCTTTACAATGTTTATTTTATGATGTTTTGTCAGAAAATAACTACAGTATACAACATGGCGGTGCTCTCTCGTCTTTCCCATGGTTATTCTTTCACAAATATTAAGTAAGTCAAGTTTATTTCTAAAGCGCTTTTCACAGGTAAAATGTCATCTCAACAGATCTTTTTCCTCGCGTTGTCTCTTTTTAGACACTTTTTGCATCTCTTTTTTTGTGACAAATTTACAAAAAATTTATTGCTTTTTGTCACTTTTCTGTGGCTTTTTGCTGTGTTTTTGTCGCACATTTTTGACACATTTTCATAGCTTTTTTGTCACTTTCCTGTTGCTCTTTTGTGGCTTTTTTGTTGCATTTTCATCACTTTTTTGTCACGTTTGCTAACGACTTTAGGGAAATTACACTTAACAGGCTAATGCTAACGGCTATTTCAGTCGTGTGACTTTTGTTGTTATGGCGGCCATTTTGAATACCGAAGTAGAATTTTGCTGTACTACAACATGTAACAATATCTCTACTCAGGATGAAAATGTAAGACAACTGATTGACAATGGAATTTTTTTGTACTCGTAATATTGCTCAAGAAGATAAATAGTAAAAACACGGCCCGCGTTTATTTGAAGAAACCAGTGAGTCAGTGTTTAAGCTGCTCAAGACATTAGAATGCTACTGGTTAGCATTTAGCTTCAACACGATAAGCCTCTCCAAGAGAAAGCCCTGAACCGACTCTAAACATCTAGCCTTGGAAACAACACGTGACAGAGGTTTTTGTCGCTCTTTTGTTGCATGTTCGTCCTCGTGTTTATCTTATTTTTGTCACTATTTTGACACTCTTTTCAAGACGCTTTTAGATTTGGGTAAAGCCAAACTGAAGAAAATGTGCTCGGTTCAGGTGGGGTTAACGTGTCTTCAGATGCTTTTTTTTTTAAAGAATCCAGACGCAGAGACAGGGGCCGGGGCACTCCACAGTCTGGGGGTCTCCATGGGACCACAAGCAGGTTCCGGCCAGAGGACCTGAAGAGTGCGGCCATGAGGAGGGTCCTGGGTGTTCTGTGGGGCTCTGAAAGTCAGCACGAAAATCTTCAAATCGATCCTGAACTTTACAGGGAGCCAATGGAGAGCCAATCAGACCGGAGTGATATGAGACCTTCGAGGGGCACCTGTTAGAAATCTCGCAGCAGAATTTTGAACAACTTCCAGTTTGTTCAGAGCAGACTTATTCAGACAGGTGAATTCTTCATCATTTGAAGTCTTCATTTTAAAGATGTGTTTGAGCTGTTTTGAGTGTGTCTCCAAAGAAATGGCATGATCAAACACAACCCCCAGGTTTGTGAGGCTGGATCTGACAGAGGAGCCAAGAGAGCCAAGGTGCTAAAACAGGGGAAAAAAAGTTTGCCAAACCCATACCATGGCTGTGGACGGCAGGAAAGCAAAAAAGTCCTTTATCAACATTGACCACGCCAACGCTAGTCGAAAGGTGTTGGCGTGGTCCATGTCAACAAAGGACTTTTAGTCTACTTTTTTTGCACACAGTGTTCCCTCAGATCTCTTGCTTCACTGCCGTCCACACCCCTTGGTTTGGGTTTGGCAAACTTTTTTCCGTTTTTAGCTAGGGTGACCAGATTTTCCAACTAAAAAAACTGGGACAATATTTGGGAATACTGTCTTTACCCACAATGAATGGTAAAACTGTCAACAACTTATGGCATGGACCAATCCGCATCCTGAATTGATATTTTGAATTGGTTTAGACTTGGTAGTTGACACTCCCATGGGCCAAAGACATTCATTTTCAAGTGAAGTATGCTATTTCGGGGACTACATTGGCCAAAGCTGGGACAACTGGGACAGATTACGAGTAAAACTGGGACAAATCAATGGTTTTGGAGAAATCTATTGGAACGTGGGACAAAGGACTAAAAACTGGGACTGTCCCAGGTAAACTGGGACATCTGGTCACCCTGGTTTTAGCATACATGTTGGCCTATTCCTTGAGAGCACCTGTGTTTGTCTACGGTTTTTTCGATTACTCAGGAGGCCTTTTGAAGCACTCACCCTTCAGTATTTTTCTACGACAGAGCCCATGTTTGATCAGTGGGATGTTGTGGTCTGGAGCAAAGATCAGTGTGTAACATGTTTGGTATCCACGTGTAGCACAAAAGGCGACCGAGATGACGCTGTAATAGTTTCCTTTGAGGAACACTCCAGCGAGGCAGACAAAGACAAAGAAAACTTTAGGGCCGTTTTCTCCAAATGAGGTTTTCATTCCGCTCTTGAACCTCTTAACCCCCGCCTGAACCAAGCACATTTTCTCCAGTTTGGCTTTACCCAAATCTAAAAGCTTCTTGGGAAAAAGACCCATAAATATAGCAACGAAAATGACGATGAAAACGCAACAAAAATGTGACAAAAGAGCGATGAAACCTTAACAAATCATCAACGGCAAAGAGGCCACAAAAAAGTGATGAAAGCGCAACAAATAAAGCGACAAAGAATGTTTACTGCTCAAATAAACTAATAAACTAAACTAAACTAAAGAAGCAATACAGGAGTGACAAAAATGTGCCAGAACTGCACCAACAAAAGAGCAACAAAAAAGTGACTAAAGAGCAGCAAAATGTGGCAAAAAAACATGACATGAAAAAGTAACGGAAAAAACAATGAAAAAGCTACGAAAACACGACAAAAAGCAACTAAGCAGAGAAGAAATAAAGACACAAAAATGAAAAACTAAAAAAATTGATTGAAAACACAAAATGCGACCAAATAGTTTGGCCTTTGGTTTCAAACGAGCCATTACACTGTTGCTCTCCAGCCGAGAAGCTTTTAGATTTGAGTAAAGCCGAACTAAGAGGTTAACAACATCTCCACTTTAGTAGCTCCACATGTGACAGGCTCGGACTCGACAACATTTTGAAGCTGTTTTTTTTATTTTTTATATATACCTTAATTCCTGCCTGATTGTTTCACTAAGTACTAGTTTATTCAGAAACTAAACAAGATCCAAAATCCCCCGAGAACATAATTGGAACTTACGGACTAAAAGATGTCGACTGTAAAGAAAACAGTCAAAAACTGGACCAGGTCTATAAAAGTCCTGGTCCTGGAGAATATAAGAACACGGCGTCTCATGTTTCACACGTGTTTTTGATCTTTTCCTTTCTTTACGAGCCGTGGCTCAGGCCCAGAACTCGACACACGCTGCTCATTATCCACAACATACAGAGCTCCGCCTCCTCTGCCCCATCGGACCCGCTCCTCCGCCTCCTCTGCCCCATCGGACCCTCTCCTCCGCCTCCTCTGCCCATCGGACCCTCTCCTCCGCCTCCTCTGCCCCATCGGACCCTCTCCTCCGCCTCCTCTGCCTCATCGGACCCTCTCCTCCGCCTCCTCTGCTCATCGGACCCTCTCCTCCGCCTCCTCTGCCCCATCGGACCCTCTCCTCCGCCTCCTCTGCCCATCGACCCGCTCCTCCTCTGCCCCATCGGACCCTCTCCTCCGCCTCCTCTGCCCCATCGGACCCTCTCCTCGCCTCCTCTGCCCCATCGGACCCGCTCCTCCGCCTCCTCTGCCCCATCGGACCCTCTCCTCCGCCTCCTCTGCCCCATCGGACCCGCTCCTCCTCTGCCCCATCGGACCCTCTCCTCCGCCTCCTCTGCCCCATCGGACCCTCTCCTGCGCCTCCTCTGCCCCATCGGACCCGCTCCTCCGCCTCCTCTGCCCCATCGGACCCGCTCCTCCGCCTCCTCTGCCCCATCGGACCCCTCCTCCGCCTCCTCTGCCCCATCGGACCCTCTCCTCCGCCTCCTCTGCCCCATCGGACCCGCTCCTCCGCCTCCTCTGCCCCATCGGACCCGCTCCTCCGCCTCCTCTGCCCCATCGGACCCTCTCCTCCGCCTCCTCTGCCCCATCGACCCCCCCCCCCCCCCCCCCCCCCCTCCCCTCCTCTGCCCCATCGACCCGCTCCTCCGCCTCCTCTGCCCCATCGGACCCTCTCCTCCGCCTCCTCTGCCCCATCGGACCCGCTCCTCCGCCTCCTCTGCCCCATCGGACCCGCTCCTCCGCCTCCTCTGCCCCATCGGACCCTCTCCTCCGCCTCCTCTGCCCCATCGGACCCCTCCTCCGCCTCCTCTGCCCCATCGGACCCGCTCCTCCGCCTCCTCTGCCCCATCGGACCCGCTCCTCCGCCTCCTCTGCCCCATCGGACCCTCTCCTCCGCCTCCTCTGCCCCATCGGACCCCTCCTCCGCCTCCTCTGCCCCATCGGACCCGCTCCTCCGCCTCCTCTGCCCCATCGGACCCTCTCCTCCGCCTCCTCTGCCCCATCGGACCCTCTCCTCGCCTCCTCTGCCCATCGGACCCGCTCCTCCGCCTCCTCTGCCCCATCGGACCCGCTCCTCCGCCTCCTCTGCCCCATCGGACCCTCTCCTCCGCCTCCTCTGCCCCATCGGACCCGCTCCTCCTCTGCCCCATCGGACCCTCTCCTCCGCCTCCTCTGCCCCATCGGACCCGCTCCTCCTCTGCCCCATCGGACCCTCTCCTCCGCCCCTCCCCATCGACCCCTCCTCCTCTGCCCCATCGGACCCTCTCCTCCGCCTCCTCTGCCCCATCGGACCCGCTCCTCCTCTGCCCCATCGGACCCTCTCCTCCGCCTCCTCTGCCCCATCGGACCCTCTCCTCCGCCTCCCGCCCCCCCCCCCCTCCCCATCGGACCCTCTCCTCCGCCTCCTCTGCCCCATCGGACCCTCTCCTCCGCCTCCTCTGCCCCATCGGACCCTCTCCTCCGCCTCCTCTGCCCCATCGGACCCTCTCCTCCGCCTCCTCCTCCACCGCATCCACAAAGAAAAGATGATTTCATCTGGGTTCGTCCTTTGCCGCTGCAGCCTCAGATGCAGAGACAGGAGCAGGGCTGGGCGGGTTGTCAGGAGCACCGGGAGCCGACGTACCTTTGGGCCGGTCAGACCAGATGAGTGACCAGGGGCGGACCGGCCATATGTCCATTCTGGAAGAGCACAGAATTTTCTCCTTAACCTCTTAACAGAGTTTTACCCAAATCTAAATACTTCAAAGAAAAGCATCAAAATAGCGACGAGGATGAAAACGGAGCAAAAATGTGCCGGAAAAAGCCACAAAAACACAACAAAAAAAGTGACAAAAAAACGACAACAAGGCAGACAACAGGCCTGATGAAGGTCCTTTTGACCGAAACGTTGCAATAAATATCTTAAGAGTGAGACAGTGTGCGGGAGCTTTTGTTCATTTTTGCATTAATTTCCTTGTCTTCTACGCACCTGTCGCCTCCTGGGTGTGCGGAGTTGTCCCCAGTTACGGTTTCCCAAATCTAAAAGCCTTTTGAACAAAGTGTCAAAACAGCAGCGAAAACGAGAATGAAAATACAACAAAAAAAGACAACAACAAAAAACAACAAAAGAGAAAAAGCAAAATAGAGCTACTAAAACGCAACAAAAGAGCGAGGAAAAACGGGACAAAACGGAACAAAAAAGCGTCAAAGGCGCAACAAAAACGAGCCAGAAAAGCAACAATAATACAATTTTTTTTAAGCGTCAAAAAGCATGGAAGTAAGCAACAAAAAATGACCCCAAAAAAATAGTGACAAAAAAAGAAAACGCAAACAAAAAAGCCACGATCAGTTTTGTAAGCTCCAGTCGAGAAGCTTTTAGACTTGGGTAAAACAGAACTGGAGAAAATGTGCTCGGTTAAGGCGGGGTTCAAGGGGTTTTAATCAGATCATTATTTGGATGTAATTGCACAACTCCTCCACTAGCTCCATCTGGCGCTAACTCCTCCATTGGTGCTGTCCTGAGTTTGCAGATAATCTCCTATAATGAGTTGATATTGGTCCCCGTGATATAAAATCACTCATGCCCCCCACGTCATATTTGCCAATAGTTATAAGTGAAAACCATTAAACGATACCTGTATTGTATCGGAAAATAAGTTTAGGTTACCGGTATCAAAAAAATGAAAGTAATGAAAGCAGGAACCGAAAAAAAAAAAAATCTTCTATGTTGTTTTGATGCTGTTGGTCCAGAGACAGCGTTAAAGGAAGTGTTTTGGTCAATGGCCGGTGGCTGCTCTGCTTTACGACCGTGACATTGGTCCGCTATTGCTTTAGTACCTCCATATAGCCGCTAGTCTCCCATTAGAAACCATTGCACTTTAGACACGTTACCGTCACTTTAACGACTGGGGTTATAAATTAGAGGGCCGGTCTTGACCCAAAAGTCCCTGGGTCCAGTTTTTCTGCCAGTCCAGCCCTAAACAGAAGTGATTTAGTTTAAACAGGAAAAAAATAAAAATAAAACATGAAGCGGCTCCAACAACTGCAGCTTCCTCCAGGTTTGGGCAGAAACGAACAATAGCTCGGTTTTCATCCGTTTGAAAACAGTAAGAAAATATAGCCGCAAAGCGGCGTTTATTGGCCCTCGCCGACCGCTCTGCCCAAAGCAAGGGGGCGCTTCGCGCCCTTTTGTCTCCCTCAATCCAAAATTACGGTATTGCTACTGCCTTTATGTTTGTTTTTAACTTTTTTCCCAAGGGTCTTAGTTTTAGGATTTTTGTAATGCGCTAAGGCGCACTCCACGCTCAATTTTGACATTATACAGAGAAAAATTAGTATGAATTTGTATCACACTATATCTGCAAACTGAAGCATATTTTACACTTTACTTAGGGCTGCGGCTGCGCCGCAGAAAATCCTTTGGTTCCTCACTTCTCACTGAATTATGGAATTTAACATTTTTCTATCAGAATAAAATGGGACGTTCTGTTCATCCCTACGACAACACCGTGAAAAATATGGGTGTAATTGACTTTTCTGATCGGAACGACCAAATAGAATTTTGTGCCAAATTAATTTAATTTTCGTAAAACTAAAAGTTGTACTCTCCATATAATTCCTATAGGGGGCGCTATCGCGCCCAATTTGAATTTTGCCAAATGAAAGTGTTTAGGACTGAGACTTTAACAACTGATAACAAAATGAGCGAAATCGGACTTCATATGTGCGCTCGCGCTCGTTTTGTGCGCTCCGCGCACTTTGGCACTCTATACGATTACAAGAGCCCCTTCACCAGCCCTGATGGCGCTCGGGCCTAACGAGGAACAGAGCCTTTAGTGAAGCTCAATAACGTCATGTTTTCGTTTTCAACAAATCAATGCACAGGTCCAGTGAGTGCACCATAACCCAGTCCAGATGACTGCTCGGACTCAAGTGAACCGTGTTACCCGTGTTTTCCGCAATGAAAGTCAGGGGCAGAGTGATCCGTGGCTGATTGGACACAGGTTTTGGAGCAGGATCTGACGGAGACGTCCCAGATTCACCTGAAGCACAGACGACGGAGAAACCCCAAGGAGGAAACGCAAGCAAACAGAGAGGGAAGAGCGGGGGCGGGCCTCTGCTTCAGTCTTTATTCCTAGTAAATACACAACTGTTTGAGCAGTTCAAAGTCTAGAGTATAATCAGCTCATTATGATAACAGTCTCACACCAGGAAATGGCAAGGCAAGGCAAGTTTATTTGTAGAGCACAATTCATACACAAGGCAATTCAAAGTGCTTCACAGTTGCATAAAATTACAAGAAAACAGATCAAATCAATCAATAAAACATCAACATAAAGTTAATCAATGACAGTAAAAGGCAAGAGTGCAGATAAAATACTTTCAGTTTTCATATGCACGGGTAAAAAGAGCTGTTTTCAGCCTGGATTTGAACATTGTCAGAGTTGAGGCCTGTCTCACATCCTCATGAAGACTGTTCCAGATTTTAGCTGCATGAAACTGAAACTCAGCCTCACCGTGTTTATTATTGACTCTGGGAACCACCAGGAGACCCCTCCCTGAAGTTCTCAGGGCCCGAGATGGTTCATACGGCTCTAACATGTCAGAGATGGACTTTGGTGCTAAACCATGAAAAGACTTGTACACAAGCAGAGCTGTTTTAAATTCTATTCTCTGAGTGACAGGAAGCCAGTGCAGAGACCGGAGCACTGGACTAATGTGGTCGTATTTCCTTGTTCTTGTCAGGACTCGAGCAGCAGCGTTCTGGATGTTCTGCAGCTCTAACAGTGAGCAGCCGTTACAGTAGTCTAACCTGCTGGAGACAAATGCATGGATGAGTCTCTCTAAGTCTGGTTTTGACACTATTCCTCTGATCTTAGCAATGTTTTTCAGATGGTAAAAAGCTGATGATGTTATTGCTTTGATGTGGCTGTTTAAGTTCAGGTCTGAGTCCATGATTACTCCTAGATTTCTAACCTGATTTTTTGGTTTCGGAGTGAGAGACTCAAGGTGACTGATAACACTTTTGCACTGCAGTCTTATGGTTTCAACTCAAAATATCCACAAATCAAAGGAAAACTAAAGTTATTTTCATGCGGTATTGTGGTAAAGTATTTTGTCATATTGACTGAAATGAGACTAAAACTAAATTTTAAGTCGTTAATTAGACTAAAGCTGTGACTCAATTCTGCAGATATTTTGGTCAACTCCTAAAACTAAATCGAAAGTCAAAGATGGGGCTAAAAACATGTGAACTTGAGCGACACAGATTGAAAGAGCCTCATCTCATTTCAATTCACAGCCAAAAGGAACAGGTCTGTGCTTGGTCCATGTGGAGAACAAACATGCAGCACATCATTATGTGATACTGTTTGTTAGCCATGTGACATTTGTTTATGTAGCCCTGTCACATTTGTTTACGTAGCCATGTGACATTTGTTTATGTAGCCCTGTCACATTTGTTTACGTAGCCATGTGACATTTGTTTATGTAGCCCTGTCACATTTGTTTACGTAGCCATGTGACATTTGTTTATGTAGCCCTGTCACATTTGTTTACGTTGCCATGTGACATTTGTTTATGTAGCCCTGTCACATTTGTTTACGTTGCCATGTGACATTTGTTTACGTAGCCATGTGACATTTGTTTATGTAGCCATGTGACATTTGTTTACGTAGCCATGTGACATTTGTTTACGTAGCCATGTGACATTTGTTTACGTAGCCATGTGACATTTGTTTACGTAGCCATGTGACATTTGTTTATGTAGCCATGTGACATTTGTTTACGTAGCCATGTGACATTTGTTTACGTAGCCATGTGACATTTGTTTACGTAGCCATGTGACATTTGTTTACGTAGCCATGTGACATTTGTTTATGTAGCCATGTGACATTTGTTTACGTAGCCATGTGACATTTGTTTATGTAGCCATGTGCTGTTTGTTTATGTAGCCATGTGCCTCTGGAGCTGAGTACAGTTATTATTACATGTTGTGATAGAGAATCAATCAATCAATCAATCAATCAATCAATCAGTCATTTATAGAGCGCTTTTCATACACAGGTGAATCGCAAAGTGCTTGACATTTAAAAAGACATTAAAACCATTCTCGCCCGTCAAACCCTCCCAATATATACAGTTATCACAATACATCCTACACCCCCTACCCTTTACTCTACACTCACACTCACACACAGAATCAAAATCAAGTACATAAGGCTGGGTACAGATGACCAAGGTGAGGAAACCCCATCAGAGGGGCCGTCCTCCCCGGGAGCAGCAGACCAGCCGTGGCCAATCCAGGCACCGACACAAGGGTCCCCATAGGAGGGGCGGCAGAGACACCACACCACCTGGGCACCCACAGGACAGCACCCACACAGCCACAGCCAGTCACCTCTCCCGAGGCAGAGGGCATTAACTAAACTTTCAGAAATTATATCTAGGGAGTAAAAGAAATGTACAGCTACTTTGAGTATATAAAATAACTAGTTTTAGAAATGTACAGTGATGGACCCATATGAGGTGACCAGTATCTACTGAAATGAGCCCAAAGTTCTCGGTATCAAACAGTGTTGACATTATTATGGTTTGTGCCTGTTTGTGAGAGTGTGGCCCCGCTGAGTTTGTCATGTGCAGAATGTGCATGTTTACGTCTTTAAAGGCTCTTACTGTTAATCCTCACAGTTTCGACCATTTTAACGGGCGCAGAACTGGGTCAGAGGTTTGGGTTCCACACACAGGCCTGGTTTACAAATCAGGGCCTGAGATATGACCAGAGCAAGAAGTGTCATTACTTAAGTAAAAGTACATACACTACTGGTAAAATATTACTCTAATAAAAGTCAAAGTGAAAGTACGAAAGTAGTAATCAAAGTAGAAAAGACAAATCATGTTCAAATAAGTGTATAGGAAAAATCACAGTGATGAAAATGTGGCTAAATCCCCCTCTGTACAGCAACATGACGGGGACAAACCTTCTTCCTTGTGGTGAGTTAGTGGTATTGACTGTACATCTGCACAGCGCCACCTACTGGTCATAGAGTGAGCATTATTAGGCTTTTAACATAAACCATAGAATATATACTGTATATAGAAATGTAGTGGAGTACATTTATATGTACTCCAATGTAGTGGAGTACATTTCTATATATTTCTATATATGTACTCAGCACACTACGTGAGTAAACTACAGTAAACATGCTGCTTCACTTACTTCTCTCTCTCTCTCCTGTCTCTCTCTGTCTCTTCTCTCTCCTCTCCTGTCTCGCTCCCCCTTTCCTATTTCTTTCTCCTCTCTTTCTTTTCTCTTTTCTCTTCTCTCTCCTCTCTTTCTCTCTCTCCCTGCCATCTCTCTTTCTCCCGCTCTTCTCTCTCTGTCTCTCTCTCCTTTCTCCTCTGTCTCTTCTCCATCTCTTCTCTCTCCTTTCTCCTCTCTCTGTCTCTTCTCTCTGCCTCCTCTCTCTGTCTCTCATCTCTCCTCTCTCTTTCTCTTCTCTCTCCTCTCTGTGTGTCTCTCTCCCTCTCATCTCTCGCTTCTCTCTCTCGCTCTCCTCTCTCTGTCTCTTCTTTCTCATCTCTCCTCTCTCCCTTCTTTCTCTCTCTCCCTCTCATCTCTCGCTCTCCTCTGTCTTTTCTCTCTCATCTCTCCTCTCTCTCTCTCTCTCTCTCCTCTCTCTCCTCTCCTCTCTCTCTCCCCTCTCTCTGCTCTCTCTCTCTCTCTCTCTCTCCTCCCTCTCTCTCCTCTCTCTCCCTCTCCTCTCTCTCTCCCCTCTCTCTGCTCTCTCTCTCTCTCTCTCTCTCCCTCGTCACGTGACCCTCGGTGATCATGTTTACTGGGCGGAGGGCCATGCGCGCGTGCAGTGGGGCCAGAGAGCTGCGCGTGGCGGAGACATGCGGCTCCTCGCGCTCCTCGTCTGCTGTTGCCGTGTCTTCGTGCCGCTGCACGCGAGCCCCCGAGCGCCGGGTCCACGCGCGCACACGGTCAGTACTCTCTCACGCGCGCACGCCTTTGTCTCGTGCCGCGCTTTGCTTTGTGTCTTTTCTGTTTGTGGCTCAAGTTTGATTGCTGGTTTAGTTTCTGCTTAGGTTTACTCCTGGTTTAGTCCTGGTTTAGACCTGGTTTAGTCCTTGTTTATTATTGACTTACTGATTGATTTGAAAACACATGTACCTCCTTTGTTTTATCAAAAGTATTTTCGTATCAATAAGGAAAGGTTCTGTATGAGGCTCATGTTCAGCTGTAACATTCACTACTGTTCAATACAACTCCTGCAGATAGTGCTCATTTTACTCCAGCTGCAAAAGACTGGACAAAAGGCTCAAATGTTCAAATGTTCAGAGTAAGATCCTGCAGTTCTCAAACAGCTCAAACATCACTCTTTTTTCAAAAAAACTCTTGGAATATTGCAACAAAAGGAAATTGTGTTTTACTTATGCTTTAGATATTGTGTATTGAATGTTTGTATTCACCTGTTTTAGAATGATGTGCATTTATTGTTAAAAACTTGTAAATGTGCTTTTATGAGAACGGTCACTGTGGAGGGCATGGCTAATGGGATCCTGATAGACACTTGAGACAGTTGGTAAAGTACATGTAGGCAAGGCAACTTTATTTATACCATGCATTTCATACACAAGGCAACTCAATGCGCCTGGTAGTTGAGCAGATCTAAGCAGCCCTCTCCTGTGTTTGTCAGACCTGCAGTGGCATGTTGAATTGTTTAAATCCCAGTTTCTTTTGTTCCTGATGCTGTGGAGCTTCACTCGTTCATCAGAAAACAGTCATTACACACTTTTCCCTCGGAGTTTTCACTACTTCCTCCGCTGTTCACCACTCTGATGGTTTGCAAATAGCTCACGTTCACGTGACGTCACAACATCGTAAACAGCCTAGTTTATAATAGAGTTGGTGCAGCTAAGAATCTTATTGTAGTAACTATAACAGTCAAAATACTGAATGTTGATCCTGGTTTGCGTGGAGATGAATGTGGCAGTTTGTGAATCCAATCACTTCCAAAATAATGATCAGGGAAAACATTTGGACATTTCTTTCTAAAACTGTGTATCTCCCATTGAGTTGTATTGATAAAATGATGAGCCAAATCTCCAGTCTCCATGAGATCTTGTAGTTCAGAGTTCTACAATGTTCTAAAATGTCTGGGTTCTCTCATGTCCATTTACGTACCTGAGCTGCATTTGATTAGTTAATTTCAATCTTGTTCTAAACTTGTGCAGCCAAGTGGTGAGGAGGAGATAAGTGAGTGTGTCAGTGGGTAACAGAGTTCAAATCCAAAACAGGTGCTCTTCAGGATCGAGTGGAATGAATCCACAAACTTGAGAAAAGAAAAAGAGGAGATCCGAGGCACTCCGCTTTGTAACAATCCTTTATTGCAACGGGACTTGCCGACGCGTTTCGGTCGCGTGGGACCTTCTTCAGGGCATTTAATACTCGTGCAGCCAAGTGTCAGATGAAGCAAGGGATTATTGGTGTGTTCCATTCGTACGTGGAAGTCGGAATTTCCAACCTCTCAGTGGGACATTTAAACATGTCAGATTTCCCACTGGGAAAGTTGGACAACCCGTAAGATCGTGATAAACCAAATAACAGCATTTTGCAAAATGTTCATCATCAAACCGAAAGCTGTAGACAGAGTACAGCAGGACTTACCTGTACCATGTCATAAACTGCTGGGTCGGAGCAGGGAAAGTTGCAATGTGGTTTTCTGACCAGAGACATCAGTTAATCATCCTATTAACTCTTGTATTATACCCTCAGAGGGACTACGAAAAGGATTTATCAAGGTAAAGAAAGGTTATTTAGTTCTACTGTAACTATTAAGTTGTCCTCTACTGCCCCCTGCTGTCTGTCTCTAAGATCCTGCACTGCAGGTGAGCCGGTTGTAAATGAAATGTTAGCTTTGTGATGCTAAATGGACTGTTAGCGTCCACCGCGCTCTCTAAATGATTTGTAACATCATTTAGTAGATTATCCAGCTTTGTCACTTAAATTCTTTGTATTTGTTTCACTGTCATTAAAATTTGACAACTGGAACCAAAGATCTTTAATAAAACTCGGACATGACGCTCGTTGACGTGGCGGCCATCTTGTGCCTGGTCAGAAAGGCTAACCCCTATGCCACCAATGCAAAACCAGGAGTTACATTTTCATTGATCCAACAGCAGGATGTGAGACACACTCATCGTTGGTGATTGGTTTATTACTTCTCAGTCTCGTATCTCAGTCAGGATCAGCTCAATTCTTTGAAACGTCGTGTTGTTTAGTCGTATTAGCTTTGTTTTCTCCATTCACTCCCAGGGTTCAGTGGTTAACATTCACTGTATCACGGTCCCATGTTCAATAAATATTGGTCATGTTGTGTTAAAAAGTACAGAAATACTGTTTTAAAGTAGGAAACAAATGTTATACTGTATTTGATATCAATAGAAGTGAATGATTTGAAGTGTTTGACAGAGGAAAATCCAAGAACAAATGGAGCTAAAGTCTGTGCCTCGATCCTATAAAACTGATTTGGAAAAACTGCAAAAACCTTATTTTCTTGCCAGATCAAACATAAGGTCAGTCACAATTATCAAAGAGTCATGAAATAACTCCAGTTTTCATTGGATTACATTGCACTGAGTTAGAACGGCCAGTCACAAGATGGCCGCCAGAAGTGTCATTCGTTCCAAATTATTACTATACGTTTGTTAAGTGACGATGTCTTCGCTCCACTTCCGGGTCCAATGGAGCTTTAGTCCTATTCACTATAATGGGATTTATCTGATTTTAACCTTCTGTAGAGCCGAGTACAAGCCTCTCTAAATATCTAATTGCAAAGAAATATTACATTTCCTATGGATTTTCATTACTAATGCCTGGCATTAATTATCAAATTATTTTTCCATACACAATGAAGGCTAATTTATATGTATATAATATCTTGGAGAAATGGTGAGATATATTATTCTAATTAGGAGTAAAACAGTTTTGGGCCTTTTATCTGTTGTTATTTCAGCAGGAGATTCAGATAAAGTTGTGGCTTATGCAGTGTTTATCTATGGAACTGTCAACAGTTTGGACCCGGAAGTAACTTATTATTGTGTGTGACGTCACCCTTAACAAACGTATGGCCATGTCTAGCCTGGCCTTAGCCATCCGTAAACTCCGGTCAATTATATTTTCCCTGCATGTACGTCTGGGTTTGATCTCAGTGGCTGCGTTTCATCGGTTGAATTTCAACCTACCACTCGGCGAGCGGGGGAGGCGGGTGTTGTAGGTGACGTCAAGCATTTGCGCCGCATTTGCTGGTTGTAGTTCGGCAATGGCGGCGGATACGAACGTAAAGGAAGCTCTTCAATCCGTTCTGGCTCGGCTCCCAAATATCCAGAAATGATAACTGAAGCCTTAGAATGCGTAAGGAATGCTCCCAAGAGTTATGATAGCTCGCTTCACTCAACACGGGCGCACTACATACGTCACGACCACACGCTAGCGAAAATCAGATCCAATCGTTTCAAAGGAGTTCACCCCTCCCACCTGTTAACGGAGCTCAATTGAGAAAGTCCAGACCCTCTGTACGAAACGAAATGAGTACGAGGGGATGGTAAAACCAGGCTAGGCCATGTCCAATCTGAGCCTTTTTTCACCAGAGGGTGCTCTTTCCTTGTTCTTTAACAGAGTAATGTATGTTTTGGTTGATTTTTGACATTTTTTGAGCCGTTTGTGACGAGCCTCAGGTCAAATTCAGACGCGTCAAAGAGCGCCCCTCCTGTCCGCGTGGGGCGGGTCTTTTACACAAAATCCCAAAACATTCTTTCTGCTTCGTCAGAGAGTGTGAGGGATTGTCAGTGTCACAGATGTAAACATGCGTGACACTCTGTTTTCAGCGACTCAAAAACATACTTCGCCTCGTGTTCTTTTTATCACAGAAAACACAATTTGACTGGAGCAAAAGCAAACACGAGGTTATATGTCAGGTTTACGAGAAAAACATCCGACAACAACAGCTGAAATGTGTTTAGATAAGTGTCCGAAAATAACTTTGAAAATGTGGCTTGTGCGGCAACACGACTGGGACAAACCTTCTTCCTTGTGGTGAGTCAGTGGCGTTGATAGTATGTCTGCACAGCGCCACCTACTGTTCATAGAGTGAGCATTATTAGGCTTTTCACATGAACCAAACCAATGGACAAATGGACTTTATAGAAATGTAGACAGTCGAAATGTCAAATGTTCTGTCAGGTTCACACACACACATACTACTCGAAGTACAGATCCTCCTAAACTCGACTTCAGTAAGTACTGTAGTAAATGTACATGTGTATAGTTGTGTGTGTAGGGGCTGCAGACTTTATGATATTGTGACTGAAGTCTTTGAACCTGTCATTACTGTAGCACTTCCTGAACCATGACCACGGCCTAAGCTAGACCCAGGTCCAGGTCTGGGTTTGCTGTCGGGGGATTTGGGCTTAAGGCGGTGAAACTTGAAGTTGAAACTTGAATCTGCAGATTACTGACATAAATGTGAGGCGTTTTCTGCACTGTAAAATGTGAACTATTGGGCTGCCGAGAAATCTTACGTTAATATCAACTGTTTTTAATTGACTGAAATGATCTTTAAACGGTAAATGCTCACATTTATATATTGTTAACTGCAGTCTGTCCTTTCATTGTCAGTTTCTTATGGACTTGATGCATGCACAGGGAGAGAGACGAGGGGCTGGGGGTCGTCACCTGACTATTCCCATGATGCACTTCTCTCAGAACAGAAGGCTGAGGTTCTGTGGGTGATGATGGGTGTTATAATAAACTGGTTTCACTTACATTAGTAAGCCATAGGTTTCTCTGCAGCCCCCGACCCGGTTAGGCTTTTAAAAGTATAAAAGATTAGAAAGATGGAAAATAAGTTAAAGACATCAGACAATACAACAGTAAAAGATGGAAAGCGAAGACATGTCTGACCACATGTGTGCCCCTGGCCTGGTTGGATCCAGTAAAAACAAACAAAAAAAACATCACAAACAAACTTCTGCCTCAATTTCGACAGCACCACCGTCACTCTGTCCCCACTCATCCGCAACCTTGGTATTCTCCTCGACCCACTCTTTCTTTCGAACCCCACGTCAAGCAAATAACCCGGACTGCATTCTTCCATCTCAAAAACATATCATGACTCCGTCCTCTCACTTTCTCCACCACTGAAACCCTGATTCATGCTTTTATCACATCCAGAATTGACTACTGCAACAGCATCCTCCACGGCTCACCATCCGAAACCCTCAGTAAACTGCAACACATCCAGAACTCTGCTGCCCGCCTCCTCACCCACGCTCGCTCCTGTGAACACATCACCCCTGTCCTTCAGAACCTCCAGTTCAAGGTCTTCCTCATCATGTTCAAAGCCCTCCATAATTTGGCCCCCCCATACCTCACTGACTTACTCCTCCACCACCACACTCGCTCCGGTCCTCCAACGCCAACCTCCTGTCCCTCCCCTTTAAGACCAAGCGCTAAACTTCGGGAGACAGAGCCTTCTCCATCGCCGCCCCCACACTCTGGAACTCACTGCCCCAACCGCTCCGTGCCTGTTCTGACCTCCTCTTCAAGAAAGAACTCAAAACCCACCTATTTAAAAGGCCTTTAATGCTCTCTACATTTTACTCTATGTTGGATTTTATTATTGTAATTCTGTGAAACTGATCTGGATCCAAGAGTTTGGATGTTTGGATCCAAACACTTGGAATGTTTGGATGGACATTCCAAGTCCATCCAAACAGTTCAGTCTCACACTTTTGTTTGTTCTTTAGCCAGTGCGTCAGCTTCTATGAGAAAGGTTTCAGGTCCATTTGAGACTTTAGCTCCAGTGGCAAAGAGTTCTAACTGTGCCCGTTTCACTGAGATCAGACCCAGAGCAGTTACCGCTGACTCCAGCTCTGGTGCTCACGCCTTTATTGGTGTATTGAAACTTGGATGTGTTTTTTATAAAACAAAAACTGATGGAGTTATCAAATGTCATCATTTTTTATTTCTGAATGACAGTGCAGTGATGCTTCATTGGTTTTGATCAAACACTTTTAGTGTTTTCTAAGGCTTTAGCACAGATTGTGAGGCCTGGCCCCAAACCATTGAACAATATACAACATGTGAGATCAAATCAGACCATGGAAATATAGATAGATTTCCGATGACGTCACATTTTTCCCACAATTCCATATGGCGCCACCTTGTGTGTCAAGCATCTAATTGTTTGTGTTATAGATCATTGATCATATCCTGAAGCAGTGGTTCACACCTGTGTCGTGTGGGGCTGATCCCGACATGACCAAGAGACAATAATTCGATACCCCAAAAGTGATTCATCACCGAGGAACAGAGACAGAAAAGCTTTGGTACGAGGTGTGTGTGTGTGTGTGTGTGTGTGTGTGTGTGTGTGGGGGGGGGGGGGGGAGCTAAACAAAGTCAAGTCACTTCCTTTAATGCTGTCCCCGGACTAACCACATCAAAACTGTATTAGTCTTATTTTCTCCAGTTCCTGCTTTAGATACCAGTCGTACCTAAACTTTTTTGCCGTACCAGACTGGTATCGTTTAACGGTATAGCCATAATCATGCTCATAAACACTGGCATTTGTAGAAAACTGTGCTTTACTCGGCCTTTTTACGTTGAAGAAAATCGGCCCTCCGCCAAGCAAACTTGCCTACCCTGATCTACACTATGTGCATAAACATTGTTGATTAACACATATTATGGCGGTCTCTGCAGGCTTTCTCGTGGTTGTATGGCGTATACCT
Source organism: Neogobius melanostomus (assembly GCA_007210695.1). NCBI lineage: Eukaryota > Metazoa > Chordata > Actinopteri > Gobiiformes > Gobiidae > Neogobius > Neogobius melanostomus. The sequence goes on along the minus strand of VHKM01001007.1, from coordinate 893,945 downwards.
GCGTATCACGAAGACTACACCACTGGACTTTCTGGACAAACACTGGCATATGAACTGCTGAACCTCAGAATCCCATATGTATAGAGCTTAGGGCTGGGCGATATGACGATATTAGACCGTCTTACGATCTCCAGAGCTGACGATCTGTCATTCTTGTGGGATCGTTTTATCACGGTTCTAAGCACTTCTGCACAGTTGACTCTTTTCACTGTCAGTGAAGTAAACCCAAGCCACGCACTTTCTGCTACGCAATGTCGGACGCTAATGCGAGCGTTTGGCAGCGAGCCACTCCTCTACAGCGAGCCGCTCCTCTACAGCGAGCCGCTCCTCTACAGTCACATACACGACCAGGCTCCTCAATCTGGAGCTTTTAAACCCAGCGTTCTGTCTCTATTTCAGAGGTATTTATGTCAGTGTCTTTCCCCCGTAATGCCGCTGCTCTGCTCAGTGTTTATGTGTTTATTTATTTACCTGGCGGCACATGTGTGAAGAAGCGAGTGTGTCCTTCGTCCTTACAGTTCTGTCAGGCGCCGCATCCTTCTCATTTGTTTCATTTAAATCCTGTGTTCACAAATGCACTGTTTATCCATGTCTTTGAAAATATAAGACTTGTCCAACTTTGGTGAATAACTTGGTCAAATAATAGCTTATGGTAACGAACTGCTTCCGGTTAGCCTTTTACACAATAAAAGACACAGTATGTTATCGCTTTAGTAAGACTCTTATTGTGAAAGGGTCAGACAGCAACAGAGCGCTGTATCACAGCAGCTCGACGTCATGAGAGAGACGTCTCAGAAAAGATGCCAAACAGCAACAGACACGACAACAAGCCTTTACCAAACTTAGTGTCACTATTTTACTTTTATTGTCTGGAGTTTTATTGTGTTTTTTAATGTATAGAGTTAGTTTGCTGTAGTTCTAAGTCTAGTCTAAGTTCTAAGTCTATTTTTTGCTTTGTTCATTATCACAAAGTTGAATAAAATAGTATATTAATTTAAAAAAACTTCTTCAGTCTGTAATGAAGTTATTTTAGTTACTATAAAAAAAATTGTGATAAAATCGAAATCGGGAATTTATAATTCAAAAATCGTGATATTCTATTTTTGTCATATCGCCCACCCCTAATAGAGCTGCAAACTACAGAAGAAGCGTTAGGACGTCATGGAGACCGGAGAGTCTGTCTGGGACTGTTCATATTTCGGTTTTGACTCAATTAGTCGTGCAGCCGACCCACCGCCTAACTCACCCGCCCTTATGCGCCTTACATTAAAGGCGATTTTGATTTTGTGCTCGGTGTATTTTCGGCCCTCAGTCTTCGTCCTGTAATCCCAGTTTACGGCCGGTTTCAGCTCCTCCTGTCATTTCCACATTTACAGCCAATTCTCTGTCATTACCACTTTTAAATCTGACACTGAAAACTACAGCCGCCGTTTCCTCAGAGGGAGAGATGAGGGGGTAGAGAGAGATGGGGGGGGGACCAGAGAGGCCCGGGGAGGGGGAGGATGGGTGATGAGAGCGTCACATATCGCTCTGTAAATCGCTGACTCTGATGAAACAAGATGGAACACGGAGATACACCAGAAACATGCGTCTGGAATCTATGGAGACCAGGCTCCAAGCTCTGCACCACAGCACCGCCTTCACTGAGCACATTTTGTCCAGTTCAGCTTTGCCCAAGTCTAAAAGCTTCTTGGCTGGAGCTCACCAGTATAGACCAGTGAAACGCCTCATTTGAAAGCTAAGACATACAAAACTCACGAGTTTTGTATGTCGGCGAAGGGGTGTCCCAATTGTATTTTGCGGTGAGGGGTAGGGGTGAAGGAGAGGGCCACATAGCCCTCAAAGGGAGGGTTTTTCAGATGCACACTACAGACGAAGGGGTAGGAGGAGTTTGACAAAACACGGAAATAAACTGCGAAATAAATTCACGAACACTCTTACAACATTTATAAAGTTGCAGAACACTTTGTTCATGACTTTATTTGTTTTGTGCAACAATTAGAACAGTCCATTACGTTTTTCACTTTGCTGCTGTGAGCGCTCCTTTTATTCGCGCTGTATTGCCTGACTTTGGAGTTTCTTTCCAAACTTTCGATACGTCGCTATTGACTTAACACACGGGGTTCAGTGCCTCGCTGCTGCGCCCGCTGTCTCCCCGTGCTGCTGTGTCTGCCCTGAGCACACTGTGAGCGGGTCTACCTCTGCCTGTCCCCGTCCTGAGCGCACTGTGAGCGGGTCTATCTTTGCCTGTCCCGCCCTGAGCGCACTGTGAGCGGGTCTATCTTTGCCTGTCCCGCCCTGAGCGCACTGTGAGCGGGTCTATCTTTGCCTGTCCCGCCCTGAGCACACTGTGAGCGGGTCTATCTTTGCCTGTCCCGCCCTGAGCGCACTGTGAGCGGGTCTATCTTTGCCTGTCCCGCCCTGAGCACACTGTGAGCGGGTCTACCTCTACCCGTCCCCGCTATGAGTGCACTATGAGCGGATCGGCTGATCTCTCGAAGCTCTGGCTAACGGGCTGCAGCCACAGAGACCCGGCGGTAGAAGCAGCAACACACGGACGGGGGAAGGAGAAAGTAGCGCCAGATGAAGCAGAAATAGATGAAACTCTGTAGGGTTTGGGCTGAGACAGACTCTTGTTGTTTAGGTGTTACAAAACAGCATCAGTCTGTTACAAGTTACTGATGAACTGGTGCAGTAGTAACATGCTATAGAGACAAGTAGAGGCTTGCTTTTTTACATTTTCTTTCATATAAATGTGTTCTAATTGATACAAATATATACAAATAAGATTGTGTTGAACTCAGCCATATTGGAGGGTTTTTGTGCATGAACTGCCCTTTTGAGGTCACACCACAGCATCTCAAATGGATTTGAGTCTGGACTTTGACCAGGCCACTCCAAAACTTTCATTTGTTCTTTTTGAGCAGTTCAGAAGTGGATTTGTTTGTATGTTTGGGATCCTTGTCCTGCTGCATGGCCAAAGAGTGCTTGAGCTTGAGGGCTTGAACTGATGGCCGGACGTTCTCCTCCAGGAGTTCCTAGTAGAATTCATGATTCCATCAATGACAGCAGGTTGTCCAGGTCCTGAAGCAGCGAAGCCCCAGACCGTCGCACTGCTGCCTCCATGTTTGACTTTTGGCATGATGTTCTTTTGATCAAATTCTGTGTTGTTTTTACGCCAGATGTAACGAGTCGCAGAGATGACTAAAAGTTCAACTTTGGTCTCGTCAGTCCACAGATCATTTCTCTAAAAGTCTTGCGAATCATCCAGATGTTTTTTGACAAATGAGAGACGAGCTGTTGTGTTCTTATTTGTCAGCAGTGGTTTTCGCCTCAGAACGCTCCGTGGATGTCATTTTTGTCTATCTTATAGTTGAGTCATGGACACTAACTTTGACTGAGCCCAGTGAAGCTGCAGATCTTCAGACGTCCCTCTGGGTTTTTTGGTGACCTCCTGGATGAGTCGTCTTTGCATTCTTGGAGTCATTTCGTGGCCTCATAGGTTTTCTTATCAGATTCTGTAGCTACTTTATTTGTCTGACCGGTCTGAATGTGATATTTTCTCGATTCAACAAACTCGGTGGTAATCAGATTTGGGAGAGGCCAAAGAAACTGAACTCAGCTTTTCCAAAAATCTGGTTATTCACAGATAATCACAGAGGGGACATTTACTTTTTCACACAGGATCAGAGACGTTTGGATTTTTCTTTCCCTTAATAAATGTGATAATCATTTTGAAACTGCATTTTGTATTCACTGGGAATGTCCTTGTGTGATATAGGAATTGGTGTGATGATCGTAAACATTTAAGAGTGGTAAATATAAACAAATGTAAGAAATATGGAGGAGGCAAATACTTTTTCACGGCACGCTTTTTTGACACTTTTTTTTTAGATTTGGGTAAAGCCGAACTGGAGAAAATGCACTCAGTTAAGGCGGGGTTAACAAGTTAAGCGCGCATGGATTTGATAAAGTAACAACATTTCCCTACACATGTGACTGACGCAGATTTTAGATGACGACATGAAAAAGGGCTTATATCCCATTCACAAACTAATCCAAGTGTTGCATTCCAGTTACAATAAATCGCCAGTGCCGCAGTTGGTAGAGCGGGTCGCCTCGTGATCGGAAGCTCAGGGTGCTCCTTAAGGTGCCCACTGCCTTTGTGTCCTTGGGCAAGACACTTCACCCTCCTCACCTCCAGTGTCTGCGTACGCTGGTGTATGAATGGGGAACTGAACTAATGCTGAGACCAAGTAAAAGCTAATTAATTATAAATGTATGAACTACCGGGATAATTATTTTCCTCCTGGAAGTAGGTTTGAAGTAGCTGCACCTCCTATCTCTCCTACGCCGTCAACTTTGCCCACGCAAGGCCAAGTCACAGAGCTAAACCAGATACAGACTGAGGCTGCGCGACTACATTATAAACACATTCATTTCAAGGACTATGCAAATAACTGCACACACATCCCCTCCCTAACCACGCCCCAATCCTTCTGCACCTGCGTCATAGACATATTATTAATAGACTGTCAATACTCACTCCTCCCCGTTTACCACAATGACCACGTTCGAGGGGGAAATCATGGCGGATTTACAGGCTCCTCCTCCCCAGCTCTGACGAAGCATGTTCCTAATAAGGGCATAAGGGCGGGATCTTCACTGTAGACTCGGCCCTTGTGTGACGTGTAGCTCGCGCAGCTCCAATGCCAACAGTCAGACCCCCGTTAAGTACGAGATTTCTAAATGTATCCTACCATAACCAGCCCGGTGCCTCTGATTGTGTCTAACCCAGCGTAATCACAGGAGGAATATCTAGCTGTAGACCGTTCCAAAAAATTAGGCACCGGGCATTAAAGTTGTTTTTAACGTGTCTAAAGTGCAATGCATTCCAATGGGAGCCTAGCGGCTATATGGAGGTACTACAGCAATGGCGGCCTCCAGTGTCATCGTCGCAAAGCAGAGCAGCCAGCGGCCCTTGGTCTGCGTTCATGACTTTTTCTCAACTCCCCGCCCTCCCCTACCCAAGAAAACATTGACATGCCCTCGTGTACTGTGTATTTCACATGTCTTGATGTATTTATGTACAGTATGTGCTTTGCCTTAACTTTAACCTCTCAACCCCCACTTTAAACAAGTGCATTTCTTCCAGTTTGGCTTTACCCAAAACTAAAAGCTTCTTGGACCTGCCATACTGACCGTACCTTTTTTGTCACCACATTTTTATCACTTTTTTTGCCTTGTTGTCAGCGCTGACGTCCGGACTACAGCGTATGTTTAGAAACTCACCATCTCTCACTTCCATCGTGAAAGGACTCCAGATAATGTCCGATTTTTGGTGCCCATAAACCATACCCGCTCAGGCCGGCACAGCATATGTGCTGCAGCCCTAACCTCTGGGCCAGCACGGTGGCTGTTTAATGATGAAGGCTTCCCCCCCCCCACATGGCTCCTCATGTCCTCTCTGTCGGGGTCATGTGAGAATCCCATCTCTAAACTGTTTGTGAGAGTCCGGCTGTATGCGTGCGTAAGTGTGTGAGTGTTTGTATACTTGTGTGTGTGTGTGTGTGTGTGTGTGTGTGTGTGTGAGCGCTGCTGTTTGGCCCGTGTGTTGTGTCTGAGTTTCACTGCCTCTGTCTGGGCTTGTTCTGAGCAGCAGAGATTAGACGGGCCCAGACCTGCCGCCGCGAGCCGAGCGTCCGCTAAACACCGCCGTAATATATTCCGCCGCAAAACATCACAAACATCATCACGTTTACCACATTACCGCAGTCAGCAGCCCAACCAGAAAACACATACACGAGCACTCATCCGGCAGCACATTCACCAAACAGCTTCTAAATGCAGTCGATGAAAGGCCTTTGTGGCTCAGTAAAGATAAAGATCAGTGACTTTCCTGAATGCCCGTCATACCTGGCTGGTTGCACGATGTGGCTACGCTAGCGCCAGTTCTCCCTGCCTTAAATCATCTCTTAGGGAGAAGAGACGCTGCAGCAAAACTCAATCCTCTCAATTACAGATAAACTTTCACCTGCAACCCTTGACCAGTTTGGAAAGATTGGGCTTTGCTGGTGGACCCCTGAAATGTCACGACTTTGGAACACAGTTTTAAAACCCCTTAACCGAGCACACTTTCTCCAGTTCGGCATCACCCAAACCTGAAAGAAGCGTCAAAATAGAGACGGAAACAAGACGTAAATGAGGATGAAAACGCATGAAAAAAGTATTGAAAAAGCAACGAAAATGCAGCCAAAAACAGGATCCAAAAAGCGCAACAAAAACGTGACAAAAAGGCGACAAAAAGCAGCTATAAAATGTGAAAATGAGCGACGACAACGCAGCAACAACGTGAGGAAAAATACTTGATATTAGCTATTTAGCTTATGTTATAGGCTGTAAGTAAGTGCTTTATTTGTCATTGTTCAACCGTACAACGAAATTGTGTTCAGGTGTTAGTCCTGAGCCGCTGCGACTGAGCCGTGGTACCACTGTTGGCCAAACCTGATCAGCATCTTTTTGGAGGTCGGGGAAACCATAGCACTCGGAGGAAACCTGGCTGTCTGCCTTCAGTCTCCTCTGATCCTCTGAAACGGTGCATTGCCTCATGGGTTTGACCCTGTTTCAGAGCGTGGTGTCCTGCACTGGTCAGCTCCTCCTCCTTCCTCTTCCTCCTGTGCAGCTCCCTCCGCTCCACACAGTCTTTCACCATCTTCTAGGAAGAGCTTAGCAGTTAATCTGTTTTATTCTCCAGTGAACGTTTATTAGCCAGAACAATAGAAGGCATGTGTTGCTTAGCTGTGAGTCTTGCCCGGATACCTCCTCGTTTGTCCCTTCGTTGTTTCCTGTAGCGCCTCCACTGTGCTGCAGCTGTTGGGGCTCTTTGTGGCTCTCCAGTGTTTCAGAAGAAGAAATGTGTATGTCTCAAATCTCTTTAGCTCACAAGCTAGCTGTTTGTTTCCTTTTAAAAAGCTGGGTCCTTTATGGCTAGTACTAGCCTAGTTTTACCATCCCCTCGTACTCATTTCGTTTCGTACAGAGGGTCTGGACTTTCTCAATTGAGCTCCGTTAACAGGTGGGAGGGGTGAACTCCTTTGAAACGATTGGATCTGATTTTCGCTAGCGTGTGGTCGTGACGTATGTAGTGCGCCCGTGTTGAGTGAAGCAGCTATCATAACTCTTGGGAGCATTCCTTGCGTATTCCAAGGCTTCAGTTATAATTTCTGGATATTTGGGAGCTGAGCCAGAACGGATTGAAGAGCTTCCATTACGTTCGTATCCGCCGCCATTGCTGAACTACAACCAGCAAATGCGGCGCAAATGCTTGACGTCACCGACAACACCCGCCTCCCCCGCTCGCTGAATGGTAGATTGAAATTCAACCGATGAAACGCAGCCACTGAGATCAAACCCAGACGTACATGCAGGGAAAATATAATTGACCGGAGTTTACGGATGGCTAAGGCCAGGCTAGGCTAGTACAGACTCTCTGCAGTAAAATACTCAGCTGAACCACCACAAAAACACTGCGACGATGTACAAAAGTATCCAATAAAACAATGTGGAACACAGAAACTATAAATTACATTTAGCAGAAAAAGGCAATAAACGCAGCTGTACCAAGAGAGAGGGAATTTGCTGCCCGTTTACACGTTGCCTTGTTCACTGTAGCTCCAGTCAATAAGCTTTTAGATTTGGGTAATGCAGAACTTGAGAAAATGTTCTCGTGAAGGTGTTAAACGAACAAGAATTTTCTGCTAGAAATAACATCATTTATTCTCTAATTGCTCACCAGTTTGTCCCAAAAGCAGCAACATTTGACTCTAATAGAGAGACACCCGTCCTAATGTCCATGAGAAGGAGCGAGAGCACCTTTTATGCTGCTGAAGCTCAGGTGATTCATTTCTGTCCCAGGATCTAAACCAGAGAGGGGTTTGCTGAATGAAGACAGAAATCATTGACTTTATTTTTGTCATAATATTGCCATAGAAACGGGGAATCATTTGTCAACTCGCATGGTTCATGAATATATTTGTTGTGAGCAATGAAAGGATGGATGTGAGAAACTTTAAAGTCCAGGTGAATAGGGCTGAACGATATGGACAAAATTTAATATCTCGATATTTATGCCAGATATCTCGATATCCATACGATATAACTATAGGTTAGGTGAAAACCAAGCATTTTTCAAATAAATAAAAACATAATACAAAAGAGTGCAGTTTTATTGATGAAAATCTATGTCGTTTATATCTTGCTTTTTTCGATTTTAATGTTTTGACTGTTCATATCTCCATATCAATACGATAACAATATATTGTTGCTTTGTCGATATTAATATCTTGAATGTTCATATCTCGATATCGATATGATAACGATATATCTTTCAGCCCTACAGGTGAACCAGTATGACGGTGGACATTAAAAGCACTGATAATCAAGGCGTCCAAAAGTGCAGACAATATGCACATGGATGTGTGATGTTGTTTAGTAGAAAAGGACTTTAAGGATAAAACGTGACAGGTTTAAATCCAGTCACATAATGATCATGCACAACATGTTCTCTTTATGGAGATTTCTCTCCCACACATAGGAGGAGCTTCTGATGTGAATTTACACATTTCCACCACAGTATTCAACGTAGGAGGTCCAGGAAGGCCTTGTTTAAACATTTGAAATCTCTAGTTTCCGACACAACAAATCACTAGTCTCTAGTCCAAAGTTATGGAGCATGAAACTTTAAACAATGAATGTGGGATTCAAAACCCTGTAGCAGATTCCTGGGTCACCTATGCCCACAATAAGGTGTGTAATTGTTGCATGCTTCATTTTCTCAAAATGTGTTGTTCTGCTGTTACGGAAACAACATCTCCACTTTAGTTCACTCAACTACATTTGGAAGATTGTTTTTTTTTTTCACAGGGCTTTTCCAATATCTAATTCCTGCCTCATTTATTTTGATTTGAACCAGTGTTAATTTTGACAACATATTTTAATTTAGTTTTAGTCTTAGTCTTTTGACGAAAATGTAATTCAATTTTAGTCGAGATTTAGTCAAAAAAATATCTTCAATTTTAGTCTAGTTTTAGTCGACTAAAATGGCAAGTAAATTTAGTCGACTAAATTTAAGACAAATTTAGTCAACTTTGTATTTATAATATTTATTATAATCATATTTACTCAGCTCCTCTGCTTCATGGAGCTGCTCCCACATGAACAAAGCTCAGAGCTGCTCCTTTGGCAGAGGATTTACATGATCTGAGGCTCTTAGAAATAGAAGTTTGGATGGTTTTAGTCTCTCCTCTTCATTTTTATTTAGTCTTATGTTAGTCGACTAAAATATCTGGACATTTTAGTCATAGTTTTAGTCTCATGAAAAACTTTTAATTTAGTTTTAGTCCAATTTTAGTCGTTAAAAATATCACTTTGACTAACATTAAGGCTAAATATTTTAGTCGACGAAATTAACACTGATTTGAACCCATATGCATTATGATAGATTTCTTTTCACTTATATTTATTCAAAAACTACAAATCCCTCTGAGCAGATCTAATATGTCCCAAATAAAAGCACACAGGCGTCTCCTCGGCTCCAGTGTTTACGTCCTCGCATGAGTTTATAACACGCAGTGAGTCTCATCATGATTCCAGCGGCTCTTGGGTCATCTCCACAGGAAATGAAGAGGAAGCAGAGGCGCTCGCGGCCTCAGGTCAGAGGAACGGGCTACAGCCACGTGTTTCCCCCCCTCATTTCTAACTCTTCCCTGACTCACGTCTTTGACCAGGTCCAGGCTTGTCCCGTACCGTTTGTGGACACACATTTACTCCTGTGTTTGTGCAGCTAATAACTCTCGTCAGAGTTAGTCATGTGTTGTTGTCAGAAGAAGAAGACGCTGCATCACATGTTTGTTTGCATCGGGATTAACCGAGTTGTCTCGTATCTGGCTGCCAAAACATCTGCGTTCCATATTTAGTCAACGTTGTATTTTTGTCCCGGAGCTGAGCCGGGTTCTGCAGAAGTTGATCTAAGTGAAAAGAACTAGGAAATGAAGATTAACAAACTTACAAAGGTCACTTCTTCAGCAGGTGTTTGCCCGAAATGGTCAATGTTAAGATCTGTAGCTAGTTTGCTCCTTAACATCTTAAGCTGAGCACACGCTACATGATTTTTGTGCCTGATTTTGCTCTAATTCTCAGTCGCGGTGAGTCTTCCTGAGTCTTGACGAGTCTCGTAGTGTGGGGGGTTCACGACTGGACTGGGGTTTGACTTGTGTAATGTAGAGCAGAAAGACGCGACTAAACGCCAGTCGCACGAAATCAAACATGTTTATGATTCTTAAGCCCGATTTTGGACGCAAAGGAGAAGCGTGGGGGTTTTAGCGTCCCCAAAGTGACACTGAGAAAACAGCGGCCAATGACAGAGTGAAATACAGAGAAATACCGTAGCTCCTCCCTTTTCATTTCTCTGTCATAACAGCGGCACAAACAAACTCATTTTCATGGCCACAGACTTAAATGGCCAAAGTTAATTTGAACCACCTTTTCCAGCTACATTTCAACCGCAAACAGAGTTTAGCGGCGGCACTTACCGAGTATGGAGTCGGACTTTTATTCAGCTGCTTCTCTCCTCCGTCTCGGCGCTGAGATCCGTCTCCTTTTCTTATCAAATCCACTGAAATACGTCCCTCTCCTTTTCCGATTGACAGAACTATAGTCAAGTTCAGGACTTGAACCTGCTGCACTGAACTGCGTTTGTGCTGACGGTGATCACATGACACTGTTGACCAATCGGAACACACACACACGTTTCCCACGCTCACAGACAGAGGCCTGTCTTTGCTGATCTGAGGTCAGTTTTTCTCCTCCAAAGAGAGAAATGAAGCAGCAGAGACTGTGTCATAAAACAGACTGGTGTAGTGAGTCGCTCTTCCGATTCTCAGTCGCTATGTTGCAAAAATTGTGAGTGAAAAACAGACAAAACTCTGTCATTATGATGTGTAATCCAGAGATTTATCCAGGAAGTAACTCCAACACGGCTGTGGCGCTCCCTGGTCTTTCCCACGCTTATTCATTCACAAATACTGACATGTTTGGTATCCACGTGTAGCATGAAAGGCTGTGACCGAGATGACGCTGTAATCCAAATATGGTCATTCCCTTTATGGAAGACAGCAGCGGCTAAAGACAGGAGGAATATACTCATGTGCAGACAAAGTGACTAAACTTCATCCCTCGTCGCTCCTACAGACTCCACACTTTACAGGCTCAACTACATTTGGAAGATTTTTTTTTCACAAGAATTTTTACGAGATCTAATTGCTGGCAGATTTATTGAGCTTTGAACCGATAAAACAAGGAGACATTTTTACAGATATTCTCACTAATGACTAGTTTATTCAAAGACTAAACACGAGCACAAAACAAAGACGGGCACAGCGGAGCTTGAGTCTCAGGGTCTTACGGGGAGGGTGGAGTCGGTGACTGATGGGACTTTCCTCTTGAGTTTTGAGCCTGTGCTGACGGTTTTGTGTTGGTGTTTCAGAGCGGTGCTGACAGACACTTCAGCGCTCCCGACGCTTTCACCCAGACCCGCTGAGGCTGCATCTAGAAAGTGTCAGATCGCTCCTTTCACCTTCTCCTTAAAGAGGGGTATTATGCTTTTTTCAATCACATAGCACCAGTCTATAGCATACTACAATGATGACGTAACCTTCTGTTGGTCTGTATATGCAGTAAATTAAAATAACTGCCTTGAATAAAATTGCTCTCTCAAAATGGCTGTACTGAACGTCTTGAAATAGGCCTCTGTCTCTTTAAGAAGCTTTCCGACACGCCCCCTTCAGCACACTGCTGTGGCATCTAAACAACACTACTGTGCGGGGAGGGGGCTCTGCTGAGCTGAGGAGCAGTGGTTGGTGGCTTGGCTGGTGACAAAAGGTCCAGAGGCGTTTCCAGGAGGTGGGGGCGTTCCTAGGAGGACTGAGGCATAGCTACACCTAAAATGGCTGCCGTCCAAGTTTTAAAAATACTATGTGAATGAGCCAAGGCAACACTCCAGGCATGTGTTTAATGAGGGAATGACATAATAACATGATATAAAGCTTGAAAAAGTCGATTTTACATAATACCCCCCCTTTAACCTTAGGCTGATGTCATGAGGTGGTTAGGAACAGGAGCTTCAACTGCTCCTTCTGCATCAGGACAATCTGAACCTTCCTCACCCAGTGGAGGAACAACCAGGAAGTTACGTCGTTCATTACAGGGGTGTCCACACTCTTTTCATTGAGGGCCACATATCGAAGTGTATATGGCTTGGAGGGCCACAACCGCTGGTCAATGCAGGGAAACATTATTTAGCTGAGGTTTTAACATTGACACTTGCGTGGTTCTTTGGATGATACTGTTGCCATCAATATAAAACATGTTACTAATCACCAGAGAGGAACAGGAAATGCTGAGTTTGCAGCTCAAAGGATGGATTTGGATGAGGACCTAACCTTCTGAAATCTATTTAGCCTTTGCCTTTCATCAACATCTCCATTAGAGCCAACAACCTCAATACACTTTAAGTAAAAAAAATCCTTATAAATATACCTAATAGATTTGTACCTCTGAATAGGCCCTTGTTTTATTCAGTCAGATTAATTAGAAACATAAATGAGTCCTGGTGTTTTTGAAGAGAGAATTCCTGTCCTAATGTGATCTGCTGAGGCTCAGGAGGAGGATCATCTTCTGCAGGTTAGTCTTCTACACTAGGTCACATTCTGAAGATGAAATAGGCTATTTGTAAATCAAAGTCAAATTATTTTATGGTGCTATGGTCTTAGTAACAGTGTGACTGTGCTGAGCAGTAGTTAGTTCATTTTCTTCTTTAATGAGTAAAAGTACGCGCACACCTAACCGGACGAATCACGCTGCCTCTTCTGTTTAGTCACTTGAAAGTCTTGCAATCAGACGCTCGCATGTGTTCACTTCAGGAGGAGTCACTGCTGCTCTACGATTCTGAAAAAACATAGCGCTATTGCTAAGCTCTAACATATTCCCCCATTCTTTGCTTGAGCTTTGGTGACAGTGGAACCGTTTTACTACCTTTCTCTGACACTACCTGTCTGTCCAGCCTCATGCCATGGTAAAATCCACTTTAAAACATGTTTGTAATAGTTAGAAGAAGTAGTTTGAAGCTTATAATTCCTCTGATCCAAATGCCTGGGCTCGGGAAAGACATTTCAAACCACAGCTGCTGCTTGTCCTAAAGCATTTCCACCTCTTTTCAGACAGTGTCTCTGTTTCACTTGTGTCTATGATGTTGTAGAGCTGGTTATGTTGCTCCAAATTCACATGATCTGTTTTCCTGAATGTGTTTGGACTCCTGCCTCCTCACGCTATGTAGTCCGACGTCTCATTATTCCGAAAATGTATATGTAAAACTGAAATTGTCCTTCCCAAAATTAGGTTCAGGCAAGAGTCCACTGACCTTAAGGTTAGGGCCAGTGGTTGTATATGGCTCTCTAATACACAACACAACTGGGTTAGAGATGTTGGACTAATGGCACCATGTAGTCTCCTTAAAAATAAGACTAAAACTAAGAGCTGCCAAAAACGACACTGAGTCAGGTGTGAGGAGCCGCTCACAGTAACACACGTCTGATTAAAAATATCTGTCATCCAATAAAAGCTTGTATTCTAGTCTATTTATTGGGTGGAAATGTTACGCGGTGTGCCTTTTAGATAACTAGTCATAAGAACATCATTATCCTCTTACCCACTGCCTTCCATTAAGGCTTGTTCTAGTTGGAACACTCTGCCTATGACTGTTAGGGAAAGCACCACCTACGTCTCATTTAAGAGGCAACTGAAAGAATGGCTTCTTTGCCAACAAAGGTGAAACCATTAAGAGGCATTAGACGGGAACATATTTTTATTTATATTTGCAGGTACAGGTGTGTGAGTGGGAGGGATGACGGGAGTGGCGTTTGACAGGAATGCACTTTATGAATTGTGTAGTCGTTGTCCTTGCCTGTTTGGTTTGTAGTGTGTTTTGGCTTATGTGTTTTATATTTTGTATGTTCTTGTCTTAGTTTTTACCTCATGGGACTGCGGGTGGAAATTATCCTTGAGCTAAATCCGGCATATTTACAGCACTAGTTGTCTGTTCATTAATATGCGCTGTCCCATTCAAATAAATTAATACATGAAGTGACTTCTTCATAACTTTTTTTGTTGAATTTTTGTTGCATTGTTGTTGCTTTTCTTGCACCTTTTTTGACGGCGTTTTGTTGCGTGTTCGTCACATTTTTGTCACTTTTTTGCAGCGTTTCTGTTTCGTTTTCATCCTTGTTTTTGTCGCTATTTTGATGCTTTTTCTCAAGAAAAGAGATTTGGGTAAAAGCCAAACTTGCTCGGTCGAGGTGTTAATGTAAATAGTAAAACAAGAAATGTCCAGTTTGTTAATTTTCCTGTTTGAAAAGTCTTTATTTGAACCCCATCGCCCCAGGTTTGATGAAGACCCACGCGTTTCCAAAAGTGAATTCAGCCGCTCCTCGTCTTTAGTCTTTAATCGTGTTTAATCTGAAACACTGTCCCGTTCACGTTCCCTCCGCTCGGCCCCAGTTTTTCCCCATACTCTCTTTAAACACATTCTTCGTGTCCCGCTGAGTTTGGTTTTGCTTTTATGAAGGCCGCGGCGACGCCCCCTCTGTCCCACACTGAGAGGGGCCTGTAAACGCAAGCGCCTGCTCCGGGGGCAACGACCCAAAACAAAGAACAAGAACGAGCTGCGCCGTCTCTGTTGAATCTGTCCAATAACGAGGCTTTGGAATCAGAGAGAACTTTGGCGTCATTCTGTTTGTTCATCGGCCCGTCACAGGGGGATACCGTTCAGTGTCCAAAACACCCCTCTGAGCCACTTCGACTGGGTAACGGTGCGTTTCAGAGGAGGATTTGAGACACACTGAGGTTCATATTCATCTTTTAGCGGGGGGGTAGGCCACATTTTATTCGATACCTTAACGATACTTGGTTTGCCAAACTGACACCTCGATGATACTTTTTCCAATACCTATACTCAAATATGTGTCATCTAGATCCAGAAAACAGAACATTAATGTGTGGAAGATCTGCACATTTACAATATCGGGTTCCCAGTTGAAGAAATGTGTGCACAATGGCTGAAAATTAGGAGACATTGTGGCAAAAATAAAGAAATAATGTGTGGGAAAAAAATAGGCAAAAATAGGGAACAATTAGAAAAATTGGGGGGAAATAGAGAAAATATTAGTAATAAAAAATGAGTTAAAGGGGGGGTATTATGTAAAATGGACTTTTTCAAGCTTTATATCATGTTATTATGTCATTCCCTCATTAAACACATGCCTGGAGTGTTGCCTTGGCTCATTCACATATTTTTGAGTAATCAGTAAAAACTTAGACGGCAGCCATTTTAGGTGTAGCTATGCCTCAGTCCTCCTAGGAACGCCCCCACCTCCTGGAGACGCCTCTGGACCTTTAGTCACCAGCCAAGCCACCAACCACTGCTCCTCAGCTCAGCAGAGCCCCTCCCCGCACAGTAGTGTTGTTTAGATGCCACAGCAGTGTGCTGAAGGGGGCGTGTCGGAAAGCTTCTTAAAGAGACAGAGGCCTATTTCAAGACGTTCAGTACAGCTATTTTGAGAGAGCAATTTTATTCAAGGCAGTTATTTTAATTTACTGAATATACAGACCAACAGAAGGTTACGTCATCATTGTAGTATGCTATAGACTGGTGCTATGTGATTGAAAAAGCATAATACCCCCTCTTTAAAATGATTGTGGGAAAAATTGGAAAACGAGAAAAATTCAGGCAAAAATAAGAAGAAAATTGTGTAAAACGTTTGAAAGAAATTGGGCAAAAACTTTTTTTTGCAAACCTAGGGGAAAATGGGAAATAAATTTGGGGAAAATGGGGAAAATATTACTTATAAACAAAAAATGAGAAAAAACTGGGGCAAAAATAAGAGAAAAATATGTTAAAAATTTTGGAAAAATGCGGCAAATATTGGGGGGGGGAAATGTGAAAACATAGTAAAAAAAATATTAGGCAAAATGGAGGGAAAAAATTGAACAAACAAAATGAGATGAAAAGTCACTTACTCTAATGCCTGAATATACCAGTAGAACCTACACTTTTTTTCCGATACCAGACTGGTGTGGTTTAACGGTGCCTAGCCCTATAGGTGAGGGTCATGTGATCAGTGATCGATAACTCAAACACAGAGCGAAACCAGAGAAGAAGAAGTGGATAGAAAAGAAGCGGAGAAATGCACGAGTGTATTACATGTGTAAATGTGACTGATGTGGCCGAGGCTGCGGCGTATGAGTCAGAGGCGACTGGTGTTTGTCCCGTAAACAGCTGCCGCAGAGTTAGTCACTGGCCTGTTTTTTTATCGAACGCCTGGAACTAAATCGGTGTGAGCCACAAACCGATGAGCCTGTCATTAAGAGCGACGTCTTCGGGGGAAACATCTCTGTCGGCCTCAAAACAAGACGACAAACAAAAGCAGCTTGTTCAGTCACTTTGTCTTTGTACATGCGCCCTGTGTATGTTTCTCCCGTCTTTAGCCGCTGCTGTCTCCCACAAAGGAAACGACCATATTTGGATTACAGCGTCATCTCGGTCACAGCCTTTCGTGCTACACGTGGATACCAAACATGTCAGTATTTGGGAATGAATTAGTGTGGGAAAGACCAGGGAGAGCCACAGCCATGTTGGAGGACATTTTCAAAACTGTTCCCAAATTTTCAGAACTTTTCCAAACTTTTTCACACACAAAAAAAATCACAATTTTACAACATTTTACAAACTTTTCCAAATTGTTCCAAAGTTTTTCAGAACTGTTCCAAAACTTTCAAAACATTTTTCCAACAGTTTTCCATCTGTTCAAAACATTTCCAAACTTCCAAAAATGTTCCATATTTTCCAAACTTCTCTAAATGGTTCCAACATTTTCCAAAGTTTCCCAAACTGTTCCAAAGTTTTCAAAACTGAAAAAAAAAAATCAAAAAAATCAAAATTTTCCAACATTTTACAAAATGTTCTAAATTGTTCCAAAATGATCTAAATTTTTCCAAACTGACCTCCAAAAAGGAAATGACCATATTTGGATTACAGCGTCATCCCGGTCACAGCCTTTTGTGCTACACGTGGATACCAAACATGTCAGTATTTGTGACATTAAGGAGAAAACCAGCCAAAAATCCCAACAACACTGACGGCGTCGGGAAACATGGATGGAGGCGAAAGCAGCAGGGGCTCCAGTCTGTAGCCGTCCTGGTGCGACGTCAAGTTCAAGCCCAGGACTGGCCTCGGTCTGACCCAACAGCCGACGCTAACGACCCGGCTGAATCAAAAACAAGCAGACGTTTTGGCGTGTTTCCCCAACCACTAAAACATGTACAATAGGCCAGAATGAATGTAGTGAGTGAGTTGGTTGTGGACGCAGGGGCCCGTGCAAAAATGGGGAATAAATTGGGGGAAAATATTACTTACTAACTTCTTACCCCACTTTAAAGCAGTACTAAGTAACTCTTGCCCTAGAGGCCATAAGCGCAACTGCAGGTGTCTTAGCAAGTTACGATTTTTAAACTTATTAAATGTCTTGGAGAGTAAATACTACGCTGACAGAAAAGGTGAAGGGAGAGAGGGGTGTTGTACATCCAGTTATACAATGGAAATAATTTTTTTCACTCAAACTTGGCTGTAAATGCTGTTTAAAGTGGGGCTAGCCCGCAGTTAGCTTTGCCCGTTAGCCTGTTAGCTTCTTCTCCGTGATTCTATTAGTGTGTATTGGTTGCCCATTAACACTTGTATTACCCCCAGAGGGACTACGGAAAGGATTTATTAAGGTAAACACGTTACTTAGTACTGCTTTAACCCAAGCACATTTTCTCCAGTCCGCCTTTACCCAAATCTAAAAGCTTCTCGGCTGGGAAGCTTGGCCAGCGTCTCTTTTTTATTCATTTTTCGTCTTGTTTTCGTTGCTTTTTTAATGATTTATTTTTTATTTTTTTGTCATGTTTTCTTCAGTTGTCACTTTTTGGTGGTGTTTTTGTCGCGCTGCTTGTCACGTTTTTTGTTGTTTTTTCATTGCTCTTTTTTTGGGTCACCTTCTTTGTCGCGTTTTCCTCCCCATTGTCGTCGCCATGTGGACACTTTTTTTTTTCCAAGAAGCGTTTAGATTTGGGTAATGCCTAACTGGAGAAAATGTGCTCGGTTCCGGTGGGGGTTAAGAGGTTAAAATGAGCAAAGAAAGGAGAACAAATTGTACAGATTCAGATTGTACACATTCCCTTTAAGGATTAAAAGTGGGCGCAGGTTCAAACAGATGTGTGTCACATGACTGCGATCTTAATAACACACCGATAACAGGCGAGCGATGAGAGACGAGAGCTTTGTGCTGTGTCAGGAGCTCCTCTCACCGTGTTTATGTTTTTATGCAAGTCTGACGTCCCGGTAATGGGCCCGCGGCGGAGGGAATGCACCCCTTTCAGCGCCGCCTTCCGCTGTGTCAGGGAAAACGTTTGTGTTCAGAGCGAGTGCTTCGTGCCTGACGGTGATTCACGAGCGTCTCTCTGGGAACGGTCCAGGCCAGGAGGAGACAACACGAGCTCTGCAGAGTCAGCCGAAAGTCTCTGCAGCCGAGTGTCCCCCTCGCCCATAACTCCTGCACTTTACTCCTGTAGTATTTGTGTGGAGAACTTCTTACTTTTACTACAGTGCCATGCGAAAGTACTAATACACCTTGAACTTTTGCACATTGTGTCATGTTTACAACCCTAAACGTAAAGATTTAATTTTGAATGTTTTACTGAAAGTTCACACACAAGTAACAGACAACTGTGAAGTGAAAGCAAAATGATACATGATTCTGTTATTTTTCTATAGAAAAGTGAAAAGTGGGGCGTGCATAAGTATTCATACAGCATGACTTAATACTTTGTGGAACCCCCTTTTGCTGCAATAACAGCAGCAAGTCTTCTGGGGTATGACTACAAGGTTTGCACATCTAGAGACTGACATTTTAGCCCATTCCTCTTTACAAAACAACTCAAGCTCTGTCAAATTAGAAGGAGAGCGTTTGTGAACAGCAGTTTTCAGGTCTTTCCACAGATTTTCAATAGGATTTAGGTCAGGACTTTGACTGGGCCATTCTAACACATTAATATGTTTGTTTTTAAACCATTCCATTGTAGATTTAGCTTTGTGTTTAGGGTCATTGTCCTGCTGGAAGGTGAATCTCCGCCCCAGCCTCAATTCTCTTGCTGACTCCAGCAGGTTTTCCTCCAAAATGTCTCTGTATTTGGCTCCATCCATCTTCCCAACTATTCTTACAATCTTCCCAGTCCCCGCTGAGGAAAAGCAGCCCCATAGCATGATGCTCCCCCACCATATTTGACATTGGGCATGGTGCACTCAGGACGATGAGCAGTGTTAGGTTTGCTCCATACATAACATTTTGCATTTGGGCCAAAAGTTCAATTTTTGTCTCATCTGACCAAAGCACCTTCTTCCACATGGTAGCTGTGTCCTCCATATGACTTCTAGCAAACTTCAAACAGGATTTCTTATGGCCTCCTTTCAATAATGGCTTTCTTCTTGCCACTCGTCCATGAAGGCCAGATTTGTGTAGAGTACGACTTATAGTTGTCCCATGTACAGATTCCCCCAGCTCAGCGGCAGTACGTCGCAGCTCCTCCAGAGTTATCTTAGGGCACTTGGTTACATTTCTGACCAGTGCTCTCCTTGTTCGGTCTGTTAGTTTAGGTGGACGGCCGTATCGTGGTAAGTTCGCAGTGGTGCTATACTCTTTCCATTTCTGAATGATGGATTGAACAGTGCTCTGTGAGATGTTCAAATCTTGGGAAATCTTTGTATAACTTAACGCTGCTTTGAACTTCTCCACAGCTTTATCCCTGACCTCTCTGGTGAGCTCCTTGGCCTTCATGATGTTTAGTGACCAATACACTCACAGAACAGCTGGAATTATACTGAGAGTAGATTACACACAGGTGGCCTCTATTTAATGGTTAGGGCAAGGTGTGAACATTCTGCAGTCATTAGGAATGTTATAAAGGCAATTTAATGCACTCAGAATAATGCTGTATGAATACTTATGCACGCCCCACCAAAAAATTCTAAATAAAATCTTTACGCACTGTACATTTGAAAGATGAATGTCATACTTTCTAAGGCTGTGAAGTCCATTTGTCCTATTGTCTATGAACAGTAGGTGGCGCTATGCAGATGTACTGTCAATGCCACTGACTCACAACAAAGAAGAAGGTTTGTCCTCGTCGTGTTGCCGTACGGACGGGACTTCAGGCACAAAGTAACTACTAATACTAATACTTATTAAAAACAGATGTGTACTTTCTACTTAATGTCATTTCCAGACTACAGGTAGAAGCCGCTACTTTTTTCAAATGCCTTGAACCTTACGGCTTCTACAACAGTGCGGCTTATTTATAGATTTTTATGGTCAGACTGAATATTGTAGCATGTTATCAATGAGAATCAGGACTCGAAATTGCGACCATTTTGGTGGCATATGCTCCCAAAATTATGCCTTTGCGATCTAAAAATAGAATCACTCGCATGTTTGCGACTGAAAACAAATGCTCCGGTCCACCTTAAAAGAAAACCTTCTCGTGCTACCTTAAAAAAGTTTGTGTCATTGTTTTCACAAACGCTGCCTGCCAAGAACAGCAAACTTTCTGTTCCAAAAGGGTTGGAGAGCATATTGTAAAGTACGATCTGTTCTCTCTTTTGGCTCAGCGCCGCTGTCATTCCTCTCAGTCACACGCGCTGGGCCGTCCTGCACCAGCCCAGCCCGTGTTCTCTGCGTGTGCCTGTGCACCGCTCTCATTTATCTGCCCGCTTTCATTTAATAAGCCAATGTATTTACGCAACTGCAGTCTCTTTATGAGTAGCCTAAACGAGGAATATATATGTCATTGGGACTGGGGACATCTGCATCTCTAAAATGTCGCTTGAATCGATGTTGGGCGGAGAAGCAGCGCAAACTTCAATCCATCCCGCTCGCCCCTCGTGCAGCGCTGAAAGCGAATCATCGCCGCTCTCGCAAAATACAAAACGTAAAGTCACAAACACAATGTTTAACACGTCTTCTAAGGTTCTGGCAAAGGAGTTTGCCGCGTGTAGTGCCATCTATGGAGCTTTCTCCTGCAGCACAGAGTGAGGAGAGTTTAGAGGAGACGATGAAGTGCGGTGAAGCAGGGGCGGAGCAAGTCGGGGGTTGGGGGCGGTTGGGAGGCACAAAACCTGGTGTCCCATTTATAATGTTAAAATTTAGCCTAATGAGTTTTGTAGATTGCTGAATCATTGCAAACAGCTAAAATAATGCATCTAAAATGCAACAGAAGGCTGTGGCATGTGATATGTTTAAATTCTCTTCATTCCTGTTAAAAGCTTCCCTGGTTTTTTTTTGGTTGCGCTCCTACATTGTTGACTGTGCTCCTAAATTTCAGAATTAGGAGCACAAGTGCTACCAAGAAAAAAGTTAATTTCGAGCCCTGAGAATGCACCTGGGTCCTAAAACACTCGGTTATTTCTGATGAAAGACTGCGACGTGAGACAGACGCAATGACAGCTCCAAATCTAAAGTAGTGGTTCCTTTGGGACGTTCCCCACTCATCTGCTCAATAACTGGGACAGGTGCAAACCCTATTGCTGTTTCCTCTACCTCTGTCTGCAGTGGCTTCAGGAGCTAAATACATGTATTAAAAAAATAGAACTATCTTATATACAATGAATAAAAAAGCTGTAAGGGGAAAAAGTATAAACAATAAAAAATAAAAAAATTTAAAAATTAGAAAAGTCTGTTCTAAAAAATTAGAACAGACTATAGGCTGGTAAGGCTTTAGATACACAAAGCTCCTCATTGACTACAAGTGAAGCTTCCCCAAAATATCACAAAAAATTGCCAAATGAATTACATTTTATTTAGTAAATGTAGGTGTTAAATGTCATGATAAATCCACTAAAGTGAGTTACATGAGTTTAACAGTCAGTTAATCAGGTGCTTCAAGTAAAGAAAAGAAAGTAGCCTCTGATTGGCTAACACTGACTGTTGTGGGCGATAACACCCACCAGCTCAATGCTGATTGGCTGCCCCCTCCGGCTCTGTGTCTGTGAGAGCAGCATTAGCATTAGCATTAGCATTAGCATTAGCTGCTGTCGCCGTGAAGCTACAAGAGGAAGATGACATGTTTTATGAAGCTTTCAAAAGAATGTCCTTTAGTGGATAAGAGACTTCAGTAAAAAGTGTTTTCTGTCGTTAGCTCCCCCTGCTTTAGCTGCAATTACTGTAGCCACATACAGCTACATCAGCTCAGAGTTAGCGCTAATGTGGACCTGGTTTCTTAGTTTAGTCCTAGTTTTGTTTTGTTCCAGATTAAACCCTGTTAGCGTTGTAGCTGCTGTTTGTACTTGATTTAGTTGCTGATGTAGGAATACTGCATTTCCCCAAAATATTATACGATAATATAGGCTATCATCATCATCATAAACAGGAGGAAGGCCACAGCAGGACATTTACATTTTGTCCACTACATTCCACTCTGTGCAGAACCTGAAACAACTATAAACAACTGCTAAAGGTATAGGCAGAGCCAATTTGAGCACCGAAATGCTCCGTCTGTCGCTTCACTCCAACCCGGAGGAGGAGGCGGGTCAGCTGCATAAGTACTCCCTCTGCCGTTTCGGTGTAATTGCGGATAATCTTTCAGCCCTAATTGTCGCATTAGAAACATGTGTCGGGTCGGGCCCCGTCTAAGGCCCAAAGCGCGAGCCTCAGAGGAGACGCGTGGCTTCAAACGCGGTGCCGGGTCAGACATGTGTCGGTAATGAGAGGCAGAGGGACAGGGAGGAGAGGGGCGGGTCTTAGTGACGGACAGGTCTGAGGCCACACCCCCTGCCATTACAATCCCAAACCCATCCTTCCTTGGAATGAGCTGTTGGAATCAAAAACAGAAACATGTTCACACAGCCACACCATAACATATGAACATATAAATGTATGATTTTATAAATGTACACTGGGGACTGTAAAC
The DNA here is from genome assembly GCA_007210695.1 of Neogobius melanostomus. NCBI lineage: Eukaryota > Metazoa > Chordata > Actinopteri > Gobiiformes > Gobiidae > Neogobius > Neogobius melanostomus. The sequence continues at coordinate 870,839 of VHKM01001007.1, read as the reverse complement.
GTGTACCATGGCCTGTTAGGTTTTTGTGGATAATCCATTTTAAATGTTCTCTAATCCTATCATCGATCACTTCTCTGTTTTGACTTTACCTCCTGTGTCCTGTTTGCCGTGGCAGCTCCAGGAGAAGTCCCCCGAGCTGAAGAAGTGGCGCCCTCTCCAGTCACTGCCGCGCGACCCGGCTCGGTCCAACGCGATGCGCTCCGGGCCCGGGTCGCTCGGGTCGCCCGGGTCGCACGGGTCGCGGCCACGCTGTGGCGTCCCTGACTTCCCCGCACCGCCAGACTCCGCCCACAGACTCAGGGGCCCCAGGCGGCGGCGCTTCGTGCTCTACGGGGGCCGGCTGGACAAGACCCACCTCACATACAGGTCAGATGCCCTTCCAATATGAACAATGAACAGGATCAAATGTGAAGCTTTAGCGGCTAACCAATGTGTTGTCATTTTATGTTTCCATATAAAGAATAAGGCACTTTCAGTGACAACATCTAAACACTGGACAGAGACAGGTTTGAATGTGTGGCTTTATTTTGTGACATACAGTATTCATTCTTTTGAAAATAATAGTTTTTGGTGAATTTTTAAAAAAATAAAAATTCTAATATCAATCAATCAATCAATGGTTTTGTATAGCCCAATATCACAACAGGAGTTGCCTCATAGGGCTGCACAGAACATTAAGGCAATAAAACAGAGCAGTAAATAAGACAATGTAAAGTTCAGGTGAATCAAGTATCCAGGCAAACATAATGTCCAAATAAGCGTCAGCAGTGGGTGTGGACGAGCGGCGCGGGTGTCCCCTGTCCTTAGACTCTCCAGCACGGCAAGGAAAAACTCAAAAACCCAGGGGGAGAAAAGAGAAACCTTGGAGAGAACCACAGAAGGAGAGATCCACTCCCATGGACGGACAGGCTATAGACCCAGGGTCGATGGAGTCCCTTCAGCAGACGGGCCAAGATCGCAGACCGTCCAGTCCTTGTTGTCAATCCAGTAGGCAGGGTTCCTCCATTCAGCCGGGTTCCTCCGTTCGATCTAGACAGACACTCCCGAGGGGGAGTGGGACAGGAGACACCATGTGAATAGTAATGAACAGACTACAGATAAAATAAATATTGTATCAGAATAAGAAGTTTGCAGTAAGAAGAAGAAGAGGATTTCTGTGTGTTGCTCTAGCGCACATGCACAAAGCCTTTTTCTGAATTTTCTTTTTGTTGTGTTTCTCTACCCCAATCCTTTTGGACACAGGATTCCAAAGGATTTGGAAAAGTTTAGTTTTATTTTAATTTATTATGATGTTATATTATATTATGATTATCTATTCATAAAACATTAAAAAAATCAGAACATGTGCTTCATGAAAATTGCACAACAGTGATAATGGAGGAGGAACCTCTACTCCTGAAGTAAATTTAGTGTTTCCCAAACATAGCCTATTCTGTGGCGCACCGCCACAGAATCAACACCGCCCGCCACATATTGCATTTCGTATTTATTTATTTTTTTCGTCATTTTTGTCAAAATGCTGTGGCCCTAGTGTTACGCTCAGTGGCGCAAAAAGGGCATAGACAATACAGTATATGCCTTGCATAGGGGCGCCGAAAGGACGGGGCGCCAATTAGTGATGTGTCGGTCGCGAACGATCCGGCTCTTTTGAACGAGTCTTTACAGTGAATGATATGAACGGGTTCGCGGAGGTGAAGTATTTCTTTTATTCCTCTTTGTTTTTTTGTGATAACAAACTCCATAGAGGGAAATATCGATGTTACATTGTGTGAAATAGTGACATTTTCGTTAAAATAAAGTCAATTCAGAGGGTATTTATTTTCTTTAAAAAAACAGCATCAAAGAGCCATAAGTCCCATCACTAGCGCCGATACGATAGAGAGAATTTTTAAAAATACATAGTCGGCGCGCAAGGGACAGCGCCCCATACCATTTAGGCCATTTCCTCATACCGCCCCCCCCCCGCCCTCTACACGCCGTAGAAAGACCAGGGAGGGTAGATGAAGGATTGAAATCTCTAGTTTCCAACACAAAAGACCGCAAATCTCTATCACTCTCTGTTCCAAAAGTGAAACAGGACAAAAGTGAAGTGCTCTAAAGTCAAAGCTAAATGCACTAAAAATGATTTGTCAGACTAGTTTTATTAGTCGTGGCGCAAGACTTGATTCACAAACACATTTCAAAGTGTAAATATCAGCCCCATTGTGAGTTTAGATTATTTATATAAAAAGAGCCTTTTATTGATCGCGTCTTATATCATTATTAGATATTGTGAGTTTTCTGGCAGAAGTTATTAAAATGTTCTATTAGAAAGAGCCAGTGTTTTGAACGGCTCTTTGAAAGGAAGGTGGATTAAACAGAGAGTCAGTAAACATTCCTCTGGTCAGCTGCTGATGCTGCAGTAGGCCCATGTCTGCGACTCTGCAGCTGACGCCGAACACTGGCCCCGGCTCCGTCTGAGCGCGGGATAAGAACAGCCCTGATATTAAACTCTGGCTGTGGCGTCGGCCCCTCACAGTCTGCTCCTGGGGGCCCCAGCTTTATTAAACTTCACAGAGGTTTGTTGTGGAGCATGTGTTTAAGTTCATTAGTCGACTGGACAGAGGTCTATTTCAGTTTAAGAGCAAAAAAAACATGGTAAAGAGAGAGTTTGGTCTATTTGATGACGGTTTACCGTCTTGGGATTGTGTCTGAAATCGCTCCAACATGTGTTTCCCGCGCTTATCCATTCACAAATGTGACCCATCACGGAAAGTGAGGACACAACTCGGTTTGGGGCATTTTGAGTTGGACATAGATTATGAAAGTGTAGTCTCCAAAGTGTGTGTAACACATGGAAATCTGATTTGAATGTAGGAACTCAAAATATCTCAAAGGTGAGTAATCGGCCTCTAAAGTTTGGGCAGTTCTCACCTCTCTCTGCTGCTTGGAGTGACAATAGGGCTCATTTACATCTCATTTAGATAAGCCATGTAAAGCTCCCCCTGTCGTGTCATGTGTGTTGGGTTTCAGTCCTCAGGCCTTGAGTTCACTCACTCAAACGCACATAAACTGATCGACAATAGGCGTATGTATAAAAGGATGTGTCAACAATGCAAACCAAAGCAGCGGTGCCTCCTCCCCAAACAACAAAAGGAAACACACGACACATGACGGAGGAGACGAGCGTATTCTAACGTGGAAACAGACAGAGCGAGACATCAGAGATCAACTCAAACACAAAATCCACCGTAATAAAAAGATACTACACTTACAGTTTGGTGCTTTTTCTGGAAGCTTATTTTAGCGCTGAAGCTGCCGCAGAGAAAGTCTTGTCCTGTTTGGGAAGCAAAGCGTCTCTGTCCCGCTGTCGTTGCTTTGCTATCAAGGGTCTTCATGAAGAAGCGGCGCCAAATATCCGTGATTAATAAATCCAGTTCGCAGAAGTACTTCCAAACATATTCGTTGTAACGTCCACGGTTCAGCTCGTCTGCCACGCTGGAGGGCGGGGGCAATGACAAAAGAAACACGACCCGGTGTTTACCCAGTATGTAAATACACACAAAGTCACGCCCCTACTCCACGCTCCGAAATCTCCCAAAACAAGCCGGTTTGAACCTAACAGTTGACTCTTTTAAATATACCATTACTGCTAGCTTAAACATGGAGAGGCTTCTTCATGATCTCAACTGACAGATTCTGCAAAAAAGCGAAAATCACCAATTAAAAAAAAAAAAAACACTTCTTGGTCAATTTGCACTATTGTGAGTCAGCCGACTTGTGTCCCTCGTTCTGGTGACGGGTCACAAATACTGACATCCACGCGACGAACGCAATCCCCCCGACACTCTGTAATCCAAATACGGTCATTTACTTTGTGGAAGACGGCTTATTTTAAAACTAAACAAGATCCAAAATCCCCTCTGAAAATGTCACAAAATAAAACCATGCATTTAAACCTGGCTCGATCCATTATTCAGATTTCGTTGCCGAAAACATGGGAAAATTGGGGTATTTTTTTGGCATAAAAAGCCTTATTTTTAGATGAAAACATAAAATGACAGAAAACTTGCAATACATATTTTTCTCATATGTATGTCAGTAATCTACAGCAGAAGTTTCAAACCGATATCTCTCAGCTTTAAAAGTTTCCCTATTCACCTGCAGCGGCTGGCCTTAAAGAGCCTCACCCGTTTTGGTCGAGGGGAAATTGTAAACTGTACTTACAGATTTTGTCCCTGTTCCAGAATCGTGCGTTTCCCGTGGCAGCTGAGGGAGGACAAAGTACGGCGCGTTTTCAAAGAAGCTTTAAAAATCTGGAGCGACGTGACGCCTCTGACCTTCACCGAGATCCAGAGCGGGAAGGCGGACATACGCATAGACTTCACCAGGTGACCATATACTGTACACCACACCAACACAGCCAGTCCTACTGCTGGGTACCGTTAAAGCAAGTAAAGTATCGGAAGCAGGAACCGGAAAACAATTGCAGTTTCGATGCTGTTGGTCCAGGGACAGCATTTAAGGAAGTGACTTTATTGTTTCAGCTCAAATTTTTTTTTAAAAGTGGTTGCCCCATTTTTCCATTTTTTTAAATTACACATTTCTTACTTATTTTTGCCTCCAATTTTATCCTCTTTTTTAATGTTTGCCCCATTTTTGCCCCATTTCTCACAATTTTCCCAATTTATTTCCCATTATTCACGCTTATTTTTACCCCAATTTTTTATTACTACTATTTTCCATTTTTTCTCCCAATTTTTCCAATGCCCTCCTGAGTTTTGGCCTAATTTTCTCCCCAAGTTTCTTTACACATTTTTTTCTTATTATTGCCAACATTTCTCCCAATTTTCTCCCATTTCCCCCCCCAATTATTCCCTATTTTTCACACATTTCTTGACATTTGATGAACCTGATATTGTAAATGTGCAGATCTTCCACACATTATTGTTTTGTGGTTCTAGATGACAAACATTTTAGTATCGGTATCGAAAACCAAGTCTCGTTCATGTATCAGTATGGAAAACCAAGTATCGTTCAGGTATAGATATCGAAAAACATGTATCGTTCAGGTATCGGTATGGAAAACCAAATATCGTTCAAGTATAGATATCGAAAAACATGTATCGTACAGGTATCGGTATGAAGGAACAAGTATTGCTTAGGTATCTGTACCGAAAACCAAGTATCGTTCATGTATCGGTATCGAATACCAAGTGTCGTTCAGGTATAGATAGAAAAAACCAAGCATCTTTCATGTATCGGTATGGGAAACCAAGTATCGTTCATGTATCGGTATGGAAAACCAAGAATCGTTCATGTATCGGTATGGAAAACCAAATATCGTTCAGGTATCGATATTGAAAACCATGTATCCTTTATGTATCGGTATGGAAAACCAAGCATCGTTCATGTATTGGTATGGGAAACCAAGCATTGTTCATGTATCAGTATGGGAAACCAAGCATCGTTCATGTATCAGTATGGGAAACCAAGTATCGTTCATGTATCAGTATGGAAAACTAAGTATCGTTCAGGTATAGATATCGAAAACCAAGTATCGTTCATGTATCGGTATGGAAAACCAAATATCGTTCAGGTATCGATATTGAAAACCAAGCATCGTTCATGTATCGGTATGGGAAACCAAGTATCGTTCATGTATCGGTATGGAAAACTAAGTATCGTTCAGGTATAGATATCGAAAACCAAGTATCGTTCATGTATCGGTATGGAAAACCAAGTATCGTTCATGTATCGGTATGGAAAACCAAGTATCGTTCATGTATCGGTATGGAAAACCAAATATCGTTCAGGTATCAATATTGAAAACCATGTATCCTTTATGTATCAATATGGAAATCCAAGTATCGTTCAGGTATCGATATCAAAAAACAAGTATCGTTCATGTAGCGGTATGGAAAACCAAAAAATCAGGTTAGAAATCTAGGAGTAATGATGGACTCAGACCTGAACTTAAACAGCCACATCAAAGCAATAACGTCATCAGCTTTTTACCATCTGAAGAACATTGCTAATGCTGGGTTTACACATAACGACGACAAGTCACGAATGCCACGAATCCATATTCGTGGCCGAGGATCACGAATGTGATGATTCGAGGTAGAGGTTTCACGCACCGCCACAAACTGTTGCGACCTGTTACTACGCGTTACGATTAATGGCACGAATTATTACGCACGGTCACGAACATGCGTCCCGCTCTGCTGCGGGCTGTGGCGCTCTGTTGCGTGCTATTGCGAGGTGTTGCGGTCTGTTACGGGTCATTGGGAATTGTCGAGTTCTGTCAGAAATCTGTCAAGTATCGGGCGAATGTGGACAAACCGCCTGCCGCACACACCGGGTTGGAGGCGGAGCAGAGGCGTCTTGCTCCGCCGTGCTCTCACCTGACTCATTGGGCTCTTGCCAAATCGGGTTACGCAAAAGCAAAGACCAGCTGAGCGTCGGGACTGTCCATATACTGTAGAATAGCAAACGTTTTTCACAGTCTATGAAAAACTGAACTTAGATCAAACCCAAACTAAGTCACATGCTCCTGTCAAACGCGGAATCTATCAAGACAAACTATAGCAATAAACACACGCGCTTTATGCCAAATGAGTCTGTGCAACAGCAGCACATTCAGCCAGACTTTACTCCACATTAAGCATAAAAACACTACACTCACTGTGCACTCGATCTTCTGGGGATCTGTCGTAGAACTCTTCACCTCTTTATCCATGACTCTCACTCGTCTGGTCGATCCATTTGGCAAAACTTCTTTGGCATAATCCAGAACAACAGGCCTGTCTCCACCTGCCCTGCGCCCATCGCCGCTTGTTTTTCATGTCGAAAGTTGTAAATAAGTCTTAACACTTATCCATGTTATAGCTACTGTAACCACGCGTTGTTGTTTGGGTCAGTGCGTATGGCAGCGTGGGAGATGCATTCAGGGACAGTAAACAGTGCGGGAAAGGCGCACTTCTTACTGTCCCTTTTCTTTTTCCACAAACGCGGGACAAATATATAACAGTCGGGTTCTCCAGCGGGGCGGCTATAGGGGGTGGCAGGAACTGGCTCCCAAACATCAGGAGGAACGACCACAGGAAGAAAAGCCGGAGAAACAACTTCAGCACCTGAGGAGCGGCAGGAGCAGGTGCTGTCCCGGGCCTGGAGCGCGGACTGGCCGACTTTGTGTGACTTTTCTTTGGCATAGTGCAGGTATGAACATTAACTTTTCGGTGTAGCGTGTGTTTCTATCAATTCTGAGCGTGAAAACAGTGATTCTGCACTACGAATGCTGTACGAATGCTCTCACGCTGAATTACGAAGCGCCACTACGCATCACGAAAGGACACGCTCCGTTGCGAACTCCACGAACAGTGGGTGAATCGTGACATTCGTGGAAGATTTTTTGACAGCCAAAAACTTTCTCCACGAACATCACGAATGTCACGAGCTGATGCGTTCTGTTAAGAATCCCATTGAGATGCGTTAAGTCATGTCACGAATGTCACGAATGACGGAAAAATGCCATTCGTAACGCATCGTGCCTATGTGTAAACCCAGCATAAGATCAGAGGAATAGTGTCAAAACCAGACTTAGAGAGACTCATCCATGCATTTGTCTCCAGCAGGTTAGACTACTGTAACGGCCTGCTCACTGTTAGAGCTGCAGAACATCCAGAACGCTGCTGCTCGAGTCCTGACAAGAACCAGGAAATACGACCACATTAGTCCAGTGCTCCGGTCTCTGCACTGGCTTCCTGTCACTCAGAGAATAGAATTTAAAACAGTGCTGCTTGTTACAAGTCTTTTCATGGTTTAGCACCAAAGTACATCTCAACTCTGCGTAGGTTTCCTCCGGGTACTCCGGTTTCCCCTACCACTAAAAACATGTACAATAGGCCAGGATGAATGATGTGTGTGTGAATGTATGGTGGTGGTCAGAGGGACCGTTGGCGCAGATGTGTGCAGATGTGTGCAGATGTGTGCAGTTGCGACAGCGCTTCTGTCAGTCTCCCCCAGGGGAAACTGAAGCTACTAACGTAGCTTACCACCACCGTGTATGGAGTGAATGTAAAATGCTCTCATGTAAAGCGCTTTGTGACCATGTCTGTGAAAGGCGCTATATAAATAAGTAAGTAAGTAAGTAAGTGCTTTATTGTCATTGTGTACAAGTACAAGTGTACAACGAAATAGTGTTCAGGTGTTAGTCCTGAGCTGCTGCGGAAGAGCCGCGCTGCCACTGTGTGTCAACCTGAGCCGCATGACCTTGGAGGTCGGGGGACCTGTAGCACTCGGAAGAAACCTGGCTGGATGCCCTGTCTCGCTGTCTCCTCTGAAACGTTGCACTGCCTCCGTGGTTTGTCCCTGTTTCAGAGTGTGGTGTCCTGCACTGGTCAGTTCCTCCTCTTCCTCCCTCCACTCCACAACAGTCTTTCACCATCTCCTCGTTTGTCCCTTCCTTGTTTCCTGTAGCTCCTCTTGTGACGCCTCCACTGTGCTGCAGCTGTGGGGGCTCTTGGTGCCTCTTTAGTGTCTCAGAAGAAGACATTTATAGGTCTCAAATGGGTTTAGCTGATAAGCTAGCATTTTGTTTACCTTTAAAAAGCTGCTTTCTTCAGGACTATTTTGGACTCTCAAAGTTAACAAATCCACCAAAGCCTCCACAAAAACTCGGCAAAGAAGTACAAAAGTATCCAGAAAAACAATGTGGAACACAGAAACCACAAATGCAGGTCGCAGAAAAAGGTGAAAAATTAAGTTGTACCAGGAGAGAGGGAGGGAGATCTTCTTCTTCTTCTTCTTCTTGACATGTTAGAGCCGTATGAACCATCTCGGGCCCTGAGAACTTCAGGGAGGGGTCTCCTGGTGGTTCCCAGAGTCAATAATAAACACGGTGAGGCTGCGTTTCAGTTTCATGCAGCTAAAATCTGGAACCGTCTTCATGAGGATGTGAGACAGGCCTCAACTCTGACAATGTTCAAATCCAGGCTGAAAACAGCTCTTTTTACCCGTGCATATGAAAACTGAAAGTATTTTATCTGCACTCTTGCCTTTTACTGTCATTGATTAACTTTATGTTGATGTTTTATTGATTGATTTGATCTGTTTTCTTGTAATTTTCTGCAACTGTGAAGCACTTTGAATTGCTTTGTGTATGAATTGTGCTCTACAAATAAACTTGCCTTGCCTTGCCAAGTATCCTTCAAGTATCGGTATGGGAAACCAAGTATCGGTCAGGTATAGATATCGAAAACCAAGTATCTTTCAGGTATCGATATCGAAAACCAAGTATCATGAAAGTATTGGTATCGAAAAACTGTCCGACGGTATCTGAGGTTTTTAGGCCAATGCTCACCAAACAGTTACAGAAACATATATATGTCCAACACTGGTTCCATGCGTGTGTTTGCAGATATTGGCACGGCGATAACCTTCCGTTCGATGGACCCGGGGGGATTCTGGCCCATGCCTTTTTCCCCAAAACTCACCGCCAGGGAGACATTCACTTCGACTACGACGAGACGTGGACCCTCGGGAACCACATGGGTCAGTACCTCCGGGTGTAGGGCAGCTGGTGGTCTTTCAAACGGGGGAATTACTATAGCATAAACCTGTACCAACATTGTACCTGCTTTTTTTGGTACAACAGGCTTTTTAGGCCCGAGCGTCATCAGGGCTTGTGATGGGGCTCTTAAAATCGTATAGCAAATCCACCAAAGGGCGCCGAGGGGGTTAAGAGTGAAATTTTGGGTGCAATTTTGGAGGAAGTGTCTCTTGAAGAGGAGCTGCCACTGGTTTAGAGCTGGTACAGAGGAGGTTGATGCAGAGGATGACTGTCCCCTCTCTGCGCAGGCACAGACCTCCTGCAGGTGGCGGCCCATGAGTTCGGACACGTGTTGGGGCTGCAGCACTCGCGGGAGCCCGGCGCCATCATGTCGGCGTACTACTCCTTCTCTTACCCCTGAGGCTCAGCGACGACGACCGCAGGGGCATCCAGTATCTGTACGGGCCCCGGGCCAGAGCCGACACGCCCCCTCCCCAGACTCCTCCCCAGCGCCGCCTCCTCCACCACCACCACCGCCGCCTCCAGAGACCAACGAGATCCTGACACCCGTGAGTACAGCCAAACCGCGCACCAAGGTATCAAATGTAAAGATGTGTTTTCATTCACGGTAACGGGACTGGGCCGTGCTGTGGCAGAGTGGTTAGCTCTGAATAACGGATAGAGCCAGGTTTACACGTGTGGTTTTATTTTGTAATGTTCCAAAGATCTGTTCAGAGGGATTTTGGATCTTGTTTAGTTTTTGAAGAAACTAGTTATAAGTGTGTAAAAATTCAAATTTCTCCTTATTTTTTTAGTTCAAAGCTCATTAAATATGTCAGGATATACTATACATCTGTAAAAACGCGTGTGGAAAAAATCTTCCAAATCTAGTTGAGTTGGAGCATGTAAAGTGTGGAGTCTGTAGGAGTGACTAATGTGGAGATGTTGAAGTGGAATGAAAACCTCATTTGGAGAAAACTGCCCTAAAGTTTATTCACTTTGTCTGCACATGCGCCCTGTGTATATTTCGCCCATCTTTAGCCGCTGCTTGAAATGACCATATTTTGCTTATTGTCGGGGGATTCCGTGCATGAATGGATAAGCATGAGAACAAGTGACCTTTCGCAAAACCCTGCCCCAAACGGTAATTGTCCAATCAGACATCCTAGCAACCGTTACTATGAAGCTAGGTCCGTCAAGTCGCAGATCTCCAATGCAAAACAATGGGACATACCAGCAATGAGCAATGAGCAGATGCACTTTTTTTTACTGCTAACCACCAAAAACCCACCAGACAAAGAAGAAGAAGCAAAATGGTGAAGCGATCTGCCTATGGAGGATGTAAATCAGACACTAGGGACCACAAGAGTGTGTCAGGGAGAGTCCAGTTATTTCCCTTCCCAAAGCAAAAACACAACCTGAGCACTGCCTACAATGGATCAAACAATGTGGACGGCCTACGCCCAGCGAAATGTCTCCAAAATAAACAAGCATACATCTGCTCTAAGGTAAGGCTACGGCCTAGCCCCTAGGCTAACACCATAGCATGCTAACATTTAGCTACTGACAGTCACATAATGTTACACAAACTGGCAGTGGAGCTGTAACATTAACTACAACGGTGACGTTTTACAAGCCTACAATCTCACGTGTTTTTGTCTCCCTTTATGATAAAAGTACTGTGAATGTTGTCTCAGTCCTGATAACTGGCTGTAGCTGATTATCATTGTGGCACCTGTAGGTTTAGCTAGCGTTAGCTCACTTTAGCGAACCGGAGAAATGCTTCTATTTTTAGCAATAGTAAAAAAGTAAAAGGGTGCTTGATTACCAGGCAGTGCAAGAGCACGACTGGTCCACAAAGCTGTGCTCTTGCATTTAAGGAAGAGATCATGAGGTTTCCCTGATTTTGCTTGAGACCTGTCTGTAGCTTTAGTGTCAATGGTTCGTTAGTGTCAATATCCTTCGTTGGATAGTTTAATATCTTGAATATATCCCTCTGCTGCATAATGCAACCCCTTTTGCCTCGATCTGGAGGATATTTATTGCTCTAATTAGAGTCTCTAACACAAGTCACTCTACCAGCGACATCAGAAAGTATGACGGATGTAGCAACAGTAAATAAGTGGGCGGGGCTTTTGTGAAAGGTCAATTGTTGAGTGTCGGAACAATTTCAGACAAAATCCTAAGTCAACAAAACGTCAACAAATAAACATTGTAAAGCGAGAGTTTAGTCTGTTTTTTTCTTTTACTCTGACGTTAAAACTAAGACATTACGGACAAAACTAAACACAAATCTCAAAATTTGGCCCAACAACAACATGAAGCAAGGGGGCGCTTTGCACCCTTTGTCTCCCTCAATCTTAGATTACGGTAATTGCTACTGCCTTTATGTGTTTTGGGAGATTAGGAGATAGATTTAGTATGATGTGAAAAAAAATGCAGGATTCCCGTTTTGCTGGCTTTCATCCAAAAAGGCTGATACCCAAAATGGCGGACGGCGTTGCCGTAATAATATGTTTTGCTCAACTTGTCATGATGTACATCTGACTGATTTTTTAAATTCTACAATAAACGTAATTTTTGGCCGCGTCCTATTTCGCAATGTTAAAAAAATTGGAAATAGCCAAAAGTTGTGTCGGATCAGGTTTGAATTTTGGGCCAGAATCTGTGAGCACACCTACGAAGCATCACTGCGTGGAGTGTTTTTAAGTCACAGTTTAAAACACATCTACACATCTATTTCAACATCTATCCACCAACTCAACGCTGTTTTTATGTACGTTTGTGTTTTTATTTACTGTTGTCTCTTGATGCTTTTACTGGAAAGCACCGTGCACCCTCTGATGTAAAGTGCTATAAGATTTGATTGAGAAGAAGAAGAATATTCCCATACAAAAACAATGAATCCACTTTCGTGGGTACCATAAACTATGTTTCCAGAAAGTGCTCGTGCATTCCTACCTCATGATAAGGGTCCTGCATGGGCTCTCAGTCGCCCATTGACTTTTATGGACTCGGTACAATGAAAAAGGTTGATGGAGTGCGTTTGAGGGGTGGGATAATTTGAAGTGGCCCTCTGCCAGCCCTGATGGCGCTTGGTTGTGGTTTTCCTGATTGATTTACATTTAAATCATCAAAAAGAACAATGACAAAGGCCTGCAGCTGTTACAAAGTTTGGACCAACTCAAGTGAAAACAGCTGTACTCGTGTTTAAGAAAGTGCCAACAGTTTTGCTCAAACAAAACATCATTCATTTCTAACTTGTGGCAAAGATAAGTTGTAAAGTGATAAAAACATATCAAGGGGAACTCTTTTTCATGGGGCTTTTAAAGTGACAAATTGATGTCAGATGAGTTCATTCTCAGATTCCAGGCAGACACACGTTTGTAATCAGATCTCTCTCTCTGTGGGCACTTTCATTCAGAATCCCATCTGTCTCCGTCACCTTCACTCTGACCACATCAAACTCACCATCTGACCCAGGCCTCTCCTCACCCCCCTCAGCTTCAACGCTCCGGGACTTGTCCAAAGTGTTTGATCTGTTTGGATAAAACATAAAAGTGGAAATGAGAGACAGGAGATTGGGCTGACGTGATTGATTTAACAATGTCAAATGTTTATGAGCTCAACGGACAAATCTACAGCGAGAACGTCACAGAGAAATGCTGCCCCGAGAGGACGCTCTGAGCACTGCCTGAACTGACAACGCTGTGGTTGTTTCCTTTACTTTAGGGCCGTTTTCTCTAAATGAGGTTTTTATTCCACTCTTTGCAACAACATGCCTACTTTAGTGGCTTTTACGAATAACTAGTTTATCCAACAGCTAAACAAGATCCAAAATCCCTCCGAGCAAATCTATCGAACTAATATGTCACAGCATAAAACCATTATTTAGAGTTTGTCACTGAAAATAGTGGCAATTTTGGCCATTCATGAAAACATAAAATGTCAGAAAACTTGCAATATATATATTTATACATCCATTTTAAGTCAGTAATCTACAGCAAAACTATCAAATTAATATCACTACATTATTTTATTGTCTTCTGTATTCACCTGCAGCATCTCTCCTTAACTGCCAAATAACTTCACCCCTCTCCTCTCTCTCCTCTCGCTCCCCACTCTCTCTTTCCCCCCCCCCTCTCTCTCTCTCTCCCCTCTGTCTCCTCTCTCTTTCCCTCTGTCTCCTCTCTCTCTCCCCTCTGTCTCTCCCCTCTGTCTCCTCTCTCTCCCCTCTGTCTCCTCTCTCTCTCCCCTCTGTCTCTCCCCTCTGTCTCCTCTCTCTCTCCCCTCTGTCTCCTCTCTTTCCCCCCCCCCTCTCTCTCTCTCTCCCCTCTGTCTCCTCTCTCTTTCCCCTCTGTCTCCTCTCTCTCTCCCCTCTGTCTCTCCCCTCTGTCTCCTCTCTCTCTCCCCTCTGTCTCCTCTCTTTCCCCCCCCTCTCTCTCTCTCTCCCCTCTGTCTCCTCTCTCTTTCCCCTCTGTCTCCTCTCTCTCTCCCCTCTGTCTCTCCCTCTGTCTCCTCTCTCTCCCCTCTGTCTCTCCCCTCTGTCTCCTCTCTCTTTCCCCTCTGTCTCCTCTCTCTCCCTCTGTCTCCTCTCTCTTTCCCCTCTGTCTCCTCTCTCTCTCCCTCTGTCTCCTCTCTCTCCCTCTGTCTCCTCTCTCTCTCCCCCTGTCTCCTCTCTTTCCCCCTCTCTCTCTCTCTCCCCTCTGTCTCCTCTCTCTCTCCCCTCTGTCTCCTCTCTCTCCCCTCTGTCTCCTCTCTCTCTCCCCTCTGTCTCCTCTCTCTCCCCTCTGTCTCCTCTCTCTCTCTCCCTCTGTCTCCTCTCTCTCTCCCCTCTGTCTCCTCTCTCTCTCTCCCTGTCTCCTCTCTTTCCCCTCTCTCTCTCTCCCTCTGTCTGTCTCTCTCTGTCTCTCTCTCTCTCTCTCCCCCTCTGTCTCTCTCTCTCTCTCTCTCTCCCTCTGTCTCTCTCTCTCTTTCCCCCTGTCTCCTCTCTCTCCCCCTCTCTCTCTCTCTCTCCCTCTGTCTCCTCTCTCTCTCTCACTGTCTCCTCTCTTTCCCCCCTCTCTCTCTCTCCCCTCTGTCTCCTCTCTCTCTCCCCTCTGTCTGTCTCTCTCTCTCTCTCCCCCCCCTCTGTCTCTCTCTCTCTTTCCCCGCTGTCTCCTCTCTCTCCCCCCTCTCTCTCTCTCTCTCCCTCTGTCTCTCTCTCTCCTTCTCTCTCTCTCCCTCTGTCCCTCTCTTCCCCTCTCTCTCCCTCTCTCTCTCTCTCTCTCCTCTCCCTCTTCTGTCTCTCTCTCTCTCTCTCCTCTCTCCCCTCTGTCTCTTCTCTCTCTCTCTCTCCCCTCTGTCTCCTCTCCTCTCTCTCCTCTCTCTCTCTCTCTCTGTCTCTCTCTCTCTCTCTCTCCCCTCTGTCTCTCTCTCTCTCTCTCCTCTCTCCTCTCTCTTCTCTCTCTCTCTCTCTCCCTCTTGTCTCCTCTCTCTCCCCTCTGTCTCTCTCTCTCTCTCCCCCTCTGTCTCTCTCTCTCTCTCCCCTCTTCCTCTCTCTCTCTCCCCTCTGTCTCTCTCTCTCCTCTCTGTCTCTCTCTCTCTGTCTCTCTCTCTCTCTCTCCCCTCTCTCTCTCTCTCTCTCTCTCTCTCTCTCCCCTCTGTCTCTCTCTCTCTCTCTCTCCTCTGTCTGTCTCTCTCTCTCTCTCTCTCCCCCTCTGTCGTCTCTCTCTCTCTCTCCCCCTCTGTCTCTCTCTCTCTCCTCTCTCTCTCTCTCTCTCCCCTCTCTCTCTCTCTCTCCCCCTCTGTCCTCTCTCTCTCTCCCCCTCTGTCTCTCTCTCCTCCCCCCTCTGTCGTCTCTCTCCCCCTCTCTCTCTCTCTCCCCCTCTGTTCCTCTCTCTCTCTCCCTCTGTCTCCTCTCTTTCCCCCTCTCTCTCTCTCTCCCCCTCTGTCTCCCTCTCTCTCTCCTCTCTCTCCCCCCCTCTCTCTGTCTCTCTCTCTCTCTCTCTCTCCCCTCTGTCTCTCTCTCTCTCTCTCTCTCCCTCCTCCCCCCCCCCCTCTTCCCCTTCTCTCTCTCTGCCTCTTCCTCTTCTCTCGTCTCTCTCTCTCTCTCCCCTCTCCCTTCCCCCTCTCTCTTTCTCTCCCCCTCTCCCCTCTCTCTCCCTCTTCTTCTCCCTCTTTCTCTCTTTCCCCTCTCTTCTCCTCTTCTCTCTCTCCTCTCTGTTCCTCTCTCTCCCTCTGTCCCCTCTCTCTCTCTCTCTCTCCCTCTGTCTCCTTCTCTTTCCCTCTCTCTCTCTCTCTCTCCTCTCTCTTCTTCTCTCCCCCTCTCTCCTCTCTTTTTTTCTCTCTCTCTCTCTCTCCCTCTCTGTCTCTCTCTCTTTTTTCTCCTCTCTCTCTCCTCTTCTCTCTCCTCTCTCTCCCCTCTGTCTCCTCTCTTTCCCCCCTCTATCTCTCTCTCATCTCTCCCCTTTCCCCCTTCTGTCTCTTCATCCTGTCCTCTGTCCTCTCTCTTCTCCCCTTCTCTCTCTCTCCCTCTGTCTCCCTCTCTCCCTCTGTCTCTCTCCTCTCTCTTCTCCTCTGTCTCCTCTCTCTCCCCTCTCTCTCTCTCTCTCCCATCTGTCCCCTCTCTCTCCTTCTCCTCACAACTGTCTCCTCTTTTCCCTGTCTTTCTCTCGTCCCCGCCTCTGTGTCCTCCCTGCTCATCTCTCCTCTTCTGGTCTCCTCTCTTCCCCTCTCTTTCCTCTCTCTCTCCCATCTCTCTCCCTCTGTCTCCTCTCTTCCCCCCCTCCATCTCTCTCTCTCTCCCTCTGTCTCTCTCTCTCTCCCCCCTCTGTCTTTCTCTCTCCCCTCTGTTCCCTCTCTTTTTCCCTCTTCTCTCTCTTCTCTCTGCCTCTGTCTGTCTCTTCTCTCTCTCCCCCCTCTGTCTCTCTCTCTTTCTCCTCTCCCTCTCTGTCTGGTCTCCTCGTCTCTCCCCTCTCTTCTCCTTCTCTGTCTCTCTCTCTCTCTCTCTCTCTCCCCTCTGGTGTCTCTCTCTCTCTCTCCCCCCTCTGTGTTCTCTCTCTCTCCTCCCCCTCTGTGCTCTCTCTCTCCCCCTCTGTCCCTCCTCTCCTCGCCCCCCTCTCTCTCTCTCTCTCCCCTTGTTCCTCTCTCTCCCTCTTCTCTCTCTCCCCCTCTGTCTCCTCTCTCTCTCCCTCTGTCTCCTCTCTCGTCCTCTCTTTTCCCCGCCCCTCTCCTTTCTCTCTCTCTTCCCTTCTTCTCTCTCTCTCTCCCTCTGTCTCCTCTCTCCTCCCTCTCTCTCTCTCGTCTCTCCCCCCTCTGTCTCCTCTCTCTCATCCACTCTGTCTCCTCTCTCTCCCTCTCTTCTTCTCTCCTCTGTCTCCTCTCTCTATCCCACCTCCTCTCTCTCTCTCCCCCCTCTGTCTCCTCTCTCTCTCCCCCTTCTCTCTCTCTCCTCTCTCTACCCTCTGTTCCTCTCTCTTCCCCCCTCTCTCTCTCTCTTTCCCCTCTGTCTCTCTCCCTCTCTCTCTGTCTCTCCCCCTCTGTCCTCCTCTCTTCTTTCTCTCCCCCCTCTTCTCTCTCTCGCCTCTGTCGGTCTCCTCTCTCTTCCCCTCTCTCTCTCTCTCTCTATCCCTTGTCCTCTCTCTTTCCCCTCTGTCCTCTCACTCTCTCTCTGTTCTCCCCTTCTGTCGCCTCCTCTCTCTCTCCCCCTCTCCTCTCTCTCTCTCTCTCTCCCCTCTGTCTCTCTCTCTCTCCTCCTCTCTATCTCTCTCTCCCCCCTCTTCTTCTCTCTCTCTCTCCCCTCTTTCTTCCCCCTCTGTCTCCTCTTCTCTCCCCTCTCCTCTCTTCTCTCTCTCTTCCCCTCTGTCTCCTCTCTTTCCCCTCTCTCTTCTCCTCCCGCTCTCTTCTCTCTCTTCTCCCCTCTCTCTCTCTCTCTCTCCCTCTGTCTTCTCTCTCTCCCCCCTCTCTGTTTCTCGCCCTCTCTCCTCTCTCTCTCTCGTCCCCCGCCTCTCGGTCTCCCTTTTCTTCTTCTCTCGCCTCTCTCTTCTCTCTCTCTCTCACTCTGCTCCTCTGCTCTCTCCCTCTTTCTCTCATCCTTCCCTTTCCTCTCTCTCTCTCTCTCTCTCTCCCCTTCTGTCTCCTCTCTCTCTCCCCTCTCTCTCTCTCCTCTCTCCTCCTCTCTCTCTTCCCTCCTCTACCCCTCCCTTCTCTCTCTCTCCCCTCTGTCTCTTCTCTCTCCACTCTCTCTCTCCTGCTCCCCCCTCTTCTCTCCTTCTCTTCTTCTCTTCCCCTCTTCTTCCTCGTTCTCTCCGTCCCACTCCTCCCTCTTTTCTCTCTACCTCTCTCCCCTTCTGTCTCCTCTCTCATCTCTCCTTCTCTCTTGTCTCTCTCCTCGTCTCTCTCAGTCTCGATCTCTCCTCTGGTTTCTTCATCCTCTCCGCCCCCCTCTCTCTCTTCTCCCCCGTCTGTCTCCTCTCTCTCTCCTCTCTCTCTCCCCCTCCCCCTCCCCCCTCTCTCTCTCTCTCTTCCCGTCTCTCTCTCCTCTCTCTTCCCCCCTCTCTCTCTCTCTCTTCTCTCTCCCCTCTGTCTCCCCTCTCTCTCTCCGCCCTCTCTCCATCTCTGCTCCCCCCTCTCTTCTCTCTTCTCTGTTCCTTCTCTCTCGCCCTCTCTCTCTCTCCCCTTTCTCTCTCTCCCCTCTCTCGTTCTTTCTCTCCACACCTCTGTTCCTCTCTCTCTCTCTCCTTCTCTCTTCACTACCTCTTTCCCCCTTCTCCTTCCCTCTCTCTCTCTCTCCCCCTCTCTCTTTCTTTCCCTCTGTCTCCTCTCTTCTCCCTCTCCTCTCTTTCTCCCCTCTTTCTTCCCCTCGTCTCCTCTCTCTCTCCCCCTCTCTCTCTCGTCCTCCATCTTTCCCTCCTCCTCTCCCGCTATCTCTCTCTCTCCCCCCCCCTCTCTCTCTCTCTTCCTCTGTTCCCTCTCTCTCTCCCCTCGTCTCTCTTCTCATCTCCCGCCCTCTCTCCTCTCTCTCCTCTCTCCCTCTGTTCCTCTCTTCTCTCTCCCTCTCTCTCTCTCTCCCCCTCTCGTCTCTCCTCTCTCTCTCTCCCCTCTGTTCTCTCTCTCTCGTCCCCCCTCTCTCTCTCTCTCGCCTCTTTCCCCCTCTCTTCTCCCTCCACTGTCGTCTTCCCCTCCTCCCTCCCTCAGCCGGACGGTGTCCAAACTGACCTTTGACGCTGTGGCGCCTGATCCCGTGCGCGAGCTGTTCTTGCTTCCGCTCTCCGGGTACGTGTGGTCGGAATCAGGGAGGGCGCATGGAGACCGCAGGTACCCCCATACGCCCTGGCAATCGGCCACTGGCGCCGGGCTGCCATCGACATCGACGCCGCGCCTTCGAGGACAAGTCCGCAACATCTTGGTTCTTCCAAGGTCAGCGATCTTCAACTATTATTTTAAACGGGACTGGCGTTTCTGGTTAATATCGCTGTAATGGCTGAACCTGTCACCGTGGAAACAAAATGTCTTAAAGTACAGAGTCTGCTCTCTCACTCATATGGACTAGTGGTCACATGGACTGTCTCATAAAGATGTCCAAAAGAGGAACCGATATTTCAAATGATGAACAGGAGTCAAATCACAATCATCCCTCTCTCCAGGTGAAGGTTGTGTCATAACCGGCTTTGCTATGCCCATCCCGTCAGATTGGAAGCTAAGCCAGGGAAGGGCTGGTTGTACTTGGATCGGTTTTATGACACGTTGGTAACACTAAGAGCCTAGCGAATTAGTGGACGTTGAGTGTCGATTGAGTGGTTGGTCGCGAGGGGCTGAATGTGCAGACTGGTTTTGCCCCCTCGCTTCTGTCAGTCTATCCCCAGGGCAGTTGTGGCTACACACAGTAGCTTCCCACCACCGATATGGAAGTGGATGAATAATTGACGACAGTGTAGCGCTCTTGAGAACTTGGTTAATACAGGCTGTAAAGCGCATAAACAAGTCGTTAAGGCGAGAAAGAGAGAGGAGAGGAAAGTAGTCGTAGTGTGTAGTAAGTTTAGCAAGTACATGTAGTAACTGCTCCCTCTCTCACGGTGAAGGTATAGGTGTTTGACGCGCAGAATGCAGTTAAGTAGTAGTAGTAGTAGGTCAGTAGTAGTAGTAGTAGTAGTAGTAGTAGAGTAGTTAGTAGTAGTAGTAGTTAGTAGTATAGTATCGTAGTAGTAAGGTAGTAAATAACATCCCTCTCTCAACAGTGACAGGGGTACTAGGGTGTTTGACGACAGATGCAGTACGTAGTAGTAGTAGCAGTAGTATTCAGAAACGCCCCCTCTCTCACAGGCGACAAGGCTAACTGGGTGTTTGACGCGCAGATGCAGTAGTAGTAAGTAGTAGTAGTAGTAGTAGTAGTAGTATGTAGTAGTAGTAAGTAGTCTGTATAGTAAGTCAGTAGTAGTAGTGAGTAGTAGTATAGTAGTAGTATAGCTAGTAGTAGTAGTAGTAGTAGTAAGTAGTAGTAGTAGTAGTAGTATTAGCAGTAGTAACGCTCCCCTCTCTCACAGGTGACCAGGTACTGGGTGTTTGACGCCAGATGCAGAGTAGTAGTAGTAGGTAATAGTATAGTAGTAGTAGTAGTAGTAAGTAACGTACTGGGTTGTTTGAACGGAGTAGTTGATGAATGAGGTAGATAGTAGTGAGTAGTATAAGCAGTAGTAGTAGTAGCGTATAGTGTAGCAGTAGATATAAGCAGTAGTAGTAGTAGTAGTAGTAGTAGTAGTAAGTAGTAGTAAGTAGTAGTAGTAGTAGCAGTAGTAAGCTCCCTCTCTCAACAGGTGACAGGTACTGGGTGTTTGATGCACAGATGCAGTAGTAGTAGTAGTAAGTAAGTGTAGTAGTAGTAAGTAGTATTAGTTAAACTCCTCTGTAGTAGTAGTCGTAGTGTAGTAGCAGTAGTAGGCCGTAAGAGTAGTAGTGTGTAGTAGTAGTGTAGTAACACTCCCCTCTCTCACAGGTGACAGGTACTGGGTGTTTGACCAGCAACAGATGCAGTAAGTTAGTAGTAGTAGTAAGTTAGTAGTAAGTAGTTAGTAGTAGTAGTAGTAAGTAGTAACACTCCCCTCTCTCACAGGTGACAGGTACTGGGTGTTTGACGCGCAGATGCAGTAGTAGTAGTAGTAGTAGTAGTAGTAGTAGTAGTAGTAGTAGTAGCATTAGCAGCATTTAGCAGTAGTAACGCTCCCCTCTCTACAGGTGACAGGTACTGGGTGTTTGACGCACAGATGTAGTAGTAGTAGTAGTAGTAGTAGTAGTAGTAGTAGTAGTAGTAGTAGTAGTGTAGTAGTAGTAGTAGTAGTAGTATTAGCAGTAGTAAGCTCCCCTCTCTCACAGGTGACAGGTACTGGGTGTTTGACGCACAGATGCAGTAGTAGTAGTAGTAGTAGTAGTAGTAGTAGTAGTAAGTATAGCAGTGCGTAGTACGCTCCCTCTCTCAAACAGGTGACAGGTATAGGGTGTTTGATGGCACAGATGCAGTAAGTAGCTAGTAGTAGTAGTAGCAGTAGTAGTATATAGTAGTAGTAGTAGTAACAGCTCCCATCTCTCCACAGGTGCAGGTACTTGGGTGTTTGACGCACAGATGGTTAGTAGTAGTAGTAGTAGTAGTATTAGCAGTCAGCAGTGTAACGCTCCGCCTCTCTCACAGGGTGACAGGTACTGGGTGTCTTGGATTTCACAGATGCAAGTAGTAGTAGTAGTAGTATTAGCTAGTAAGTAGTAGTAGTATTTAGTAACACTCCCCTCTCTCACAGGTGACAGGTACTGGGTTTTGAAGTAGTAGTAAGTAGTAGTGTAGTAGTAGTAGTAAGTAGTAGTAAGTAGTATTAGCAGTAGTAACGCTCCTCTCTCACAGTGACAGGTACTGGGTGTTTGACTCGCACAGATGCAGTAAAGCTAGCTAGTAGTAGTAGTTAGTAGTAGTAGTAACGTAGTAGCAGTAGCAGATAAGTAACGCTCCCTCTCTCACAGGTGACAGGTACTCGGGTTGTTTGACGCACAGATGCAGTACGTAGTCGTATAGTAGCTAGTAGTAGTAGTAGAGTAGCAGTAGAGTAGTCAGCGCTCCTTCTCTCACAGGTGACAGGTACTGGGTGTTTGGCACAGATGCAGTAGTTAGTAGTAGTAGTAAGTAAGTAGTAGTAGTAGTAGTAGTGAAGTAGTAGTTAGTAGTAAATTAGTAACAGCTCCCCTCGTCTCACAGGTGACACTACTGGGGTTGTTTGACGCACAGATGCAGCTAGTAAGTAGTAGTAGTAGTCAGTATTAGCAGTAGCAGTTAGAACGCTCCCCTCTCTCACAGTGACAGGTAGCTGGGTGTTTGACGCACAGATGCAGTAGTAGTTGTAGTAGTAGCAGCTAGTAGTAGTAGTAGTAGTGTAGTAATAGTAGTAAGTAGTAGTAGGTAGTAGTAGTAGTACGTAGTAGTTAGTAGTGTAGTAGATAGCAGTACAGTAGTAAGCTCCCTCTCCACAGTGAAGGTACTGGTGTTCTGATGCCAGATGCAGTAGTAGTGTGTAAGTAGTAGTAGTGGTAGTAGTGTAGTAAGTAGTAGTAAGTAGTAAGTAGTAGTAGTAGTAGTGTAGTAGTAGTAGTAGTAAGTAGTAGTAGTAGTAGTAGTAAGTACGCTCGCCCTCTCTCACAGGTGAGGACTGGTGTTTGACCACAGATGCAGTAGTAGTATTAGTAGTATAGTATAGTAGTTATTAGCATAGCCAGTAGCAGTAGTAACGCTCCCCTCTCTCACAGGTGACAGGTACTGGGTGTTTGACGCACAGATGCAGTAGTAGTTAGTGTAGTAGTAGTAGTAGTAGTAGTAGCAGTAGCGTAGTAACGCTCCCCTCTCTCCAGGTGACAGGTACTGGGTGTTTGACGCACAGATGCAGTAGTAGTAGTAGTAGTATAGGTAGTAGTAGTAGTAGTAACGCTCCTCTCTTCACAGGTGACAGGTACTGGGGTGTTTGATGCAACAGATGCAGTAGTAGTAGTAATAGTAGTAGTAGTAGTAGTAGTATTAGTAACACTCCCCTCTCTCACAGGTGACAGGTACTGGGTGTTTGACGCACAGATGCAGTAGTAGTGAGTAAGTAGTAGTAGTAGTAGTTAGTAGTAGTAGTAGTAGTAGTAAGTTAGTAGTAGCAGTATTAGCAGTAGCAGTAAGTAACACTCCCCTCTCTCACAGGTTGACAGGTACTGGGTGTTTGACGCACAGATGCAGTAGTAGTAGTGTAGTAGTAAGTAGTAGTATAGTAGTAGTAGTAGTAGTAGTAGTAGTAGTAGTAGTGATATAGTAATTAGTAACGTCCCCTCTCTCACAGGTGACACGTACTGGGTGTTTGACGCACAGATGCAGTAGTAGTAGTAGTAGTAGTAGTGAGTAGTAGTAGTAGTTCAGTAGTATTCAGCAGTTAGCAGTAGCTATACGCTCCCCTCTCTCACAGGTGACAGGTACTGGGTGTTTGACGCACAGATGCAGTAGTAGTAGTAGTTAGTAGTAGTAGTAGTAGTTAGTAGTAGTAGTAGTAAGCAGTAAGCAGTAGTAGTAGTAGTAGTAGTAGTAGTTATTAGTAACACTCCCCTCTCTCACAGGTGACAGGTACTGGGGTGTTTGATGTGCACAGATGCAGTAGTAGTAGTAGTAAGTAGTAGTAGTAGTAGTAGTAGTAGTAGTAGTAGTAGTAACGCTCCCCTCTCTCACAGGTGACAGGTACTGGGTGTTTGACGCACAGATGCAGTAGTAGTAGTAGTAGTAGTAGTAGTAGTATTAGTAACACTCCCCTCTCTCACAGGTGACAGGTACTGGGTGTTTGACGCACAGATGCAGTAGTAGTAGTAGTAGTAGTAGTAGTAGTATTAGCAGTAGCAGTAGAGCAGTATGGTAACGCTCCCCTCCTCACAGGTGACAGGTACTGGGTGTTTGATGCACAGATGCAGTAGTAGTAGTAGTAGTAGTAGTAGTAGTAGTAGTAGTAGTAGTAGTAGTAGTAACGCTCCCCTCTCTCACAGGTGACAGGTACTGGGTGTTTGACGCACAGATGCAGTAGTAGTAGTAGTAGTAGTAGTAGTAGTAGTAGTATTAGTAACACTCCCTCTCTCACAGGTGACAGGTACTGGGTGTTTGACGCACAGATGCAGTAGTAGTAGTAGTAGTAGTAGTAGTAGTATTAGCAGTAGCAGTAGCAGTAGTAACGCTCCCCTCTCTCACAGGTGACAGGTACTGGGTGTTTGATGCACAGATGCAGTAGTAGTAGTAGTAGTAGTAGTAGTAGTATTAGTAACACTCCCTCTCTCACAGGTGACAGGTACTGGGTGTTTGACGCACAGATGCAGTAGTAGTAGTAGTAGTAGTAGTAGTAGTAGTAGTAGTAGTAGTAATTAAGTAACGCTCCCCTCTCTCACAAGGTGACACGTACTGGGTGTTTTGACGCACAGGATGCAGTAGTAGTAGTTAGTAGTAGATAGTAAGGCAGTAATTAAGCCAGTAGCAGTAGTAACACTCCCCTTCTCTCAACAGGTGACAGGTAACTGGGTGTTTTGACGCAAGATGCAGAGTAGTAGTAGTAAGTAGTAGTAGTAGTAGTAGTAGTTAGTAGTAGTATTAGTAACGCTCGCCTCTCTCACAGGTGACAGGTACTGGGTGTTTGACCGCACAGATGCAGTAGTAGTAGTAGTAGTAAGTAGTAGCAAGTATTAGCAAGTAGCAAGTAGTAACACTCCCCTCTCTCACAGTGACCAGGTACTTGGTGTTTGACGCAACAGATGCAGTAGTAGTAGTAGAGTAAGTAGTAGTAGTAGTAACGCTCCCCTCTCTCACAGGTGACAGGTATGGGTGTTTGACGCAACAGATGCAGTAGTAGTAGTAGTAGTAGTAGTAGTAGTAGTAGTAGTAGTAGTATTAGTAACGCTCCCCTCTCTCACAGGTGACACGTACTGGGTGTTTGACGCACAGATGCAAGTAGTAGTAGTAGTAGTAGTAGTAGTAGTAGTAGTAGTAAGTATTAGCAGTAGCAGTAGTAACGCTCCCCTCTCTCACAGGTGACAGGTACTGGGTGTTTGACGCACAGATGCAGTAGTAGTAGTAGTAGTAGTAGTAGTAGTAGTAGTAGTAGTTAGTATAGCAGTATTAGCAGTAGCAGTAGTAACACTCCCCTCTCTCACAGGTGACAGGTACTGGGTGTTTGACGCACAGATGGCAGTAGTAGTAGTAGTAGTAGTAGTAGTAGTAGTAGTAGTAGTATTAGTAACGGCTCCCCTCTCTCACAGGTGACACGTACTGGGTGTTTGACGCACAGATGCAGTAGTAGTAGTAGTAGTAGTAGTAGTAGAGAATCTACTACTACTTTCTAGTAGTAGTAGATTAGAGTGGGCTGAAGCCAAAGGCTTATAAGCGCCCACCCCAAATAAAAATAACATTACATTTAATATTTACAAGGTAGCAAATCATAAACAAAGAACATAGGGCAAAGTAACAATAAATGATGAAGAGAATAAAACAAAAACAACAGCAAAATAAAGAACAAAAGAATGTGCTACTTTTATGTTATAAAGGTTCATTAATACATATTATACTCTGAGATCTTGCTACTTCCCAGTTGTCATTACCATCCTCAATATAATTTAATTTGGGTTATCATTAATTATCATTATTAAGGTGCATTAATACATATTATATTCTGAGATCTTGCTACTTCCTAGTTGTCATTACCATTCTTAATATAATTTAATTTGGGTTTAATTATCATTATTATTATATTTGTTTAATTGAGTTTATATGTGAAGTATGATGTAAGCCCTGCATAGTGTGGTGCATTAAAAAGCCAGGGTGTAGAGCGGGCTAGTTGAAGAGGGCAGTAACTCCCCCTCAACAACCCCACCCAGCTGCCCTAACAGCTGATTTGTAGATGATGTTCCTATGCTGAGTGGTGCATTAAAGACAAGGTTTTTGAGCCCGTTGGGAGGGTCCTTCTCAACAGATTCATAACTTGCCTACCCTAATTCTCATTTGTAATTTGAGCAATAGAATGACAACCATTCCAAGCAGCAACACTCTTCCTTGATAGGAAATACACATACTTGATCTACTGCGCCTCCTAGTGGCAACACATTCTTGTTCTCTGTATTTTCAAAAGTCTTTTGTTTGTACTTATATTTGAACAGGTTGATGTTTGGCATCGTTTCAACTCCATTTCCAGTTTATTCCACAATTGTACACCATTAACTGTTGGGCTAAACTTTTCAAAGTTGAGCTATGTTTCTGAGTCCTAAAGTTTAATTCATCACGTAATTCATAACAACCAGTACGTTCTTGGAACCTTCTTTGTATTTGGCCTGGCAACAGTTTGTATCTTGCTTTGTATAACATCTGTACAGTTTGGAACTCAACAATGTCACAAAACTTCATGATCTTTGATTTTAAAAATAATGAGTTTGTGTGGTCCAAAAACCCAACTTTATGAATTACTCGGATAGCTCTTTTTTGCAACAATACTATTGGTTTTAATGTGTTTTTATAAGTACTACCCCAAACCACAGTACAATAATATAAGTATGGCAAAATCAGAGAACAGTATAAGATATGTAGAGCTTTGATGTTTAAAATGTGCTTTGCTTTTGCTATTACTGAAATGCTTCTAGAAATTTTCGTAGATATATATTTAATATGAGCTTTCCAAGTAATTCTGTCATCTATAATA
This sequence comes from Neogobius melanostomus, assembly GCA_007210695.1. Classification (NCBI taxonomy): domain Eukaryota; kingdom Metazoa; phylum Chordata; class Actinopteri; order Gobiiformes; family Gobiidae; genus Neogobius; species Neogobius melanostomus. Next base: position 844,601 of record VHKM01001007.1, on the reverse strand, counting down.
ACACCAAGGAATTGATTTCATGCACTCGCTCTATGACAACACCCTCTATCTGAATTGCTTCCTGAGCATTGGAATTACGGTTGCCAAATATCATCATTTTGCTTTTACTCAGATTTAGAGATAATTTATTTTGTTTGAACCAATTATTGACACTTTTGAGTTCCAAGTTAACAATCCGACACAGTTGCTGTAAGTCATCACCTGATGCAAAAATATTTGTATCATCAGCAAACAAGATAAATTTAAGTACTTGAGACGTTTTACAAATGTCGTTAATGTACATGTTAAACAATTTTGGGCCCAGAATGGAACCTTGAGGTAAACCACACACAATTTGTCGACAACTCGACTGATAATCACCTATTTCACACATTGTTTTCTATTTTTTAATAACTGGTAACCCACTGTAGAGCTACCCCCCTAATCCATAATGTTCTAGTTTATTAATTAGTATATCATAGTTTATTGTATCAAACGCTTTACTCAGGTCAATAAATAACCTATTGCATATTTCTTGTTATCTACAGCATTAGTTATTTCTTCAATTATATCAAAGAGCGCGTGTGAGGTTGAGTGATTATTCCTAAAACCAAACTGATTGTCCGAGAGTAAATTACACCTTTCAATAAAGCTGTCAAGTCTAGAGTTATAAACCTTCTCTAAGATTTTTGAGAATTGCGGTAAAAGGGAAACAGGCCTGTAGTTTGTGAAGAGATGTTTATCTCCTGCCTTGAACAGAGGAATTACTTTTGCTACTTTCATACTTTCAGGAAATTGTCCAGTTTGCAGCGATAGGTTACAGATGTATGTTAACGGCTTAGAGATACTTTCAATAACACTTTTTAAAGTTTTCATATCCATGTCATAATAATCTGTCGAGGTTTTATTTTTACACCCTTTAACAATGTCCAGTATCTCCTTTTCCTCCACAGGTTTGAGGACATGGACAGAGGATTTGTGTCTATCAGTTCACAATTATAGTTCTCAACATTTGCAATTTTTGCAGCAAGATTCGGTCCAACATCTACAAAGAATTTATTAAATGTATCGACTACTTCATTCATATTATTTAAAGTATTATCCTCATCTTTGAAATATTTTGGATAATTAATTGTTCTCGGTTTATTTCTAATTATACTATTTAAGATATTCCATAAACCTTTAATATTATTCTTATTGCTATCTAACAATTTATTATATAATCCTGTTTACATTTTCTAATGATACCTGTCAGTTTATTTTATATTTCTTATATTTATCCTCAGCTTCTTTTGTTCTATCATTTATAAATTTTTTGTAGAGTGAATTTTTTTTTCTTGCATGCATTTAGTAATCCTTAGACATCCATGGGGTTTCTTTACCCTTTCTGTTTTTACATTTTTTCATTGGGCAATTTTTGTCATATACTTTATGAAATATTTGCGTAAACTCATCATATGCCTTATTAGTATCATTCTCTCTGTATACAATACTCCAGTGTTGAGCTAATAGTTCCTTTTTAAATGCATCAATAGTTTTTCTGTTTTTACCCTTCTAAACCAATAAATGTTTTCATCATTAATATTTAAATATCCATTTTTGTACAATACAAAACTGGCAGGTGATCACTAATATCATTTATCATTAAACCACTGACTGTATCACTATCTATTTCATTTGAGAAAATGTTATCAATCAAAGTCGCACTGTGGGTTGTGATTCTACTCGGTTTAGTTATTAGAGGAACAGACCTATACTAAATAAAGTATTTATAAATTCATCCGTCTTTTTATGTTTATATGGATTTAACAGATCGATGTTAAGGTCTCCCCCCACAAACATGACTTTATGATTTAAACCTGAAAAGTGCTCCTCATCCAATTAGAAAAACATCTATATCAGAGCCAGGTGTTCTATAAATACAACTTACAATAATATTTTTCTTTTTTGCCTTGTAATTTCTACAGTAAGGCATTCAAGTGCATCATCCACTGCCATAGTCTTATTTTCCATTACTTTATAACTATAGTTGGAGTCTACAAACATAGCTACTCCCCCACCATGCTTGTTTCTTCTGTTCATACTTATAAATTCATAACCATCAATAGAAAACTCAATTTCTCTGTCATTATTAATCCATGTTTCTGTGATTAAAATTACACTAAATGGTTTAGAAACTGTTTTAAGAAGCTTTTGATGTGGTTAAAGTTTGCATAGAGGCTACGACTATTGAAGTGGATTACAGTGAATGCCTTAATGTTCTTAAGTTTACTATTGTAAAGATCCTCTGTATAATATTGACAGTCATTAGTAGCTCTGGTAAAGAGTTATTTTCAGGGTCGATGTCGATCTCAGTGTTCTGTAAGTCATATTGTGATAATGTAAAATCCTGGTTATTTGCTTCAGCAATTCTCCTTAATGAAAGGTCCAAGTCGATGCTTCCTATAGAACTATATCTATTACAGGACATGTGAAATTATGTGCTTTTACATACCAAAATCCATACGCTTTTCCCGGTGTTTATACTTGATTTGGTGTACTGGTGCGCGGACGTACAATGAGTTTGTCATAGCGCAGGAAGGCAATCTCCCCCTTTCCCTGGCAGCTCTCAGCTCCGGCATCAGTTCTTTTCGCTTCCTTTTGATGGATTCCGTGTAGTCCTCGTTTATGAAGATTTTGGTCCCTTTGAGGTGTTTAGCGCGCTGCAGGATTGCTTCACGATCCTTCCAACGCAGCAGTCTGGCGATGATGGGTCTCGGCCAGTCTCTCCCGCCGTCGGGTTTCCCTACGCGGTGAGCTCTCTCCACCTCCACCGGGTGTTGTAGTTGTAGCTTCTCCCTCAGTAGTGTTTTAACTTTCTCCTCTGCGTCGGCCCAGGTCTCCCCAGGCGTCTCCAACACTCCCTCAAAGACCAGGTTGTTTCTACGGCTCTGTCCCTCCAGATACTCCAGTTTGTCCGTGATAATATGCAGATTGTCACATACTTTATAAAAATCGTTTTGTATTGTGTTTGTGCGCTCAGTGAGTTTCAATGTTCCTTCTTTCAGAGTGTCCACCTCACCTTGCGTGAACTGTAGGCTTGTTTTTAGCTCTTGAATGTCCTTTATCTGTGAATCCATTCGGGTGTTTGTTGCTTCCATGATGATTTTAATGAATCCCTTGAAGTTCTCCTGTTGTTGTTGTATTATTTCCCTGAACATGTCCCTTTGCTGCTCCATGAGTTCCGTGACTCGACTGAGGCTCACGTAATCCTCATCCGCCGCCGAATCTGGCAGTTGCTTCGTCTCTGTTTTTGTCGGTTTAGGCATTTTGCTCTCCCTCAACAGGACTCCGCAAAAATGTTAGCTGCCTCACTGCTCACACTGCTCACAGCCTCCTCCCAGGGCCACGCCCGTAGATCCCCCTTCCAGCACACCTGTGATCTGCACACTGATCAAACACACCTGTGATCTGCCCAATCCAAGAAGCTGAGAAAAGATTCTCAAAAGATTCTCACTCCCTTTGGGCGGGTTGACTGCTCAAACAAATAAATAAACATAAACATAAACATAAACGTAGTAGTAGTGTATTAGCAGTAGCAGTAGTAACGCTCCCTCTCTCACAGGTGACAGGTACTGGGTGTTTGACGCACAGATGCAGTAGTAGTAGTAGTAGTAGTAGTAGTAGTAGTAGTAGCAGTAGCAGTAGTAACGCTCCCCTCTCTCACAGGTGACAGGTACTGGGTGTTTGACGCACAGATGCAGTAGTAGTAGTAGTAGTAGTAGTAGTAGTAGTAGTAGTAGTAGCAGTAGCAGTAGTAGTAGTAGTAGTAGTAGTAGTAGTAGTAGTAGTAGTAGTAGTAGTAGTAGTAGTAGTAGTAGTAGTAGTAACACTCCCTCTCTACAGGTGACGTACTGGGTGTGATGCACAGATGCAGTAGTAGTAGTAGTAGTAGTAGTAGTAGTATTAGCAGTAGCAGTAGCAGTAGTAACGCTCCCCTCTCTCACAGGTGACAGGTACTGGGTGTTTGACGCACAGATGCAGTAGTAGTAGTAGTAGTAGTAGTAGTAGTAGTAGTAGTAGCAGTAGCAGTAGTAACGCTCCCCTCTCTCACAGGTGACAGGTACTGGGTGTTTGATGCACAGATGCAGTAGTAGTAGTAGTAGTAGTAGTAGTAGTAGTAGTAGTATTAGTAACACTCCCCTCTCTCACAGGTGACAGGTACTGGGTGTTTGACGCACAGATGCAGTAGTAGTAGTAGTAGTATAGTAGTAGTAGTATTAGTAACATCCCTCTTCACAGGTGACAGGTATGGGTGTTGACGCACAGATGCAGTAGTAGTAGTAGTAGTAGTAGTAGTAGTAGTAGTATTAGTAACACTCCCCTCTCTCACAGGTGACAGGTACTGGGTGTTTGACGCACAGATGCAGTAGTAGTAGTAGTAGTAGTAGTAGTAGTAGTAGTATTAGTAACACTCCCCTCTCTCACAGGTGACAGGTACTGGGTGTTTGACGCACAGATGCAGTAGTAGTAGTAGTAAGTAGTAGTAGTAGTACCCCCTCCCAGTACAGTATGGTGGCGAGGTGTAGTAGTAGCAGTAGTAGTAGTTATAGTAGTATGTATTAGTAACGCTCCCCTCTCTCACAGGTGACAGGTACTGGGTGTTTGACGCGCAGATGCAGTAGTAGTAGTAGTAGTAGTAGTAGTAGTAGTAGCAGTAGTAACGCTCCCCTCTCTCACAGGTGACAGGTACTGGGTGTTTGACGCGCAGATGCAGTAGTAGTAGTAGTAGTAGTAGTAGTAGTAGTAGTAGTAGTAGTAGTAGTAGTAGTAGTAGTAGTAGTAGTAGTAGTAGTAGTAGTAACGCTCCCCTCTCTCACAGGTGACAGGTACTGGGTGTTTGATGCACAGATGCAGTAGTAGTAGTAGTAGTAGTAGCAGTAGTAGTAGTAGTAGTAGTAGTAGTAGTAACACTCCCCTCTCTCACAGGTGGCAGGTACTGGGTGTTTGACGCACAGATGCAGTAGTAGTAGTAGTAGTAGTAGTATTAGTAACACTCCCCTCTCTCACAGGTGACAGGTACTGGGTGTTTGACACACAGATGCAGTAGTAGTAGTAGTAGTAGTAGTAGTAGTAGTAGCAGTAGCAGTAGTAACGCTCCCCTCTCTCACAGGTGACAGGTACTGGGTGTTTGATGCACAGATGCAGTAGTAGTAGTAGTAGTAGTAGTAGTAGTAGTAGTAGTAGTAGTAGTAGTAGTAGTAGTAGTAGTATTAGTAACGCTCCCTCTCTCACAGGTGACAGGTACTGGGTGTTTGACGCGCAGATGCAGTAGTAGTAGTAGTAGTAGTAGTAGTATTAGCAGTAGCAGTAGTAACGCTCCCCTCCCTCACAGGTGACAGGTACTGGGTGTTTGACGCACAGATGCAGTAGTAGTAGTAGTAGTAGTAGTAGTAGTAGTATTAGCAGTAGCAGTAGTAACGCTCCCCTCTCTCACAGGTGACAGGTACTGGGTGTTTGACGCGCAGATGCAGTAGTAGTAGTAGTAGTAGTAGTAGTAGTAGCAGTAGCAGTAGTAACGCTCCCCTCTCTCACAGGTGACAGGTACTGGGTGTTTGACGCGCAGATGCAGTAGTAGTAGTAGTAGTAGTAGTAGTAGTATTAGCAGTAGCAGTAGTAACGCTCCCCTCTCTCACAGGTGACAGGTACTGGGTGTTTGACGCGCAGATGCAGTAGTAGTAGCAGTAGTAGTAGTAGTAGTAGTAGTATTAGCAGTAGCAGTAGTAACGCTCCCCTCTCTCACAGGTGACAGGTACTGGGTGTTTGACGCGCAGATGCAGTAGTAGTAGCAGTAGTAGTAGTAGTAGTAGTAGTATTAGCAGTAGCAGTAGTAACGCTCCCCTCTCTCACAGGTGACAGGTACTGGGTGTTTGACGCGCAGATGCAGTAGTAGTAGTAGTAGTATTAGCAGTAGCAGTAGTAACGCTCCCCTCTCTCACAGGTGACAGGTACTGGGTGTTTGACGCGCAGATGCAGTAGTAGTAGTAGTAGTATTAGCAGTAGCAGTAGTAACGCTCCCCTCTCTCACAGGTGACAGGTACTGGGTGTTTGACGCACAGATGCAGCAGCGTGGTCCTGAGCCGCTCTCGTCTCTGGGACTGTCCGTGCCGTCGGTGCAGGCCGTGCTGCGATGGGGGAGCGAATCCAGCTACAACACCTTCCTGTTCAGAGGAGGCTCCTACTGGAGGTTCAGCCCCAAGGAGGGCCGCGCCCAGGGGCCCCTCAGCATGGGCCACTGGAGCGGGGTCCCCAACCAGGTGGACTGTGCCTTCAGGGACATCTACGGTAAGCCAGATGCCCTCCCAGCCTCCTGCTCTCCCTCCATTTGTATTATTATTTATTCACATTTCTGCCCCTTTTTCCATTGGAATGTGGCTGATAATGATCACAACATGGCCGCCAAGGCAAAGGGTACAATGTTCTGTGTAGGTTTATGGGCTTGTGCCACCAATTGGCTAAGCTAGTTCTGCTAACCTGATCTTTAGAGAGCCTTAGCAAAGGCTTTGTCCAGACGCTGACTTCTCACCTAACCCTGGTTCTATGAAGGTGAAATAAAAGTGATATGGTTTCAGTTTCGAATCTCTCTGAGTTCTCTGGCTACAGGTGTATTTATTAGAGGTTTAATTTCTGCCCCTTAATGCTATCTATGTCTCACAATAAAATGTTAACTGTTAGGTTGTGTAGAGTTATTAACCTCTTAACCTCCACCTGAATCAAGCACATTTTCTCCAGTTTACCCAAATCTATAAGCTTCTTGAAAAAAAGCATCACAAAGCACTGAGGAAAAAGCAACAAAACCCCCACAAAAGAGTGACAAAAAAGCCACAGAGAAAAACGACAAAAACAGTGACGAAAAAGTGACCAAGGAGTGACAAAAGAGTGACGAAAAAATGACAATGGAGTGATGAAAAAATGACAATGGAGTGATGAAAAAATGACAATGGAGTGATGAAAAATGACAATGGAGTGATGAAAAAATGACAATGGAGTGATGAAAAAATGGAGTGATGAAAAAGTGACAATGGAGTGATGAAAAAGTGACAATGGAGTGATGAAAAAATGACAATGGAGTGATGAAAAAATGACAATGGAGTGATGAAAAAATGACAATGGAGTGATGAAAAAGTGACAATGGAGTGATGAAAAAATGACAATGGAGTGATGAAAAAGTGACAATGGAGTGATGAAAAAGTGACAATGGAGTGATGAAAAAATGACAATGGAGTGATGAAAAAATGACAATGGAGTGATGAAAAAATGACAATGGAGTGATGAAAAAGTGACAATGGAGTGATGAAAAATGACAATGGAGTGATGAAAAAATGACAATGGAGTGATGAAAAAATGACAATGGAGTGATGAAAAAGTGACAATGGAGTGATGAAAAGGGGACACAAGAGTGACAAAAGTGACAAACGAGTGACGAAAAGGGTGATGAAAAAGTGACAAAAAAGCGACAATAATGCAACACAAGAGTGATGGATAGGTGACAAAAAGGGACAAAGTGACAAAGGAGTGACAAATACACAACAAAAATGTGACAAAAAAATTAACAATCAGTTATGTGAGCTCCAGTAGAGCAGCTTTTAGATTTGGGTAAAGCCGAACTGGAGTAAATGCGCACGGTTAAGGCAGGAGTTAAGAGGTTAATTAAACTTGAACTAAAAAGAACCATCTCTGGTGATGTGTGTCCATTAAGCAAGAAGTAAGTGAAAGTTGACTGATAGCAGTGGTTCTCAAACATAAGGGTCCACAAAGAGTCAACGTTCTCAAGAGTGTGTTAATTTTGTTTTAAGCCTAATTTACAGATGAACGACTGACAGTTTTGTCAAATCCAGTTGTTGTGTGTGTGGTGACAGTAGCTCATATACAAAATATAATAGTGTTTAACATTTGAGCTGGAATAAAGTTAGTCAGAAATAATGCAAAGTCGTGTACATTTTTGAGACAGGTGCATGTAATACAAACATATAGCATTTCTATGTCTGTAAGTTAACTAGTAATATACAGTAAGTTTCCAACAGTATTTGTACTAAACAGCCTTAAATGTGACTTGCTGCTTTCGTTCCAGGCTACGCCCACTTCACCCGCGGCCGTCAGTACTGGAAGCTGGACCCGGCCGGTATGAACTCTCTGGAGGGTTACCCGCGCCTCATCGGGGTGGACTTCTTTGGCTGCAGGAACATGTGACCCGCGTTTGTGCCCGCGTTTGGCCCACGATGGACTCCAATTTGACCTTTCCTCTTGTGTTTCCTCCCACTCGGAGCCGCAGACTCCGGGGGGACAGCGCCAACGTCTAAACTTGAACAGTATTGCGTCTTTTCGATATTATTTTGTACATTTGATTTGGATCTTCTTCAATTTTGTTTGTTTTTATTTCACGTGTAATTCTCAGGAAACGAGCCTCAGACTGTTATGGTGCAGTTATTTTATTTTGCACATGTTTCTGAACTGTTTCTTTGACGTGAGACTAAAGAAGCCGTCGGCGGGACTCCAAATCACTCAGAACGAGAGGCTTTTTAAAGACACAAACGTTTGAAGGGCAAAAGTGAATTAGCGAATTCCAGACCGTCCCGGGACAGTGCCTTAGTGGATGGTGCTCTTTGTTAAAAAAAGTTCAATCTGAACTCAGAACCAGGGTTTTAAGGCGAGGCGCTTCAAGCAGGTTTTTGCTATAGTTTTCTTTCTTTCAAAGTAAAAAGTTATCATTATCGTTTTCATTCCACTCTTTAACAACATCTCTACTTTAGTCGCTCCATAAGACTCCACACTTTACAGGCTCACACTATGAAGATTTTTCATAGGATTTCATATTCCTGACAGATTTATTGAGCTTTGAACCAAAAAAAAACACTAGTACTTTTTACCCTCTAATAACTAGTTTATCACAAAACTATAGATCGAAAATTCCCACTGAGCAAATCTGTGGAACCAATATGTCCCAAAATAAAAACCACACATTTAAACCTGGCTCTGTCCATTATTTAGATTTCGTTGCTGAAAATATCGGCAACTTTAGCCATTTTTATGCATAAAACATCTTTTTGCAAGAAAAGCTAAACTGAAAGAAAACTTAATATATGTTTTCCCTCATATTTATGTCAGTAATCTACAGCAGAAGCTTCAAATTGATTTCTCTATATTAAATTGTTTTCCCGTATTCACCTGCAATGTCTCGCCTCAAACGCTGAACTCTCTCTCTCTCTCTCTCTCTCAGTGGTGCTTTTACTGTGTATTTTAATTGTGAGTTCATTTTGAGCCATGGTGCCTTCAGGGCCTCCCTCAGTGCAGGACGCTGCAGTTGTCCCAGTATTTATGCTCCATTTGTGTTGTACATATTTGACTGTTATCCATCGTTTGTTTGTGACTTTTTATCGACTCATGTTTCTCTTAATAAATGATGCTAATCCTGGAGCTAGTGCGTTCATCGAGTTTTTGTTTTCCACAAATATGACACAAAACTTGAAATAATGTAAAAACCTTGTGTGTGAAGGCAGTGGCTGAGTTAAAAAGGCACGTACTGAGTAACTGTTGCCTTTTTTATGTTTAGGGTTGACGTAATCTTATGATCTCTACTGATTATTATCAATGATTGTAGAGTAATACAGCGTCAGGAGAAATTGAATAAAAAAATAAATTGGTCAAATGAGTGTCTATACCAAATTTGGTCAATATCATGAAAGAATATTTGTCATTGCAGCCAGTAGGGGGCGCAGTGATTAAGTATAACTTGTTCAGGCTGGGGTCGGGTCAGATGATTAAAAGGTTGATTTTTCCACCACAGCTGCCATTTGTAAAAGCATCCCATAAAAAGCTTCTTTTTAATCACTTTGGTGCATTAAAACATATAAAGTATGTAAATGATATATTTACTGTAGCTTCAGCACATTTCAGAGACTGCTGGTTCTGATTTCTGCTCTGAACATAAACAACATAAGGCGAGTTCGCCCTCTGCTGGGTAAATCGTATATTACATAGTCATAGCAGTAGTAGTCAGTGTACAATACATTTACATGTTACTAGAAATACACTTTAAAATCATATTTTGAATAATAACCTAAATCTTTATTATTACTTTATCGGGAGCTTTCCAAGTTTACAATAGATATTCACTTTTTACAAACACAAGGAGTTCACGTCACACTGAAACATGAGTCTGGTGTAGGTCTGGTTCAGGCCCGGTTTAGGCCTAGGTTAGTAGTAGTAGTAGTAGTAGTAGTAGTAGTAGTAGTAGTTTATTCGGTCAGTTTATTCCTTTAAACATTAAACAAACATTTCCATTATTCGTGTACAACATGACCGAAAGGGTTTAGGCTGAAGTGAAAACTCATTATGCCTAACCCAGTTTACAGACTTCCACGAGAAAACAAACACAAACATTTATAATAAACAATATCAAGTGTCAAACAGCAGACTGTTAGGTCTGGTTTACTCTTTGTTTGGGTCTGGTGTAGGTCTGACTTAGGTTTGGTTTGGGTCCGGTGAAGGTCTGGTTTAGGTCTGGTTTAGGTCCGGTTTGGTCTGGGTTAGGTCTGGTTTAGGTCTGGTGTAGGCCTGGTTTAGGTCTGATTTGGGTCTGGTTTGGGTCCGGTGAAGGTCTGGTTTGGGTCTGGTGAAGGTCTGGTTTTGGTCTTGTGAAGGTCTGGTTTGGGTCTGGGTTAGGTCTGGTTTGGGTCTGGTGAAGGTCTGGTTTGGGTTTGGGTCTGGTTTAGGTCTGGTTTGGGTCTGGTGAAGGTCTGGTTTCGGTCTGGTTTGGGTCCGGTGAAGGTCTGGTTTGGGTCTGGTGAAGGTCTGGTTTGGGTCTGGTTTGGGTCCGGTGAAGGTCTGGTTTGGGTCTGGTGAAGGTCTGGTTTGGGTCTGGTGAAGGTCTGGTTGGGTCTTGTGAAGGTCTGGTTTGGGTCTGGTTTGGGTCTGGTGAAGGTCTGGTTTGGGTCTGGTGAAGGTCTGGTTTGGGTCTGGTTTGGGTCTGGTGAAGGTCTGGTTTGGGTCTGGTGAAGGTCTGGTTTGGGTCTGGTTTGGGTCCGGTGAAGGTCTGGTTTGGGTCTGGTGAAGGTCTGGTTTGGGTCTGGTGAAGGTCTGGTTTGGGTCTTGTGAAGGTCTGGTTTGGGTCTGGGTTAGGTCTGGTTTGGGTCCGGTGAAGGTCTGGTTTGGGTTTGGGTCTGGTTTAGGTCTGGTTTGGGTTTGGGTCTGGTTTAGGTCTGGTTTGGGTCTGGTTTGGGTCCGGTGAAGGTCTGGTTTGGGTCTTGTGAAGGTCTGGTTTGGGGCTGGTTTGGGTCTGGTGAAGGTCCGGTTGGCTGTGTCCATCTGGAGTGACTGTAGAGCCCCCTGGTGGTCACCACAGAACTGTTGTATCTGAGAAAAACAACACATTTGCTTTGAGCAAATTATGACTCATGTGAAAGTACTGAAGTATTTGCTGTATACAATATTTTGTTCTTTACTTTGTAAATATCTCCTAATGGATCAATATTGGTTCATTTTTGGTGTGATCCCGATTCCTAAAACAACGCATGCCAGGGAACCGGCTCACTACAGACCAGTCGCCTTGACCTCCCACCTGATGAAGACCATGGGGCGGCTCATCCTCACCCACCTCCGCTCTGTGGTGAGCTCCACCCTCTACCTGCTGGAGCGGGCACTCACCCACCTGGAGCTCGCCGGGAACACTGTGAGGGTCATGTTCTTTGACTTCTCCAGCGCCTTCAACACCATCAGACCGGTGCTGCTGCGAGGGAAGCTGGAGGACACGGGAGTGGATGGACATCTCACTGCATGGACCATCGACTACCTCACGGAACGACCACAATACGTGCGATTATTATGACCACCTCGATCTGAGGTGGTCGTCTGCAGCACTGGGTCCCCTCAGGGCACCGTCCTCTCACCGTTTCTCTTCACCATCTACACATCGGACTTCACACACAACACGGACAGCTGTCATTTGCAGAAGTTCTCCGACGACTCCGCCATCGTGGGCTGTGTGTCTGAGGGGAACAAACTGGAGAACCAGTCGGTGATCATGGACTTTGTGGACTGGTGTGAGAGCAATCACCTCTGCTTGAACACCAGTAAGACGAAGGAGATGGTGATCGACTTCAGGAGGAAGTCTCTACCGCACACACCACTAAACATCCAGGGGGAGGACATCGAGGTGGTGGACAGTTTCAAGTACCCGGGTGTTCACCTCAACAATAAACTGGACTGGTCCCACAACACCTACGCCTGTGACTCTGTGGTAGCCTCTGCTATCCACTACGCTGCCGTGTGCTGGGCCCCGGTCAGCACAGAGCGGGACAAGAACAGACTGAACAAGCTGGTCAGGAGGGCCAGCTCCGTCGTGGGCTGCCCCCTGGACTCTGTGGAGGAGGTGAGGGACAGGAGGGTGTTAGCCAAGCTCACCTCCATCATGGACAACACCTCCCACCCACTGCACGGGACTGTAGAGGAGCTGAGCAGCTCTTTCAGTGGCAGACTGAGGCACCCTCAGTGCAAGAAGGTGCGCTACCACAAGTCCTTCATCCCCACTGCTGTCAGACTGTACAACAAGACTGTAAAGTAACATGTGCAATAACCCCTTTGCAAAACTACGTGCAATAATCTCTGTATCAGCGCCACTTATTGACAACCTGCACTAGGACTGTAAACTTTGCACTGCCAATGCTGACCTTGATATTCTACTTTTTATAGTCTGTTCTAATTGTTATTGTTTAGTTTATTTTTATTCTATTTTTTTATTGTTTATATTTCTACCCCTTAAGATTTTTGCTTTTACTCATTGTACATACTACTTTACTACTAGTACTTTCTACTATTTAACTGTTTGCACATTTCCTGTCTATTTTTGCACAACCTGAGTGATCGATCTTATTGAGAGCCAAATGTAACAAGTGAATTTCTCTATTGTGAGATCAATAAAAGGATTATCTTATCTTACTTTATCTTATTCTCCCTTTGAACGTCATAATGAAGTTTTATAAATCTTGTAAATCATAGACTGTCAGATGTTGTGGTATAAACACCTGGAGAAGCGAGACGACAGGTGAGCTCCCAGTCCACTCTGAGCCGGCTCGGACTCCGAGGATCGGAGCAGCTTCTGAGCGTGACACAGCCGCTCCCTGCTGCACAGACACAGGCTCTCCTCCAGGGGCGCAGTGGGATCTGGGCCAACGCTGCGTTCTGGAAACAAAAACAGGGAAACGACTTTAGTCACAAACACAGAAATGTGGTAACGACTCAACCCGAGCCCTGACCTCGAGCAGCAGCCTCTGGTTCTTCATGTCCTGTTTCCACGGCAACACGTAGAAGCGCGGGATCATGGGATGTCGGGCGGAGAAGCGGGGGGCGTGGCCTGAGGAGCACCTGGAGCAAAGGTAAACCAGAGCGTTATTCAAATTCTACGTGGTGTTAATTCGGGCGTTCTGCTCTCCCCAAAATCTCATCCGACGGGCAGGGGAGCATTGTGGGTGATTTTCACCATCACGACTTCAGTCTTTGTCTGCCGGCGCGGTTTCGTTTGCTCTGCTTGCTGTCTTCTTCTAAAAAAAAAGTTGTGTAGCTGATATTTATGATGTGGACTTCGACTGTTCTGACTCCCTACATTTGGCGCTTGTGTCTCCCCACTTCCCCTCCTGCCTTTGGGGGACACTCAGTCACACTCTGCCCTGCTCTACAGTCTCCCACCTGGCTCAGAGCCTCGAAAGCAGCCCGGGATGGCTAACCACTGCCCCCGGTGTCTGTGTCCCTGGTGTTTTACTACAGTAAAAAGCAGCCCCATCTCAAAAGCACTGACAGCCCTCTGATGAGCTCTCTCTGCCTAATACAGCTTCATCGTGTCTGTATTTTCAATGTAAGAACATCCAGCCATGTCAATAAATAAGTCCGTAGCCGAACGTTTAGCACCCCGGGTAACTGCTAACTAAACTAGCCTCTAGCTCGCATCGATCCTGTAAACAAGTAGCCTTTTATGCACTAATAACGTCAATAAAGCCCGTAACTACATAACCTGCTGTCACTTTGCCTCTGCCCAGGGACTACAGATGAAAATTAGCTTGTAGCTATCTCTGGTCAGTACAACACATCTGTTGTGCAACGTCCCTGTCAAATAAATAAATAAACCCAGCCTTTATGATGATCACACACTGAGCCGGGCTTGACACATTTATGGTTTACTGCAGACTTTTCATCAACAATGAGCTGTAGGCGACTGTAACAAGCTAACGGGGTAACCTGGAATAACCATTGTCCATCGGCACAAATGACCGCCCTGTATTCAAGCGTATGGGCTGGATATCAGCTTAAATACTGGGGAGATCCTGGCGTAGACCATGGGGTAAGATCCATAAGACAAAACGCCCCAAAACAGCCACCAACAGTTATTTTTCAGGCATTAGCTCCTTCCAAAATGTGGCTACGGTCTGAACGCAGAATGCTAACAACAGGAAGTGCACTTAGCGAAAAACTGTCATTTTTTTTATCACAGCGCCGCTCAGTGGATGAAATTTTGGGAGAGCAAATGCCCGAATTGACGTTAGAATCGAGCTAACGGTAGCTCCACAGCCCATAAAGTGATTTACAGTTTCGATCCAGCACTCCTGAATAAAAGCACCGTCTCAATCATTAGTTCAACTTTCTTTATGCCGAACTATTAACGGACAAAACACATTTAATGTTATGCACAGAGTCAATTGTATGTTCATTTTTTGAGAGCGAAAAAGGCACAGAATGAAAATCCCTATCATCATCATCATCAGAAAAAAGAAGCTGATTATACAGAGGTAGTTATTATTTATAATGTTGTTGTCTCCGGTCGTGTTTATCTGGTGTTGACTTTATGTTCGCTGTAATCCAAGTCTCCGCTGTGGAAACATGAATAATGGAAGGAACCTCGGGTGTGTTTCCGGGGCCTGGCTCAGATTCCACTGAAGGGACATGACAATCACTGTTTCACTAAGACCTGGATTTAAACTAGAGCAGGGCTCAAAGCAAAACATTTTCATCAGTCAGAAGAATTAGAGTATATAATGGTGTGTTTAGGAGCGGGTAAAGGTACAATTCATACAAGTCATATTTTCTGTGGGGGTAGAGCACACTCAGACTTTTATTTTCTTTAACTGATATTCTCTTTTTGTAACACAAATAAGTCAGCCGTTAGGGCCACTTCTGAGGATCCTCTTATCATGTTCAGCTCTGAGGACAATGAAGTCTACAGGTCTGCAGACGTCAGTGAAGGAGGTCTTCAGGAGAGAAGACAGGAGCTTGCAGGTTCTGCGCAGTGTCGGAGGAGGAGCTCAGGACCGCAGAGAACGTTCATGTATTTAGGTGCAGGCTCAAGATCCACCTTTTTAGCTTAGCTTTTAACTGACATCGATTTATTTATATTCATTTCTAGCTTCTTTAATTGCTTTTACTTCTGGATTACAAACTCTTCTGAGTGTTTTTAGATGGTTTCTTATATTTTTAGGCTTTCCCAGTGTTTCTTCTGAAGGGGCCCTCTGCCTCAGGAGCAGTGATGGCTGTGGCTGTGCAGGTGCTGTCCTGTTGGTGCTCAGGTGGAGGTGTGGTGTCTCTGCCGCGCCTCCTCTGGGCTCTCTTGGATCAGTGCCCTGTAGCTGCACGGGCACCACTGATGCCTTCACTCTCCAGACCTTCTCTAGCTCTGCTCTGAGCCCCTGGTATTCCTCTAGTTTCTCGTGTTCCTTATTCTTGATGTTGAAGTTGCTTGGTATTGCTATGTCAACCACCACGGCTTTCCTCTACTCTTTGTCCACCACTACAATGTCCGGTTGGTTCGCCATTACCATTCTGTCCGTCTGTATCTGGAAGTCCCACAGGATCTTGGCTCGGTCATTCTCTACCACCGTTGGAGGCGTTTCCCACTTTGACCTTGGGGTTTCCAGCCCATACTCTGCACAGATGTTCCTGTACACTATGCCAGCCACTTGGTTATGGCGCTCCATGTAAGCTTTCCCTGCCAGCATCTTGCACCCTGCAGTTATGTGCTGGATTGTCTCATTGGTAGGATTTCTTCAGTTATGTTTCGGTGGTACATTACGTGTAGGGGCTTGTTCTCCCATGACGGAACCTCCAGCACCTCATCTTCTGTTCCCCATTGTTCATTCCTTTACATTGAATTTTTTTTTATATCTTTAATGTGCGACACTGCAGGTTAAAAGGAAAATTCACATGTGTAGATATCTTGCTGTAGATTACTGTTGAGGCATGTATTTCTCTTCCATTTCTTACAATTTCAGTGACAAAGTCTGAGTAATGGATGGAGCCAGATTCAAATGTATGGCTTTATTCTGTGATATATTAGATACGAAGGTTTGGGATAGTTTTAGTGTTGAATAAACTTATGTGAAATAATAAAACACATTCTTGTAATTGTCTTTGTTTATAAGTTTAGAGACAAATCTGTCCTGTCTCTCTCTCTAAAAACCCACTCACGTTTTGTCACTCACCGGAGTTGCTGCTGCTGCTGCTGTCCCTGCTCTGTGAAGGATGCCATGTTTACAGTCGCCACGGAAACACCAAACACACCGTCTGCATCGTCAGGCGCTCGGTAACGGAGTCACTCATCCAGCTACGAGGGCTCATGTGTAGTGAAGGCAGTTCAAAAACACAGGAGTGGAACACAGCGTTTGCCTGTGAATTCATTAACTCTGACAAATCGTGTTTAAATTCTCTTGTCCCTTGGTGTCAGTCACATGATTTTACAAAGGGTTATAGTTTGTTTTTTTAAAGGACCAATTTAAGATTTGAAAATTTTGCTTTTTTTACTCCCACTTAATAATGATTTTTTTCCCCCTACTACATAAAGAGACAGAGACACGAGGAGCAAAGTGGTTCAACAGCCCATAAATATTTTAATAACGGAGAATGCTAACCATAATTCTACCGTTAGCTCCATGCTACATGCTAACGCTAGCAGTGAGTGATGATTTTTCTTTTTTTTAATTTTCTTGACCCAAAATAGCTTTTTTGTTTTTGTTTTTGCTGTGTTTATCTATCTCAATCCTTTTGGACACACTTTGGTGTAGAAGGACCAGGGAGGGGTCATTTGAAAGACAGACATTTCTAGTTTCCAACACAAAAGCAAGTCTCTATCACTTTCTGTTCCAAAGTTATGTCCCAAAATCCTCGATGTTATAGATGGCAGGAGCATGGACCTCATGGGGTTAAAAAATGAAAGCACAATTTGGCGCCCCCTCCAGCAGATGGCGCCCAAGGGATCACCTACACCCTTTTATAGTTTGGCAGAAAACGGCCATGCACCCTAATATGAAGCTTTGCCGTCTATAGGGCAAACATCCCTAAAATGATTTATGTGCCCAAAGTTCGGCCCGCGGGCCAATCACGGCCTCCAACGTCATTTAATAACGCACTACACAATCTTATACATAAACATTATATATGGCCTGTAACTCCAAGCTAAAAAAAAAAAAAAGTTATAATTATGCGATTTCACTGTACTGCCACTTGATGGCAGCACCGCTCAAATACGTGCGTGTTGTGACTGGGCGTCAGAGCCGGTTCTTCCCATACGCAGACTATACACGTCAAATGACGGTCTTTCCTGCGTAGCAGTGTGTTGACGGCATGATCATCACCTCTCAGAGCGGACTCAAATGAAAACACAGCTCTGTCCGCTGTCAAATGGAGAACAAGGATAAACTAAGAAAACAGGACGGGTATCGGTGAACGGAATGATGAATGTCACAACACAGAAGCAAGGACCATGTGCCTTGTGTTTTCAAAGTTTGCGGGGAGGATTCGCTCTCGCTGATGCACGACATCGTCTTTCGCCACTGCGGTAGACAGTTTCTTTGCCTTCATAGTTTAAAAAAGCAGTGACTTCAAGGTAAAGGTAAGGACCATCTGTTCTTGATGTGCTTGCAAAGCGGATGGAATAATGGTAAATGGACTCAACTTATATAGCGTTTTTCTACCTTTATCAGGCCTAAAGCGCTTTACAGTAAGGAACCAGTCACCCATTCACTCATTCATACGCCAATGTGCGCAGACACTGGAGGCAAGGAGGGTGAAGTGTCTTGTCCAAGGACAGTGTGCATTTGCGGGAGCTGGCATTTAAACCCACGACCTTCCAATCACGAGACGACCCGCTCTAGCATCTGCGCCACCATCGCCCACGTCACAAATGTCACCGAGTGTCAAGACGCACTGGCCGCACATCAGCTCAGAGTGTGTTCGTAGCCATCTTGGAAGTAGCTCTTGCCTGAAAACTAGGCAAAGTCTCCCTCTTTGCTACTACCATGTCCTATGGATCTTTAACTATATCCCCATGGTCTACTCGAAGTCTCCCTAGTATTTAAGCCTATATCCAGCCCATACCATTGAATATGGGACATATTTTGTGCCGGTAGCAAGTGGCTATCGGCCCGGTTAGTCCCGTTAGTATGTTACAAGCGCCTACAGCTTATTGTTCATTAAAAGTCTCCAATAAACCACAAATGCGTGAAGCCCGGCTCAGTGTGTGATCATTGTTGAATGGTTCTTTATGTTGATTGACTTTATTATTATTATTATTTTTATCTTTATTGTGCATATTTCTCGTTTCACGTGATGACCGGAGATTTAGCTTGTAGCATTAGCTTTCTCTGGTGGTAATACTACAACAGGCATCCTCGAGGCCCAAACACATTCCCAGCGCACATTCAGCCACTGAAATAAGTTTTCCTGTCGCCGCTTTTAATCCTGGGTGTTTAGGTAAAAGAAGAACTGATGTGTGTCTTTGTAAAAGTGTGAAGGTTAAGCAGACACGCACATCACGGAGACCTGAAAAGCGTGCGGGTCTGGTGGCTGATTTGTGGCCCGAAACGTCACTTTCGTGGTGTGCTACATAAAATTGACTGGGAGCTGCGCCGATCTTTTTGTCTTTGTCTTTGAAAAAGTCCCAGAGCTGTTGTAGCTCCGGCTCACAATGAAGCTAATCCTCCATGACTTGTTTACATCTGCGGGACGGCATAGCATCTGCCCCAGACCTACAGTGGCTCAGCTACAGCGTACGTCACTGTTGGAGAAAGCTCTTGATTGGTCGATGCTCGCGAATTTCTCCAAAAATTTCAACATTTCCCAACTCTAGCGTCGGCTGCGCTGGACGCCCTGGAGGCGCGTCAAAAGCTTACCACATGCGAAAAGCTTCAAAACGCGCCGCACAGGAGGCGCGGGACTCGTTGTGGGACCTCTTGACGCTCCCTGAGGCACGTCCTCCATGTATTTTCAATGTAAACCTGATGCTTGGCCGCGTTTGGTGTGGACACACCTTCAGGCTGGATCAGATCACTGATGTAAGAAGGAGCATGATCATGCAGGGCTCTGAAAGCTAGAAGGAGAATTTTTAACAAGATCCTATAGGACAATTGCAGCCAATTAAGTTGTTTTAGAATAGGAGATATGTGAGTCCTGCTATTAGTATGGGTCACAATTCTCGCTGGAGAGTTTTGCACGAATTGCAGTCGAGAATATATAATATAGTCTAAACGCGAAGACACAAAAGCATGAATGATAAGCTCCAAATCATTTTGTGAGACCATATTCCTAAGTTTAGAGATGTTCCTTAGTTGAAAGAAGCAGTTCCTCATCAGCTGCTTACAGTGTTGCACTAATGACAGGTCTTTGTCAAAGATAACTCCCAAGTTTCTAAGACTTGGCTTCGCGGACTGGCCTAAATCACCCAAGTACTGTTTAATCCCTGGAATTGAATCATCAGGGGCAATGACCAGTGTTTCAGGTTTGTCTGCGTTGAGCTGCAAAGAGTTATCACTCAGCTATTGTTTAATTTCCACGAGACAATGGAGCAAGAAGTTTAGCTTCTGGATCTCAAACGGCGTAAAAGAGCAGTAAAGCTGGATATCATCAGCAAATAGGTGGAAAGAAACATCACTGAACCTTTGGTTGATCTTTCCCAAAACAGTCAAATACAGCAAAAATAAGACCGGACCCAAAACGGAACCTTGAGGCACTCCACACAACAAATCCGCAGACTCAGACCTTATTTGGTTAGCTGTAACACTAAAGCATAGTCGGATAGTCCTACTGGATCCCTCAGTCTTCTAGGCAGGACCTGATGGTCAAAGGTGTCGAAGGCTGAGAACAGAGCCAAGAGTCCTGGAGTTTTTTATTTGGTATATGTATTTGTGTATTGTATTTGTGGTGTCTTAATGTGTAGCAAGACCCTGTCCGAACCAAATTTCTCCCAAGGGAGACAAATAAAGTAAAATAAAGTAAAGTAATAAAGAGAACTAGAACAGTGCATTTTCCAGAATCAGCAGCCATCAAAATGTCGCCGGACACTTTCAGTAAGGAAGTTTCTGTAGAGTTGTTGTTTACAGAAACCAGACTGTTAATGTTCAATTGGTTTCCATGTTTACAAAATTGCTATAGGCTTCAGCCCTTTTGCATTTTCCTAAATAAAGACCTTTCTTTATAATTATAATTATTATGTTTTCATTACGCCCTCGTAGAAAAATGTTTGCACACTCCTGATAGTACAAACAAGAAAAAACAATAATAAATTCCACAATTCAGGAGCAACATTAGAACACGGTTAAAGAGAGAAAGTTGTCCACTGCTGTTTTACAAAATATATCTTTATTTCTATGCACAGATATTTACAAGAACCTGACAAGCCGCTGAACTGTGGACATTTAAGGCTCGTCAGGGGAAACTCCACCAAAGGAACACTGACATTTATCACAGAGACCGGACTGCTCTGATCATTCACATGATTATTTCTGTTCAAATAATCATGGTAAAGGGAAAAAACTAGACACAAATCTCAACATTAACCAGTGCAGGAAAATCCATGTTCTCACCTGCAGCACCTCGACTTTATGTGATTATTTTACAGTCTGAGATTAGATTTAATTGAATTGAATTTTTCAGTTTGAAAGCCATGATAGCCATGATAAACCACCAGAGGGCGCTGCTCCTCCGTCCTGCTGAAGTGTGCTGTTTTTAAGCAGTTTCCTCCAGGAGGCGCTGCAGGTTCCTCTGCACCTGCAACACAACAAAGAGGGTCATTTACTAAGCGTTTTAACACCTTCAAACTCAGTATACTAAAGTGGAGCAATCAGCAGTGTTCATTTACAAACAGATAAGAGATAAGCAAACTCAACGTATGCTTACAAGTTTCTCTTTACATAGCAGTGTGTTTCATTACCAGGGCTGTTTCAGTGCCCCGAAAATATAAAGTCACTAGTTCTTAATCTAATGTACACAGCTTTAGCTTCACGAGTGTCATCTATTGAGTGCAGTAACAAATATCCAAAACAATTCTGAAAAAAAAAAAAAAGTCCAAACTCTTCAAGTGCAGTTGATAATTGTGTTTCTAAAAACGGCAAAGGCTGCAGAGTAAACTTAGAGTATGGGTCCTGATGAATATGCAAATGAAGGCATTACCACAGTGCACAAACGTATTTATCTCGACTATTTCTCTCCAAACTCTTTTAAATTTAAATTGATGGAATTGGTACAAAGCTGTGGTGGTTGTTTCACCTAAGGTGTACAGTCTTATTGATGTGGACTGTTTTATGGATGTGTTGCTGCTTTTTGGCCAGGTCACTCTTGTAATAGAGATTATAAACCTTAATGAGTTTTTATCTGGTTAAATAAAGGTTAAATAAAAATAAATCAAATAATGTGCAGTAAAACTGCGCAAGAAATGACTACATGGGACAAACAGGTATGAACTAGCACAGGACAGTAAAATGCATGTTGAACCAGTGTGGTGTTCAAAACGTTTCTAATTCTGCGGCACAGTAGTGCAGCAGTTAGCGCTTGTGCCTCACAGCTAGAAGGTCCCGGGTTTGATTCCCACCTGGACGGGGCCTTTCTGTGTGGAGTTTGCATGTTCTTCCTGTGTCTGCGTAGGTTTTCTCCAGGTACTTCGGTTTCCTCATCACTAAAATCATGTACAATAGGCCTGGATGAATGAGAGTGTGTTTGAGAGTGCGCATGGGGGACGACGTATGCAAATTAGCCCAAGGCTACAATCCAGTGTGGCTTGTTCATTTACAAAGATAAAATAATCATTGTGTTGGTTTGATGGTGTACGAGGTTACACTGAAAACACACTTTACCTGCGACTGTTTTCCTTTGGCTTTTGTCCATATATATATATATATATATATATATATATACAGTATATATATATATATATATATATATATATATATATATATATACAGTATATATATATATATATATATATATATATATATATATATATATATATATATATATATATATATATAAACTCTTCCTCACCCTCCGCGGGTGGTCTCTTTTTCCTCCAAGCTCGGGTCCTCTACCAGAGGCCTGAGAGCTTGAGGGTTCTGCGCAGTATCTTTGCTGTTCCTAGAACTGCACTTTTCTGGACCGCGATGTCTGCTGTATTTCCTGGGATCTGTTGGAGGAGATCCCCGATATAGATATATCTCGGGGCGTCTCCATGTGTTTCCTTGGTGCCTTTTCCCATTTCAGTCTATGACCAAATCCTCATAATGATTCAGCTGGTTACCTTATCCTGACAGTTTTCCGTGGCTGTGGCCTGTGCTCTGCACCTGAGAGATGCTTCTCATAAGGCATAAGGCTTGTCATTATTTGGTTCCATTTTTCCAGCGCCTACACGTACATGATTAATTATTTGAAGGCAACAAACACAAATCACAGCATTAGGCTATTTTTGAAACCGCAAGATTCAGACGAGATGACTAATTTGCTATAATATTAATAACTATTATTCATAAATTATTATTTATTTCTGGACATTGTCATATCATTTATCCATCACTTTGTAAATGTTTCCTCAAAGGAGCTCAGTCAGTAGTAAGAGCAGCAGTTTAGCGCAGCCTGTGCTCACGCAGTAAACTTATTTGCATTTCATATTTGCGGCACTACTTACTGTATACACACAGTTTCTATGGTAAATCTGGTGCAACATGCCACAAAATAGTACTAATAGCACAAAGTAATACTGAAAATAGCTCATTTTCAGTATTACTCGCAATTTAGCACCTGGCTTAGTAAATGAGACCCTAAGTGCGCTCTATCCCACGACACAGTGGCAGCAGAGGCGCAGGTTCAAACAGGACGGATAAGGAGGATGAGGAGGAAACATGTCCTGGTGCAGAAAGAAAGAAAGAAGTCCCCCAGGCTCATTTGCATAAGCTCAGAGAGAACAGACTGGCTGTCACGGATGAGGGATAAACCAGACTTTAGCAGAGATGAGAGGGGAACCCACTCAAAGCAAACTGCCAGCAGCGTAAAAGTCCCTCAAGGATTTTGCGGGCCATTTTTCCAAAAGTTGCACCTTTTTTTCTGCTTTTCAGCTTAAACCAAAGAGACGTTGGGGAAAAGAAAAATAGTCATTGTTTTAAATATTTGTATCATCTAAAAAACAGAATATACGTCTTGTCCTCCACTCAGCTGTGAACAGTGGGAGGAGCAAACACAGCTCTGAATCAGAACAGATACAAGGACGAATGGAAAGAGCCCATCTACATATTTAGTCAGATAAAGCTCATCGGCATATAAAGATCCAGGAGCAGAGAAACGAAACTCGGACATAGAGCAGGAGAACACAGCAGCGCTCGCTGTAAAGTCAGGTGAGGGGGCGGAGCTTCACTCTGAATGACTTAAACTCTGAGGCGCTGGACACTTCTTATGTATGTGCGAATATAACATGGAGAATGGATTTAACTGGTCAGAAACTCACTTTAGTAGCGCAGAAAATGTGAAGTTAAGGAATAGTTTCAGGAAAGATGCGGGTTTTGGAGAAGTTACAATGCTGCACTGATTTTGCAGAGTTTGCCTGATTCATCTGTGAGAACAGACCTCACATCATCAGTTTATCCTCCCGCCGTTCATTTGGCCTTCAGTAAAACCTTAAAAGAAGTGGACTGAGCGGCGAGTGACGAGGCGAGAGGCGGTAGTTGTTCTGCTCTTTGAGATTCTTTTTGTGGCTCTGGTATAACGCTCAGGGCGGCTCCACAGACTGGAGGGGGTCAGCCCTATGTTCCCCGGTACCTATGTTCCGCCACTTCTATTGATTAAGATTAGGTACCAGCCCACTATCCTTAAGGTTAGTAGCTAGGGCAGGGTCAGGGTTAAGCTGATTGATACAGTATATGTATGACGTTTCACTCTCATGACTTGTGATTGGTTGATGTACCAACTCACCTGCGGTAAAAGAAAATCGCACCCGGGGAACATAGGTACGTACCCGACTGGAGCTCACTGTGAAAGCGTGCAGCATTTCTCGGGTCTAAACATGTTATTGTCTTTCATTTAACTTATGGAGCAATAAGTCGATATAGTTATTATCACGACAGGCCTAACGTTAACAATGTCAACATTGTGGAAAAAGTGCCACTGCTAAATGTGCAGCGACTGACTCCATTTTTGGTCCAGATGCTTAGAAGACCAATTGGAACAAGGTAAAAGATGATCTGAGTGAATTTTGTGAACCACCCTGATGCACGCGTACTGCGATAAGGCAAGGCAACTTTATTTATACTGCGCATTTCGTACACAAGGCAACTCAATGCTTAGGCAACTTAAGCGGAGGCGATCGGCTTTTTTCATCTCAACTCGATCCATGATGAAATGATAATTCCAATCATTCCACAGGTCACTTGTTGTTTGTGAGTAGCGATGAGAGCAGTTACAGTCTGCGCTGAGTTTGTTTATAGCGACTGCAGCGCAGACAAACATGAGTGTCCCGCAGACACTGATTGGCTGACCACAAAGGTAGCGAGGCTCGGTCATTCTGATTGGAGAACATGTCTTTCACTCAAATGGCAGAAGGCAGGAGGCAGGAAAAAGAAAAAGCCCTTGAGGATAGGTTAGGTTAATGGTGCAGCTCTAGCACAGACCTTCGTTCCTTTGGCGGTGAATTAAAATGAGGAGAATTAAAACTCGGATGACAAAGTGTAAGTGCGTGTAACTCCCAGTGGACAGCAGCAGGCCTGACCTTCTCCAGCTTCAGCAGGTTGATGGTGATGAGTTCCAAGAACAGGTCCGAGTTGACATCCGCCGTGGCTCGCAGCACGTCGCTGAGCAAACACACATTTCAACTCAGTGTTTTAAACGCCACATAGATCTACTGTATTTAATCATGATGAGACAAACTGAACTGGTGGTCGGTGAGGGCGGGGAGAGAGCCCAGAGACGACAGTTTCTGCTCCAGAGACAGGATCTTAAAGGCCAAGTAACAGGACGACAGCAGCAGCAGGCACACGCTGGAAAACAACATAGACTTTAGCATTTCACTCACAAAGCAACTCGATGCGCCTATAGAGGGTCTGCACATGCGTTCCGTAATGAATGTCGTGATTGTCAGTGGCATTCTGTCTTGGCATCACTCCTTTGTTTTGGTTGTAGTAGACGCGCAAAGCCCCGCAACTTTCGCTTCCTGTTTTTGTTCCGCGCTCTGGCTCAGTCGTGTTCACAAATCAGATGATCCGATTCAGAGTTCGGACCAAGACCCACGTTTTCAGCCGGACCAGGGTTCACTTCTTTGGCCCTGGATCACAGCCCTTCCTCCAGCTCACATGACTGTGTAGGATGACCTTTAGGGCCCATAATAGTCCAAACACACTCACAGCAGCAGGTAGACACAGAGCAAAGTGCTGAGCGAGAGTGTCTTCAGGCTCCGGCCGTCAGTCGCCTCGGCTCCTGCAAACACACCAGGATCCACATTCAGAAGAACGAACAAACAGTGTTGCTGGCAATACTACATAAAGTAATCCAACTACAAATCACTGATACTCCTTCAAAAAGTTATGTAGTTACAACTTTTTCATATATTTCAACCTGACATTCTACCTGTGGCTCCACTCATTCTTCTGCACTACAACTTTTCATAAGTGTGCGGCTTACAGTACGAACCTAGTCAATTGGCCCAACTTCTTTATAACCACAAATTATCCTCCAATTACCCATTCCCAGGGTTATATACAGTGAGAACCATATGTTTGCATACACTTAATAAAAAGACACATTGGCCTTTTTTTCTCACTGTCCGACATGAAACCAGAATTAACTTTTATTTTTCTTAGGTCAATTAGAATTTTAAAAATTATTTCTATCTCAAATTCCAGAAAAAATGACAGATATAATTTTCTACACACTTTATTACTTTTTACAAAACCAAAAGTTTACATACATTTCATTAATATTTGGTAGCATAGCCTTTAAACGGTAGCCTGGCTAACGGCAGACTGCTGTGTGCGCTCGAATCTTTTCGAACTTCACAACAGCCTGGGGACCATGGCCGACATTTTTCCATGGATTTGGGCACCAATCACAGAACGAGGAGGGACGGTAAGACGATGACGCGCTATTTGACATACGGAAGCTTGTAGTTTGTTTAGGGATAAAAAAATTAAAAAATATTTACGGATCCAACATGACAGCAGCAGACGCGATGCCATCTTTCGATCAAGCTTTAGAACGTGTTCTAAATAGTTTAGCTCAAAAGTTTACAGCAGGTACGTCATACGTCATCTGATACCATGATACGATTGGCTATGGCTACGTACAGACGCATGAGAGACATTCGTAGCGCCCAATAAACGTCTATGAACAATCGTAAACCACACCTCTCCTACGAGAAAATGAATTGGTGGTCCCCAGACTAAATATCACTTGTGATTTTAGTCTGGCGTCAGCCAGGCTATTTAAACGGTATAACTTGGGTCAAATGTTTTGGATTTCCTTCCACAAGCTTCTCACAGCAGTTTTAGTCCATTCCTCCAAACAGAACTGGTGAAACTGAGACACATTTGTAGGCCACCTTGTGTGCACATGCCTTTTCAGCTCTGCCCATACATTTACAACTGGATTGAGATCAGGACTTTGTGATGACCACTTCAAAACATTGACTTTGTTATCCTTAAGACACTTTGTAAACAGTTTGGCAGTTTGCTTTGGGTCATTGTCCATTTGGAAGACCCATCAGCGCCCAAGCTTTAACTTCCTGCTGATGTCTTGAGATGTTGCTCCAATATTTCCACAGTGTTCTTTCTTCATGATGTCATCCATTTTGTGAAGTGCACCAGTCCCTCCCACAGCAAAACAACCCCACAGCATGATGCTGCCACCCCTGTATTTCAAAGTCAGGATGGAGTTCTCAGGCTTGCCAGATTCCCCCTTTTTCCTCCAAACGTGACAATGGTCATTATAGCCAACATTATTTTTATTTTTTTCGTCAGATCACAGGAAATGTCTCCAAAAATTAAAGTCTTTATCCTGTTTTTTATTTGAAAACTCCAATCTGTCTTTTTGATGTTTCTTTTGGAGTAAGAGCTTCTTCCTGGCAGAGTTCCCTCTCACCCCATGTCAGTACAGGACTTGTGGATAATGACAAACTCTTACCAGGTTCAGCTTCTTCACCAGGTCTTTTGCATTTGTTCTTGGGTTGATATTCACATTTCAGACACAGCACGTTCATCTCTGGGACACAGACCCCGCCTTCTTTCTGATCTGTATGATGATTGGACATTTCCATCATTGTTTGAACCAATGAACCTGAACCTTCAAGTGTCTTGAAATTGCACCCAAGGATGAACCAGACTTTAATTTAATTCTGGTTCCATGTCGGACAGTGAGAAAAAAATGCAAATGTGTCTTTTTATGAAGTGTATGTAAACATATGGTTCTCACTGTACATATTTGAAACCTACACATGTCTTCTTCTGAAACACTAAAGAGGCCCCAAGAGCCCCCACACCTGCAGCACAGTGGAGGCGTCACAAGAGGTGTCACGTTCCTTTGAGGATTTCTTTTTCTTTTTACTCTTCACCTCTGTGTTTGCGGCCGAGTGCTGTCTTTCCCTGCTTCACTGGAACCTGGATCTTCTGCAGATGTTCCGACAGTTTGGGAGACGGAGGTTTGCCCGAGCGATTCAGCAGGAAGTCAGGCACCGGGAACTCTGCAGGGTGCAATAAAGAAGTCACAAATCCAACCAACCAGCCACAAGATGTTTAAGGTAACATAAGAGAACATAGGATTATGGTTTAAGGCGGGACGCTGCAGGAGAATATGGGGGAAAATAACAACTGAAGACAGGAATATGAGGAAAAATGCATGGAAACTTTTGTTTGATTTTAAAGCTGCCCTCAGCTATTCTTTTGGAATTTGACAGCTTCCTGTATTGGATTACTAAACAAACGGACATTTCATGAGGATTTCAGCTGCATCACTACAGGTCAGCCTTTCATGCGACACGTGGACACCAAACATGTCAGTATTTGTGAACGGATATGCGTGGGAAAGAGAGAGTTAGAATGATTTCAGACAAAATCCTAAGTCGACCAAACGTCAACAAATAAACATGGTAAAGAGAGTCTTCGGTCACTTTTTACTCTGACATTAGGAAGACATCTCTAAATTGACCAGAGCAGGTGGCGTAAATGTTTTCTCTTCAGAATAAATGAAGGTAAAGCAATGCTGGTGTCTTTTGTACCGTTGATCTTGTCGTAGTCGGGGGTTTGTGAGTCTGAGCTGCTGCTCTCTGCCAGGTCCGGCCTCGGCTCCACGAAGTCTCCGGAAAACGCCTAGAACATCAAACGTGTAGCTTGGAAATAATACCAGACTTAAAGCAACTGAGCACAAATGTGAGGAGTACCAGAGGGAAGTGCGGAGACAGCGGTGAGGACGGAGCTCTGAAGCTGCTGTTGGCGGACGACGGGATGGGGCTGCTGCACGGGCTCTTCTCCTGGACAGACATCATCATTAATCATTAATCAATTGCCAGGCCTTTCCAAAATCTGACTGAACTTTCGCAAAAGCCCCGGCCCCTTGGCAACTGTTGCTAGCTCTGGCAAGAAGTGGCGTTTAACCCGTGTCAGAAGTGTGTGACCCATGAGCTGTGCAGTGGATGAATATATGCAACAACTATCGAGGCTAAAGCACCAGCCTCATGTGAAATGAGAAAAAACTGTGGAGCGAACTCTATCTACCTATCATGTGGACTAGTCATGCTCTGGCACCACTGGGTAAGTTTTCATCTTTTGTTTTGTCTGTCTGCATTTAAAAAGTGTCAGATAGCTCCTTTCTCCTGTTCCTTTACCTTTGAGGCCGACGTCATGAGGTCGACCTTGAGGAACCTGTTGAGGAACAGGAGCTTCAGCTGCTCCTTCTGCATCAGGACAATCTGAACCAAGTTACGTCATACAATATACGCTCCATATCCTCCTTCTACAAACTTAATTAACATTACCTTTGTCATTAACTGCACAAATGTCAAAATCATGTGTTAAATAAACAACTCTATAAACAACACTGTTCAATTATTACTGATGTTCACCAAATCCTGTCCTATAGTTCACCACAGACAGTTGCATTAGCGGATCTTATGGAAGTGATCCATGTGGCTTAAGTTTGGTTCTTGTAAAATGTAAACAAAAGTGTTGCTATATAAGTTCATAGCTTTCCTATAATCACATTTTCCGATGCTGCTGTGGCTCTAACACAGCATGCCCTGCTTCATATTTTCATATATTTAGGACAAAGCTCATGTTTGTATTGAATGAAACGTCACGCAGCAAAACTGTCAATCATTTCACACTCGTGCGGAGATCGGAGAGTTCAGAAACCTTCATGAGGCAGCAGTGGCTTGTAGAATTGTTCTTAGCTCCTTATGGGCTGATGAGGAACATCCCAAGGTTCTTCTACTAAAGGAGGTTTTAAAGGAAACATACAGCTCCTTTAACTCCCTCCTAACGGCACTGACACATTCAAGTGCTGACGATGACTCACGTCCGGGTCAAAGATGAGGAGAAGGAGCTTCCAAAGATTATTTACATTTTTTAGATGCAGCCTAGGATTGATTAAAATCTGTCCGGCCTGAGGTCTGCCCCTGCTCCTGTCTGTGCAGGAGAGAGGCTGCAGCATATTCTCCAGCATAGACGTAATACAGTACAGTACGTCTGAGCCACAATGCCTGGTGTGTTATCAGTGCAGAGGTGGAGCCTGGAACTTGTTACTTCATTGTATTTTCCAAAGTGAGAAGATGGTTTTCTCCTGTATTCTGCAGTGATCATAATACTGTATATACAGTATAGGCTTTTTATAACACCTTGGGTGCTTTTTGTTTTTAGATTCTCTCTCCACCAGTAATAGCATAGAGTTGTTTGTCAAAGTTTAATTTGTTATACAATAGTTTTTGTGCAGCAATATCAATGCATTAAAATACAATTTGGCCGAATTAGTTGCCAGATTAGGGCTGGGCACCGTTAATTTCTTTTCGATACTGATACTGAAATTCGTCATATTGAACCATAAAACAAATTTACATTTGTATCATTTATTTGAGGTGAAACAACCAAGAAACTTCCTTTAACTACAAAAGAGCAGAAAAAACTTTATCTCCATTTTTGTCCCATTTCCAATATGTTCCACATTTTTACCACATTTTTCCACATTTTTCCCATGTTTTTTCCACCTTGCTTTGTTTTTCTTTTCCTATTGCATACTGGTATCGTTCATCTCAAACTTGGGCAAACCCCGGCCCGCTGCTCATTTTTCCATTGAAATATATTTCTGCATTTTCTTGTGTACTTTGAAGAGGCATTTGCTGGACTACCTGCCAGTGCGGGCTCAACATGGCTCTTTGTGGCTAAACTAAGAAAACAGGAGGCGTATAGTTGCATCATGTTTTTAAAGTCTGTGCGAAGGATTTGCTCTTGCTGAGGCAGGACTCCTCATGGGACACGCCGGTGGACAGCGTGTGTCTCTGCCTTTGTTTAAATGGGGCTAAGCAGCGACTTCAAGGTAAGGGACAGCTGTTGCGCATGTGTTTGCAAAGCGGATGAAATAATGTCTTACTAATCAAGACGTCTGTAGCCTTGTTTTGTAGTAGACCTGTTTTTGGTTTACATGGTTTAGGCCTGAGTTGGTCTTAGTCCTGACTCCTGGTTTACATGTGGTTTAGTCCTTAGCTTGATAAGGCTAAATATTTACAGAAAATGATAGTCCTACTAAATACCAGTACCAGCTATTCAAAATACACAATTTAGTGTAATGAGGAGAATAAGTTTGAGTTATTGTTGATATGGCCCTCTGCCTCAATTCAGGTTTCTTGTGAAAATTAACCATCCCTAGTTTAACGGTACCCAGCTCTATATTTGCTAGATTTTGTTTAAAAAAATATATATTCACTGTTATGTTCAGGTTCTTTTCCCGTGTGGAAGCCTCTCGTCTCCACATGAAACATGAAAAATAGCAGCTTCTGTGAGGAGCAAAGTGCGCTTTACCTCGAGGTGCAGACAGGCCGACAAGAGGAACTTGTAGGTGTTGTCTCTGGACAGGAACGACACAAACACGTACTGAAAAAGAACAAACACATTCAGACTGGCTGGTTGGAGTACCCCATTTTGAGTAACCCGTTTTGGGGGCATGTACCCGGTCGTTGCTGGTGGAGACGACCACGGCGTTGGGCAGCAGGCGAGCGGTCTTTGTCTTCTTGATGTTCGTCACCGACACGACTGGGATCGCGATCTGCGGCAAACAGGAACTTGAGTGATTGCATGTTCTGTTGCCACCAAACATGTGCATGTGCTGCAGCCTTATCCAGTAGGCCATAGTGCTGCAGAGTTAATGACTGTAATGGCAACGTGGCGCAGTAACTGGACTCTCAGGTAAAAGACCGATGAGGCGGAGATGGAAAGTCCTGGTCACGTCTCACAAACCGCAGAGACCGGATTAATCTCATCTGATTCTGGACTAAAACCTTCAGAAAAACAAAGCGTGGCATGTGTCCGATGGCTCCAGATCATGGAAAATTCAGAAACTGAGAGAGAAACAGAGTGTGCAGTGAGCATCTTTGTGAGAAAAAACAGAAAAACAAGGATTCATGACGTCATAGCGCCTCTTTTCACGAGGCAACAAAACAACGAGAAGCTTCACATCGAAGATTAAAGAGGCGGAGTCAAACTGGCTTCAAATAAGCCCAATGCCCATCTCGGCTCGCCCGTTGCATTATGGGTAATGGAATGTCTTTTGGCTACCAAACAATAATGATAGTTAGCGTAAAGCAAGGAAGAAAGCTCTGATTTGGACCGTTTTAACCACTGGAAAGTTGATGATTTAAAGTGTTTTTGTCATCGCCATGGAGCCTGTTACAATATTAGCTTAAAGTCTATTTTTACAACCAGGGCTGCGTACGGAGATAGTCAGAAACGAAACTGCCATTCATACGAAGAGATGCTGTCAAAAGTGACGACCAGTCCTTGTTCATATAGTTGGAATAACTATGAAATAACTATGTGAGAAAAACATTTGTGACCCTTGAAGGCGACTGTTGGACAAAGTCCAGGGTCTGAAACTGTGGCCTCATGTCGCCGATATTCACAACATTTAAACTGAAATGAGAAATAAATACATAGAATCCTCTTTTTTGTCAATAAGGAGGTGGACAGTAGACGAAATCTTTTTCTTAATTGTGACCAGAGAGATCCATATCCACACATAGACTATGCCATCTAAATGTACTTTATTTTTTATTTTTTTACGAGTGATCTGATGGAACAACAGAGCTAATCGGTCACTAATTTGACAGACGGAAATGTACCCACTATATTTAACATCAACACCGTTTTGGAACTTTTCCCTGTGATTACAAGATGAATTCAAATGATTTAAAAAGTGAGGGTGTTTGTGTCGGGCTGATCCCAGGTCCTGTCGTTCCCCTGATGGTCCGCTCCTGCCTACGGAGCCGCCCTGACTTTTCCCTTTCAACATATTCACAACTTAAATATTTGAAATGTCCCTTGAGACTTATAGTCTGTAAACCAGCTAACTACTCCGCTACCTGAACTCACACATTTCAATGGAGGTGTGGTTTGTTTGGGCTGAAATTAGGAGCCTGATTGACCCACGCATGTGCAGTCGAGATGGGCATTGGGCTTAATAGCGTCTGGGTTGTGGTTAACAAAGATCATTTCCAAACGCAGTGATGGTGTTCCATACGTCTCTTGCTCTGTAATCACGTCACCAAAGAGTTCCTGGTCTGACTGAATGTGCTGGTCCTGAAACAGCAACTGGAAAAGGTTCCCGCGGCGCTAACACACTTGCGGTGGATTTCATTTGTTCGGACTTTTGCCGCGGCTCATCCCCACAATGATCTCTGGATGGACACAGGAGACAAGAGAGTTTCTTAGTTGCAGTTCTTGTTCCTCTTGAAGTACCAGCCTCTTCTGATCGCTTCCCAATAGCAGAGAACTGTCACAGTATTTTTGAGTCGGACCAGGGACTTTTTGGTAACGTGGTTACGGAGCAAGAGACATAATCATGTCCATGTGCATCACTACATTTGGAAATGATCTTATTTGTACCGTAAAGCCCAGACGTTATTTCAAAGCCAGTTTGATTCCGTTTGATTCCGTCTCCTCTTTGTTTTGTTGCCTCATGAAAGGAAGCGATAAAAATCAGTGAATCCTTGTTTTTTGTGAACTCCCAAAGCTCGCTCGCTGCACACTGTGTTTCTTACTCAATTGTGAAAGTGTGATCTGGAGCTTTTGAACACAAAGTTTGTTCTTCTAACAGTGCGACAGGTTAGCCCCGCCCTGCCATTGTTGGTCAGTGCGAACATGAGCCAGGTCCAGGTCCCTCTTTAGTTCCTGTGACTGAATAGAAAAAAATGCTTTTGTTCCAACCAGCGGGAAACACATCGACAGTAGGCGTGTTCCGGGATTTGTAACGGGGAGACAGGGTTGGCAGATATACGGCGGTGACGTGGCCTCTGCGTCTTGGCGGGTGGCCTGTACCTTGGTGTCTTTGCCGAAGACCTTGGAGTGGAAGCAGATCCAGTGCTCGGACACGAACATGCGCCCCTGATACAGGATGTCCTTCTGCAGAGCACACGTGTAACCTGCCAACACAAGACACAAGACAGACATTTGGCGGCATATTCAACGTGCGATTTCTCTTACGGTAAAATCGGTTGAAATTAGGTACAGAGGCTGTGGACATGATGGACATGATGTGAAAAAGTTTTGTGTCCCCTCAAAAGGGATTGTTGTTATCCCTTTCCATGTGGCGTTTTGTAATGTGATTAGAGTGACCATTTTAGACATTTTGTCCAGGCGTTGTTGTCTCTGGAATCTTACAGTAAAAGTGGATGGAATGAAGTACACTGGTAGTCCACATGTTGTGAAATGATAATTCAGTAAGAGTTTTGTTTCACTGGATTGTTATTGTTCATTTCATGATGTGATTAGAGAAACCATTTTAGGCATTTTGTGCTGACATTTTCTCTGGATTCTTACAGTAAAAGTGGATGAAATTATGAACATATGTTCCCCGGGTCCTATGTTCCCCGGGTCCTATGTTCCCCAGGTGCGATTTTTTTTTCTGTAGGGGAGTTGGTACTTCAACCAATCACAAGTCATGAGAGTGAAATGTCATACATATATCAAGCAGCATAACCCTGACCCTGCCCTTGCCACTACGGCAGGTCTAAAACGCAGAATGGAAAACGCAGAATGAAAAACGCAGAATGAAAAACGCAGAATGGAAAACGCAGAATGGAAAACGCAGAATGGAAAACGCAGAATGGAAAACGCAGAATGAGAAAACTGTAGAGGTGCAATAGGGGTGTAATAGTGTAATAAGGATGTAATAGGGAAGTAATAGAGTAATAAGGGTGCAATAGTGTAATAAGGGTGTAATAGGAAGTAATAGTAATAACGGTGTAATAGTGTAATAAGGATGTAATAGGGAAGTAATAGAGTAATAAGGGTGCAATAGTGTAATAAGGGTGTAATAGTGTAATAAGGATGTAATAGGGAAGTAATAGTGTAATAACGGTGCAATAGTGTAATAAGGGTGTAATAGGGAAGTAATAGTGTAATAACGGTGTAATAGTGTAATAAGGGTGTAATAGGGAAGTAATAGAGTAATAAGGGTGCAATAGTGTAATTAGGGGCGTAATAGTGTAATGGAGTGTAATAAGGGTGTAATAATGTAATAAGGATGTAATAGTGTAATAAGGGTGTAATGGGGCGTAATATTGTAATAAGGCTGTAATCGTGTAATAATGGTGTAATAGGGGTGTATTAATGTAATAAGGGTGTAATAAGGGTGTAATAGCAGTGCAATAGTGTAATAAGGGAGTAATAGTGTAATAGTGTAATAGCGGTGCAATAGTGTAATAAGGGTGTAATAGTGTAATAGGCAAGTTTATTTATATGGCACATTTCATGTTCTGTCTGCCTTAGGCAGACAGAACGGAGCACAACAGGGGGGCTCAGGGCACCTCCGAGGAGCAGCATGAGCCCAGCAAACTCCTTACAAAACCCTAGCCCCATACAGTTCAAATTTAATAAGTCAGACCAATTATTGTACTTTTTAAAAGAACACAAGGTGGAGAGATTGCTCACGAGTAGGCGCCCGCACGACCGCATACCAGCCCCGACACTAACTCACTGGGGTGCACACCTTTTTGTAATCGCGCAATCAGAGGAAGTGGTGCGGACGGAGAGTGACTGTGCGTTCATGGGCGGGTAAGAACTTTGAAACTCATAGCAGTAAAAGACCCGAAAACAACAACAACGTTTAACCACCTGGTCACATCTACACCCCTATTACACTATTACACCCCTATTACACTATTGCACCACTATTACACCCCTAGGACACTATTGCACCGCTATTACACCCCTATTGCACCTCTATAGTTTTCTCATTCTGCGTTTTTCATTCTGCGTTTTTCATTCTGCGTTTTTCATTCTGCGTTTTCCATTCTGCGTTTTCCATTCTGCGTTTTCCATTCTGCGTTTTTCATTCTGCGTTTTCCATTCTGCGTTTTCCATTCTGCGTTTTTCATTCTGCGTTTTTCATTCTGCGTTTTCCATTCTGCGTTTTTCATTCTGCGTTTTCCATTCTGCGTTTTCCATTCTGCGTTTTCCATTCTGCGTTTTCCATTCTGCGTTTTTCATTCTGCGTTTTTCATTCTGCGTTTTCCATTCTGCGTTTTCCATTCTGCGTTTTTCATTCTGCGTTTTTCATTCTGCGTTTTCCATTCTGCGTTTTCCATTCTGCGTTTTCCATTCTGCGTTTTTCATTCTGCGTTTTTCATTCTGCGTTTTCCATTCTGCGTTTTCATTCTGCGTTTTCCATTCTGCGTTTTCCATTCTGCGTTTTCCATTCTGCGTTTTCCATTCTGCGTTTTTCATTCTGCGTTTTTCATTCTGCGTTTCCATTCTGCGTTTTCCATTCTGCGTTTTCCATTCTGCGTTTTTCATTCTGCGTTTTTCATTCTGCGTTTTCCATTCTGCGTTTTAGACCTGCCGCTTGCCACTAACCTTAAGGATAGTGGGCTGGTGCCTAATCTTAATCAATAGATGGGGGAACATAGGTACCGGGGAACATGGGGCTGACCCCGAACAGGGTAGTCGACATGATGAGAAAGGATACTCTAGTAAGAGTTTTGTCTCACCTCAACAGGTATTGTTGTAATCCCTTTCCAAATTGTCGCATATATGGCATTTTGTAATGTGTAGAGTGACCATTTTAGGCATTTTGTCCTGACATCTGGATTCTTACAGTAAAAGTGGATACAATTAAGTACACAGGTAGTCGACATGATGAAAAAGACTAATCCAGTGCACATACGGCTCTGTTGAGTAGCTGTACAGTCACCAAACATGAGAGGCACGCCACACATACAGCACTGTGTTTCTATAAAGTGGAGGGACGTCTGCTGCGATTGGCCCTTTGAATTTGTCAGTATCTGTAGTGTCTGTCAGTACTTTTGCAGTACTCACTCTGCTGCAGATGCTCCTCTTTGCTGATCTCCTTGAATATTTTATGGAAGTGTCCGTTGGTCTTGGAGAGCTGCGACACAAACAATCGTGGGAAACAAAGAGAGCGAGAGCCGAGCGAGCGAAGTCCATTTGTTTGTCCATGTCTAAGTCTAATAATGCACACTCTATGAACAATAGGTGGCGCTGTGCAGATGTACTGTCAATGCCACTGACTCACAACAAGAAAGAACTTTTGTCCCCATCGTGTTACCGTACAGACGGGGAGTCAGGCACATTTTCATCACAGTTATTTTTCCCTACACGTATTTAAACAGATTTCTACTTTGATAGTTAAGTATTTTCTACTGCACATGCTGAATACAGACTGGGGCGGCTTTGTACCTGGCTGTAGTGGGACTTCTTCCTCTCGATCTTGTGGTCACCATCTGTGGGAGCGTCTCTGAGCAGAGAGTTGTCAAACGTCTTCGACCTGAACAAAAACAGCTTTTACCTTCAGCAGATGAGACTGTGGTTTTTATAAGGGAAATAGTTTATTAAGTCGAGACGCTGCAGGTGAAACATTTTCTCCCTTAACATCTTAGTTTTAATGTCAGAGTAAAAAAAACTCTTTCTTCACAATGTTGATTTATGATGTTTTGTCAACTTTGGGTTTTGACTGAAATCACTCTACGCGTATCCATCCACAAATACTGACATGTTTAGTATCCCCGCGACGGACAGAATCCCCCTGGCAACACTTCGTAATCTAAATATGGTCATTACCTTTGTCGAAGATGCCAGCAGTCCAAACTAAAACAAGAATCCGAAAATCCCTCTGAGCAAATCATTCTTTAGATTTCGTCACTCACAATATCAGCAATTTGGGCCATAGTGAATAAACTGCCTTGTTTTTATCCACCTTGTCCTGGGGTGGGTCAGGTAGAAACGAGGATGGGAGAAAATTTCTGGTGAGATCCCGCCGTCGCTCTGAGACGTTGGTTTACAGTTTTCGTTTCACATAGAGGTTTGTTTCAACTTTTCAGATGATTTTCTAAACGATCAGCCTCTGTAACATTTGAAAAGATGTCAGCATGCAGCTCTGGAACATGTTTCACTGTTCACCAATTAAAAACCAGAGAAAGTGACATTGTGGCTCTGGAACATGCAGTGTTTGGAACATGCTCCTGGAATTAAAGCTGGGGTACCTGATTTTTTTTGTGTTGTAGAATACATTTATCTTTGCCACCTCAGAGTATGTTGTAAACACAGCAAAACACAGACCTTGTTGTATTGTCTTCACCTAAAGTTTTATTGAGCAATGAATGATAGAAGTCTAATCTAAATGAGTGGAATTTATCCTGCTTAACTTTGTCACCACTCAATGCTGTATATGGGAGTGAAATGTGCATGTAATGACATTCTTTGAACAATTTGAATACACAGGAGGGAATGTGAGAGCTAGAAACAAGGATGGGCCAAAACAAAAAATGTCACTGTTTGAACAGAAAGAATCAGGTACCCCAGCTTTAAGCTGGGCTCAAACTGTGACATGTTTGGGGCAATTTTGAACATGCTAAATGCGACTGACTCTCATAAGAGGAGAGCCTTAGCCCACGGAGATGTTTACACTGGAAAAAGAGCGATAACACACACAACTGACCTGCTCACACGGGCCCTAGCCCCATGAGGCGATACAAGCTGAGCTCGGTCTGAATGCAGTGCATTTTAAATGTCTTAGTTTTGGAAGGAGCATTCCAACTATTTTCTGATGGTTTTTGAGTAAAACCTTTGAGCTAATTAAACTACAGACACGGCGTGTTTACATGTAAATGTAATGAGGCTTCGTAAACAGACTGTAGCTCCGTTTTATCCGTAAATGTGAAGATTTCCGCAGATATTTGACCAATCAACATGAAACAAAAAGTGTTTTTATGCTGACAATCCATTGTCTAAGCCTAAAGTACCACATCTGAGTGAAGTCGTTGTGAAAGATGGCAGAATTAGAAGATATCCACAGATGTTAAGTGGAGACGACTTGGCCAACACGGGTCATAAGTTTATTGTGAGCAGCTAATCGCGGCTGTGACAGCTCGTGTTCCCACATAGTTTACACCTCTAAAGCTCATAAAAAGTGGATTAGAGCGAACAGGTCATACCAGAAATCCCTCCCATCCATTGCGCAAAAGCTCATGGGACGTAGGAATAAGGTGGATATAAGAAGATATAACGACAGTAACCTTGCAGTATCATCATATTCATGTCAGTTAATCTACAGCAGAGGTTTCACAGTGATAGATGTAGAGAACGCCTGCAGCGTCTCTTTGACTCAGGAGCTGTTTTCACACAGAAGCTCTGGGTCAGAGGACGGACCTGACAAGCGCGGGTTTCCTCCGGGCCGACTCCTGGTCCTCGCCTTGGGCAGGGTCACTTGCGGCTCGGCTGAACCAGTGCCTCTCCTCGCTCAGCGGCTCCACGTCTGAGCTGTGGACACACGGACACACAGTCAGAGTTTCATATCTGCCTTTTGTGCCTGACATTGAGCCCTCCATCATTACAAAATCAACAGAAACTAATCCATAGACACAGTGTACTCTTCTCACACTTTTAGCCCCTTTTCATTTGGCAACAGTCGGACTCATACACACGGGTTTAGCCAGATGAAATAAACCAAATCCAATGTCTTGCTAGAATGTCATGTGATAATATGAGTTGGAGCAGTGGCCGATACAACTCAACGGGAGAGACACTGTTTTGGAAAGAAATGTCCAAATGATTTCCCTGATCATTATTTGGAAGTGATTGTTATCACAACAATCATATGTAAATGCAGATCATACAACCACAGACTAATATTTCAGGCTGAGGTACAGTCAGACAATGCTGCTCAGATTAAAACGAAATTTTCAAGATTAACTGTGACGACCTGTGCTACTTTTTTAACATGACTTTTGAAACAAAGTGTTGGATCAAGAACTACCCCTATGTATTTAAAATCAGAGTCTATGTCAAGCTCTGCTCCATCCAGAAAGACATTTGATCTGCTTACTTCAACATGGCGTTTTGAAAAGTACATACAAACAGTTTTTTCTGGTGTTCAACATGAGGCATGAATCCTTGAGCCACTTCTGGGGGTCGGCCCATTAGTCCGAAAATGTCCCATTGAGGAGGAGCTGAAAAATAAAATTAGGTTCAGGCAAGAGTCCACTGACCTTAAGGTTAGGGCCAGTGGTTGTGTATGGCTCTCTAATCCACAACACGACTGGGTTAGAGCTGTCGGACTAATGGCACCTCTGCTCAATGGGACATTTTCGGAATAACAGACAACGGACTAATGGGTTGTCGGACCAATGGCATGGCACTAGGATAGACCCCTGTGGGACACCTACTTAAGAATCTAAACAGGGAGATTTGACACCATCCACCACCATGCACTGTTTTCTGTGGGACAGATAAGATTTACACCACAAAAGTGCCTGATCAGAGATGTTTAAACTGAGTCAACCTGGGTATCAAAATCTGATGGTTTACAGAGTCAAATGCTTTCTTCTTGTCTTGACAGCCCCGACACAGGGACTCTTGTTAAGCAGACCTTATATGTTTTCTGTTACCACGCACAGGGCACTGTCGGTGGAGTGATGGGTCCGAAAACCAAATTGTAGAGGATGTAGTGAAGGTTGGGTGTTTTCCAGATGGGTGTCAACAGTTTGACCACCCACTTCTCCACTATTTTTGTTACAATGGGAAGTATGCTGATAGGTTGAAATTTGGCCATGTCTGTTTTAACACCTGATTTGAATATTGGTGTCACTGCAGCCACTTTCCAACGTATCAAGGACAAAATGCATCAAGGGAAGGTTGGGGTCGGCAAAATTAGTCCGACGTCTCATTATTCCAAAAATGTCCCATTGAGTAGGGGTTGAAAAATAAAATTAGGTTTAGGCAAGAGTCCACTGACCTTAAGGTTAGGGCCAGTGGTTGTATATGGCTCTCTAATACACAACACAACTGGGTTAGAGATGTCAGACTAATGGCACCTCTGCTCAATGGGACATTTTCTGACTAATGGGGCGTCGGACTAATGGCATGGCACCGGGAAGGTTTCATATTTCTTTAAAAAACACAGATATGGAGGGGGGATTCTGTTGGCAAGGCAAGGCATGTTTATTTTTATAGTTGGGGAATTTTTATAATGTACAATGCTAAAGCTGAGCTGAGATGGAGAATTTCAACGAAATGTGATATGTCATTTCCATCACGGACAAAAACACTAAGAAAAATGCCCTGAATTGGCTCATATCGCTGCGAACACTCAAGGCGCATTCATACTTCACAAGACGCAAGAACTTCTTGTTCTTGCACCCTGAGCTGCAGAACAAAATGAAGCCATGGAAATGTTTTGTAACTGACGACAGTTCCATGGCAACAAGGCAAAAGTGACTTCATTTTGTTCTGCAGCTCAGGGAGCAAGAACAAGAAGTTCTTGCGTCTTGTGAAGTATGAATGAACCTTAAGTATGTTAAGACTGGATTAAACAAATCTATCCTCATGCTTTCATGAGAAGTTTTGTCTGTAACATGTCATTTCCATCAGGCAGTGCCTCCAGGATTTACGCGATGTTGCAATCGCAACTATTAACACAACATCAAGCAAACTCCGCGAAATCAGTGCGGCATTGGAACTTTTCCAAAAGCCCGCAACTTTCCCGCAACTATTCCAATAATCCGCAATTTCCTTCAACTATTCTTCAACTCCGCAACTTACGCACAACTAAAGTGAGTTTCAGATCAATTAAATCCATTTTATTTATATTTTCGCGTATATGCCCAGCGCCCCCGCCTCAGACTGAAGGACTTTGGCATCTGCTCCGCCTCCTCTCACTAGCCTGGGTCTTTATAGCGTGTGGCATGTTCCGCTTTGTGCTCCTGGATGTCTGCCTACAGGAGAGAGGTGAACCGGCTGGCGTCCTGGTGCAGCCATAACAACCTGGAGCTGAACGCCCAGAAGACAGTGGAGATGATCGTGGACTTCAGGAAAGACACAGCCCCACTGTCCCCCTCGCCCTGACAGACTCTCCAACCCCCGTCTCCATCGTGGACTCCTTCCGTTTCCTGGGCACCATCATCACCCAGGACCTCAGATGGGAGCCGACCATCTGCTCCCTCATCAAGAAGGCCCAGCAGAGGATGTTCTTCCTGCGGCAGCTGAAGAAACTTAAGCTGCCAACCAAGATGCTGGTGCAGTTCTACACGGCCATCATGGAGTCCATCCTCACCTCCTCCATCACCGTGTGCTACCCCGGCGCTACAGAACGGGACAAGCACCGACTGCAGCGCATTGTGTGTGCTGCTGAGAAGGTGATTGGCTGTGAGCTCCCATCTCTTCAAGACCTGTTCACCTCCAGGTGACCCGGAGGCGTGTGGGTCAGATCACACGCCAGATCACTATTCTGATTCTGATTCTATCGCGCTCTGTCTTTATCTGCTACTGGATCTTTAAATGGCGATTTTGGCTTTATCTGACAGATAAACGCTGTGTGTGTTCAATGTCGGTGAGCGAAATAAACAGACATTCATCCTTTCGTGTGTTTTCCTTGGATTCTCATTCATGCCTCTATTTTATCAGCTTTGTGTGGCGTCGGAGTGCCTGTTAGCTCCACCCACTTTCCGCAGCTGAGTGGAGGAGACGAGAGAGGCATTTTACCCCGCAACAATCACAAAAAATACCAGCGGAATCCTGGAGGGACTGATCAGGGTCCATCAGTTGAAGACTCACCCCTGAACACGAGGTCACAGATGGTGTGTTTGAGGAGGCCGCGGCAGTGAAAGTAAAGTATGTTTGTGTTATGAAACGCTCGGGCGCTGAACCTGTTGGTCTGTGGAGAGTTTAGAGTTCACAGTGTGGAGCGAACATGAGCCTCCTCCTCTTCACACAGAGTAAGTAACCACAGCCTCAGCGCCTCCTGGGCCGGGGATCGAGTGTCCGAACCGCCCAGAAAAAACCCAACCGGGACTTTACACCACACAATCGCTAAGGCTCAGTCAAATGTTTCTGTTTCTCCACAGATTCCTTCAAAGACCCTTTTCCCCAAATGCATTTTTGTTTTCATATTTTATTTTGGCGATGACATCCAGGTTTTGAAGTTTTACTGATTTATTGAAAACTCCCAAAGAAAACATTAAACCTGGCTCATTCCATCTTTCAGACTTTGTTGCCAAAAATATATGGAATGTGGCAATCTTTTATAATCAAAAGAAGCTCACACGGAGGAAAAATCTGTCTATGTCTTTAAGTAGATTTGGATGCTTTAAATTGAAACTTCTTTAATTCAACTACAAATAGAGCTGGGCAAGGCAACTTTATTTATACGCGCATTTCGTACACAAGGCAACTCAATGTGCCTTACAAAAGAAGATATGCAAAATTACAATCAGGTTAAGTTAAGGCAAAGCACATATATAGAAACATCAAGACATGGGAAATACACGATGACTGACCATTGACCAGGGGGCGGGGCTGAAGAAACGTGTTGAGGCAGACGCAGAACGACGGGGGCGTGGTTAGGGAGGGGGTATGTGTGTGCGGTTATTTACAGTCTGAAAGTCAGTGTTTTGCAAAATATGACCCAGTGAGCTCAGTCCTTATCAGGTTTAGCTCCGTGGCTTGGCCTTGAAGGGAAGTGTTGACGCATAGGAGAGATAAGCGGTGCAGCTGCTTCAAACCTCCTCTCTCAGGAGGAAGAGAATTATTCCAGCAATAGTTCATACATTTATAATGAATCAGCGTTTTTCTTGGTCTCAGCATTAGTTCAGTTCTCCAGAGCAGGTAGTTCCTTCACAGTTCAACCCTTTTCCTCCCAGAAATATAGTCCAACTATTGTCCGTCTCCACAGCGAGCTGCCAGGTCGTACATAACTGTTCATCGTTGTGCGTTACTTTCCGGTGTAATTCCATCACTCGGTCACTCCCTGCTCCAAAGTGCTTGTTAATTTCAGTGGACAGCAGCGTGGTCCGATTGCAAACTGCTGTCATTCCAAATTTCCGATAATCCAGGGCAGTCCATCCAATAAGCAGGTGCCCTGTTATCAAGAGTCCAAATAAGTAAATATCTTTGATGTCTCCGACCGACAGGACCGCTAGGCAAACAACATCCATCGCAAACTGAGCTGTGAAAATCCGGTCAGGGAAGACGACCTCCTCCGTGGTCTCACTTTGTGAAAAAAAACGTATCAATTGCGCTGAGATTCCAGTTAATCAATTCCATAGTTTAGCGGTTCGGGAGGACAGCGAGCAGGTGGTCCAAGAGGAAAAATAAAAGTCAGACAAG
Organism: Neogobius melanostomus; assembly: GCA_007210695.1. NCBI lineage: Eukaryota > Metazoa > Chordata > Actinopteri > Gobiiformes > Gobiidae > Neogobius > Neogobius melanostomus. The sequence goes on along the minus strand of VHKM01001007.1, from coordinate 800,490 downwards.
ACACTCGCAGAGGCAGGAAAAAAGCATGAAAGCCAAGAGAAGTGAGAAAACACGCCTGCACTCGACAGAGACAGGAAGAGAAGGGCAATATGTCGTCTACAAGATCATTGAATTTGCTGTTTGGAAGATATGAAAGTGTATCTCTAATGTCAACAAAAGGGTAGAACAAAATGGGACGGGGATGGGAAAAAATTGGGAAAATGTTTTGGAGAAATTAGAAAAAAGTGGGATGAAAATTGGGGAAAAATTGAAAAACTTAAGACAAAAAGGGGAGGGGGAATTTGTGGAAGATTAAGGAGAAAAATTGGGTGAAAACGTTTGAAAAGAAAATGGGGCAATTGGAGAAAACAACTGAAAAATGTAGGGAAAAATGTGATAAAAACTGTGGAACATTGGAAACATGGGGATGGAGAAAATTGAAAGCAACATTTTGGGAACATTTTAGGTAAAATTTTGGGAAAGATGGCACGTTGTGGAAACATTTAGGAATAATTTAGTAGGGTAAAAATTGGGAGGGTGTTTTTCCGGCCTTTTAGTCTTTTTGACAAAGCGACGTAAATTAACCTGTAATCTGCCAGGGGGTTAGAGCTATGGCTAGCATTCTTACATATCCAAATATCCTTTGACAGGAGACCTTACAGCCTATATGCCAGAGTGAGACCTCATTTGAAAGCCAAGATCTTCCAGTTTCTAAAACTATGTGCAAGATCTATGTGAGTGAAACACAACTTATCATTGATGGTGAGAGCGTTATATTGAGATAATCCTTATTGTCAGTATGGTCCAGCTCTACCTACAGCTGCATTTTAAAAAGTAGCTACTCACTGGTTTTCTCTGTCGTCGTGTTTGGTGACGGAGGTGGTTCTCCTGCACCTCCTGTTCTCCTCCGGCGCCTCGCTCATGGCTCAAACGGTCTCCTTCATACAGAAAACAAAACAACTAGTGCCCCTGCCACGGTGGGACGTCCCGCTATGAGAGAGACCTGTCCCACTCCAGAGCTGCCCACCTGCCGAGAGGAGGGGCTTAACGGGGGAAGGCCAATCGCGCGGGACACGGTTACATGCGAGGGCACGGGCGGCGGCCAATCACAGATCATGGAGCGGGGAGAGCGTTTGTTTGGGCTCAGAGTTCATGTGTGTGTGTGTGTGTGTGTGTGTGTGTGTGTGTGTGTGTGTGTGTGTGTGTGTGTGTGTGTGTGTGTGTGTGTGTGTGTGTGTGTGTGTGTGTGTGTGTAGCGCCGTGCTGCAGGGTATTGTGTGTCGCCGGAGTGTCGGTTTCCCATGATCCTCCGAGGCTCGGCTTTCAGCGCACACAAAACATCACCAGATTCAAAGACGATTGGACCTCTCTACGACTAAACACTCCACTAGCCCTCATCACACCCACTGAGGCATTTCACATTTATCTGCTTACACTTTATTTGACTCTCCCCTAGGGATGTCAAGATTAACCGGTTTTACGATTACCACGATTATAAAAGGACGCGGTAGGTTATCCGTAAGAATTTCAGAAGCCACGGTTTACCGCGGAAATTTTTCACGCTGACGCACGAGCCGCTCCACGCCATAAACAGCGCGTAACCTCACCGGTAGTTGAGCAAGGCAGAAGGACGCTCTCCTCCAGTGTTGTATCCACCCAAAAACGATTGAAGTCAGCAGAGTGGGACCTCTTTAGGATCCAAAAGATGACCAAAGCGTTGTTGTTGTCGATGGAATATCCGTTATGCAAACCCTGTCGTCAGAAAGTTGCAGCAAAAGGCGCTGATATCGGCTACGTCGAATATAAACAACATCTTGGAGATAATCCTTCGCTGTGAATGTCCAGGTCAAGGTAACGAACTGCATAATTCCCAAAAAAGTTGTCCAAATGTTGGGAAATAGCCGCCACAACTGGTTCAGGATGTAAACAAAAAGCTAACGTGCTCCGCTCTGCTTCAGCGTAACAGAAAGTGAAACCGCGCACATGTGGAGATCAGCTGTTCAAAAGAGTCTCCTTAGTCATTTTGTAAACACGTTGCATTCTCTGTTCATCAAAACATCTGACAAATAATTAAGCAACAGCATAACTTTTGAGAACAGGAAACCTAGCCTAGCTTGTGGCCTAATATTATTTAGTAAAATAATTATGATAATTATGGTCATTATAAAGAAGTAAAGTTGACATTGTTTTGTATTATTCAATGAAGGCCTATTTACTGTACTTTAATGCAGAACAATCTTAAAGCATTTTTCATTTTTAGAAACAGTGAATGTTTACAAGTTAAAGTATTAAAAGCTTTTTAAAGACAAAACTAAAAATATCAGTTCTTTCCTTTCATTTGGTCGATAATCGTGAATAATCGTAAAATCGCAATATTTTCTCTCACAATAATCGTGACTCAAAAAATTGAAATCGTGACACCCCTACTCTCCCCTTCATCCAACAGTCTGTACATATGGGTCACATCCACAATAAGCCCAATGCCCATCTCGGCTCGCCCGTTGCATTATGGGTAATGGAATGTCTTTTGGCTACCAAACAATAATGGTATAGAGCGGGTCGTCTCATGATCGGAAGGTCAGTGGTTCGAATCCCGCCTCCTGAAGGTGCACATTGTCGTTGTGTCCTTGGGCAAGACACTTCACCCACATTGCCTCCAGTGTCTGCGTACACTGGTAGCCCCCTAGGAGAGACCAACAGGCCCGGTTTGAACCGTGAGGCCGTCCTTCTGTGGACCCACCACCTGCAGAAGGAGCCATGGGGGCCGGTGCTATGTGACCTGGGCAGCTCCAACTGCCCCACGACCCGGCAACGGACAAGTGGAAGAAAATGAATGGATGGATGGATGGACAATAATGGTAGTTAGCGTAAAGCAACGAAGCTTAAAGTCTATTTTTATAACCAGGGCTGTGTACGGAGATAGACAGAAACGAAACTGTGCCATTCATACGAAGAGATGCTGTTAAAAGTGACGACCAGTCCTTGTTCATATAGTTGGAATAAATATGTGAGAAAAACATTTGTACGGATTGTAACGAAATCTGAACAAGCTCCTGACTCATGCTTTGCTTACACGCTACAGAACAAGAAGACCATGTCAGTGAGAGTATCTGATAAACAACGGTCAACACCATAATCATTCTGAACATAACGTGAAGTACAGATAAAGTACAAACACATAGACACAAACAACTGACTCACTGGTAGGCAGTCACCCTCTCTGCGTAGAGAAGTGCAAGACTAGGATGAAAGGCAACTGTCAACGGAGGTCTGGACTTCACTTCTTCTCTTTCTTTGAAGTCACCAGCTGGTTATACTGCTTTGTAACGAAGAACAATGTCAATAAAAGCCTTTTCTTTGAGACAACTTCTATCTCCAGTGTATGCTTTGGCCATATCCAAATAATTGTTCTCGTGTGATACAAAAGAACCAAGTCATAAAACATTTGTGACCCTTGAAGGCGACTGTTGGACAAAGTCCAGGCTCTGAAACTGTGGCCTCATGTCGCCGATATTCACAACATTTAAACTGAAATGAGAAATAAAAACTTTTTTTTTGTCAATAAGGAGGTGGACAGTAAATTAAATATTGTTTTTAATTGTGACCACATCCACATATAGGCTCTGCCATCTAAATGTACTTTATTTTTATTTTTTTACGAGTGATCTGATGGAACAACAGAGCTAATCAGTCACTAATTTGACAGACGGAAATGTACCCACTATATTTAACATCAACACCGTTTTGAAACTTTTCCCTGTGATTACAAGACGAATTCAAATGATTTAAAAAGTGAGGGTGTCTGTGTCGGGCTGAGCCCAGGTCCTGTCGTTCCCCTGTCCGCTATGGTCCGCTCCTGCTTACGGAGCCGCCGCCCTGACTTTTCCCTCGCTTTCAAGATATTGACAACTTAAATATTTGCAAGAAATGTCACTTGAGACTTAAAGTCTGTAAACCAATGCCTGTAAGCCTTATAGTTCACGGTTATGGCTCAATATACTTCAGTGTTCACGCTCCGCCTCCTGAACTCACACATTTCAATGGAGGTGTGGTTTGTTTGGGCTGAAATTAGGAGCCTGATTGACCCACGCATGTGCAGTCGAGATGGGCATTGGGCTTAATAGGGCCGGGTACCGTTAAACGACACTAGTTTGGTCTCGGAAATGTTTTTTTTTTTTTAGGTTCTACCGGTATAGAAAAAATTGTATACTAAAAAAGTGCATCTTTGGATCTACGTTTTGATGCTGTTGGTCCAGGGACAGCATTAAAGGAAGTGACTTGGTTGTTTCAGCTCAAATAAATGACACCCGCTTTATTTTTCCCATTTTTCTTATTGTCTCATTCTTTTCTCATTTTCCCTTTTTTTTCTCCCTCAGTTTTGCTCATTTTATTACTAATATTTTCACATTTTTCCTCAATTTACTCCCAATGTTTGCCCCATTTTTCCCCAAAAATTATTTACACAATGTTTCTTTATTATTGTCACAGTTTCTCCCAATAATTCACCAAATTATTCCCCATTTTTTACGCATTCCTTGACATTGGTGATGAATCTGATATTGTATAATTGCAGATCTCCCACACATTATTGTTTATTGATTTATTTTAGTATTGGTATCGGAAAGAGTATTGTTCAGGTATCGGTATCGAAAACCAAATATTGTTAAAGTGCTGGGATCGGATAAAATGGAACGGTACCCAGCGATAACGTGACCGTGACAAGCTAAATCTGCCTATTGCTGGGTTTCAGGTGACATCACAGCGTTCTAAAGGCCTATAATATTATATAGAGGTAACATTATTTTGTTTTTGAGGATATTTTTGGTCTTGTACAGAGAGATCATGGACCCAGATATTAATGATCATTTTTGTAATTCATACATTTCCTTTTTAGCTACGACTTGTGAAAGTGTAATGCAGTTAATGGGAAAAACTGGCTCCTCCCCCACTGGGTCCTGTGACATCATCACATTCTAGAACCTGCAACCCAGCAATTTGGCTAAAACCTGACGAGACGTTTACAGGTTTTTGTTGACAAGACATAAATGTTAGAATATGTCAGTCACAAACAAACTGCTCCAACATTTGGGTCAGACTGGCCTGGGTCAGGCTTGAGGACAGCCTGACCCAGGTTTAGGTACTGCCTCCAACAAACAATAGCCAATCAGGTTTAGGCTGAGTGACCCATGGCCTACATTTAAAACCAAACTTTCAGGTGCTGCGGTGGCTCTAACGCTGCATGACCTGCTTTATACTCTTTATACTATATTTAGGACAAAGCTCATGTTTTTATGGAATGAAAAGTCTGCATCATTTCACAGTTGTGCAGAGATCGGCAAGCTTGTCAGATGTTCTTAGCTCTTTATGGGCTGATGAGGAACATCTTGAGGTTCCTCTGCCTAAGGAGGTACTATAGGAAACATACAGCTCCTTTAACTCCCTCCTAGCTGCACTGGCACTTTTGGATGCTCCTTGTCACGGCTGAAGATGAGGAAAAGGAGCTTCTTAGGCCTATTTACACTTTTTAGATGCAGCCATAGAGGTAAATATCCTATTAACACGTTTGAATAAAGGATAAATAAGTGTAGGTATTCAACCAGGAAGTCCCTTGAGATGAACCTCTTTTCCGAGGGAGACCTGGCCAAGAGGCGCCGATGACATATATAAAACAGGTAACAAATAAGCACAATAAAAACTATTTACAATCAGTTCAAGAATAACATGTGTACACTCTTGGGTTAGGCTCTCAGACAGTGCTGATTTAACCTGTTACCTACCATCTCAAAACCAACCAGAGGTCCACAGAGGGAGTGTGTTCTTCTGAAACAATTAGTACAGTCAAACAACATAGATTAGATAAGAGGGCAACAGTCAGACCGTCCAATCAAAGAACTCTAATCCATATCCCTTGCAAAAAGATTCCATCCACTCAAACACAGATAAATCTCAAACATGCTGTACTCAATGCCAGATCGTTAAAAAACAAGTCCTTTTTAATAAATAGTTTTATTTCCTCTTATAATCTAGATTGTATGTTTTTAACTGAAACATGGCTTGACAAAAACACTGGTAACGCAGTTTTGATTGAGTGTAGTCCATCAAATTTCAATTTTGTGTCTGAAACACGCCAAAACCAGAGGGGCGGGGGTGTCATTTGGGGTTTTTATATCATTTGAGTATGTGTCTTTCAAAATGGAGATAAAACAATCTTCCATACTTTAAAAGACTATTTACAAACCACCACAGAATTGTTTTATCGAAGACTTCACTGAATTACTTTCATTTATATGCACTGATTTTGATTGTTTAGTAATTTCAGGTGATTTTAATGTGCATGTGGATGTGACCAATGACAGGCATGCAAAAGAACTTAATGCTGTTCTTGAAATGTTAGGTTTAACTCAGCACGTGAGAGGGGCAACCCACAACAAAGGTCACACTCTAGATCTAATTATTACAAAAGGTGTTAATATATCAAATGTGAATGTTGTTGATGTTGCTTTATCTGATTATTTTTGTGTCTTTTTGACTTGTCTGTTACACCCAAACCAGTGGTTGGGCCTGGAGTTATTCAAAGAAGACACATAAATGGTACAACAGGGAACACAGCTTATGGAAATGAATGTTGATAATCTGTTGGACTCTTATACATCAAGCGTCTTAAATGTTTTGGATACTATTGCTCCTGTCAAGGTTAAAATGGTTAACAATAGACAAAAGGCACCTGGGAGAAGTGAAGATTCGGTCAGGGCACAGAGAAGGGAGTGCCGAAAAGCCGAAAGGAAATGGCGTAAGTCAAAGCTCCAGGTTCATTTTGAGAGATACAAAGAAGTGCTTTGTGAGTTCAACCAGTTTTTGCTTGGAGAAAGGGAGAAGTACTTCTCTAAAATCATCGCAAACTGCAGAAACAATTCTCGTGTTCTGTTTTCCACAGTAAACAGATTAACTAACCCTCCAATTTCACTGCCCTTAGAACTAATCTCTACATCTAAGTGCAATGAGTTTGCAATATTTTTTTATGACAAAGTCCAAGGCATTAAAAATGCCATAATTTCCACAACACAAATTGCAACCCTGCCACCAGCTAGACACCTTGAGCTGACACATTTCACACCTGTTACTGACAAAACAATCGAAGAGGTTATCTCCGGTCTGAGTTCATGTACATGCTGCCTTGATGAATTACCCACTAGATTTCTGAAGTCTGTGCTGACCAGCTTGTTACCACAACTTGTTCAGTTAGTTAATATCTCACTTGAGACTGGAGCATTTCAAAAGGCCTTGAAAACCGTGGTCATTAAGCCTCTTCTAAAGAAGAGCAGCCTTGATCCCAAGGTACTGAACAACTACCGGCCCATATCAAACCTACCGTTCTTAGGAAAAGTCCTAGAGAAGGTAATATATCAACAGCTCACTTACTTTCTCCTATCTAACAATGTGTTTGATACTTTCCAGTCAGGATTTAGGCCCGACCACAGCACTGAGACAGCTCTGATCAAGGTGACAAATGATATCCGTATGAACACCAACGCAGGTAAGGTCTCAGTTTTAGTTCTGCTGGACCTGAGCGCTGCCTTTGACACAGTGGACCACGGGATCTTACTTCACAGTTTAGAAAACTGGGTGGGAATCTCTGGTACTGCTCTAACTGGTTCAAGTCCTACCTCGAGGATAGGACGTACTTGGTCGAAATTGGCAACCGTGTCTCAGACAAATTTCCATGACCTGTGGAGTCCCCCAGGGGTCAATCTTGGGACCCCTCTTATTCAACTTGTACATGCTTCCATTGGGTCAGCTAATTAACAGCAACAATGTGTCGTACCACAACTACGCAGATGACACTCAGATCTACGTGTCACTGACGGCAGGTGAACATGGGCCTGTAGATACACTCTGTCACTGCATCGAACAGATCAATTTGTGGATGCAAAACAACTTTCTCCAACTAAATTCAGACAAAACTGAGATCATTGTCTTTGGCCCACAGACACAAAGACAAAGTGTTATCAGTCACCTTGAGTCTCTCTCTCTAAACCAAAAAATCAGGTTAGAAATCTAGGAGTAATCATGGACTCAGACCTGAACTTAAACAGCCACATCAAAGCAATAACATCATCAGCTTTTTACCATCTGAAAAACATTGCTAAGATCAGAGGAATAGTGTCAAAACCAGACTTAGAGAGACTCATCCATGCATTTGTCTCCAGCAGGTTAGACTACTGTAACGGCCTGCTCACTGTTAGAGCTGCAGTACATCCAGAACGCTGCTGCTCGAGTCCTGACAAGAACCAGGAAATATGACCACATTAGTCCAGTGCTCCGGTCTCTGCACTGGCTTCCTGTCACTCAGAGAATAGAATTTAAAACAGCTCTGCTTGTGTACAAGTCTTTTCATGGTTTAGCACCAAAGTACATCTCTGACATGTTAGAGCCGTATGAACCATCTCGGGCCCTGAGAACTTCAGGGAGGGGTCTCCTGGTGGTTCCCAGAGTCAATAATAAACACGGTGAGGCTGCATTTCAGTTTCATGCAGCTAAAATCTGGAACAGTCTTCATGAGGATGTGAGACAGGCCTCAACTCTGACAATGTTCAAATCCAGGCTGAAAACAGCTCTTTTTACCCGTGCATATGAAAACTGAAACTATTTTATCTGCACTATTTTTCTGCAACTGTGAAGCACTTTGAATTGCCTTGTGTATGAATTGTGCTCTACAAATAAACTTGCCTTGCCTTGCCTTGCCTTGCCTAGAGTTAGGGTTAGCATTATACATATCCAAATCTCAAAGCGTATTGACTTGAGACCCTACAGCCTATGCCAGTGTGATAGAAGCCAAGACCTTCTAGTTTCTAAAACTACGTGTGAGATCTGTGTGAGTGAAACACAACTTGCATCATATTTGCCGTTCCTAACCCTAATCATAACCCTAACCCCTGATCAGGGGTTGACGGCAAGTAACAGGTTAACACTTAATTCATTAGTTAAGTTTAAGGTGCACTAAGCAACATTTTATGGGGGAAAAATAATACGTATTTCACCTTTCAATGACCCAGCGGATGCTTTGGTGGTTAGCTTAGCACCTTTACTTACCATTCCGATGGCCTGTGGGACGCACCAGGATCAAATGTTTTTTAGGTTTTCTCTGCTGATTTAACGTACATATACCGTAATTTCCGGTTATCCATTTATTTTCTATGATAGAACTCACACCGAGGTTACAGTGACGCGTTGGACCCCACACCATGGTTCTGCTGAATCCAGACGCGGCGCCGTGGAGGAAAACACAGGCTTTTAAAGGATCTGTATCATGCTATTTTAGCCATTCCAAAGTAAAGTATAGGCATTTATATGATATATTGTACCTCTATCACTATGGAGTACTCATTTTTGAGAGAAATATAAGTATTTTGGGGGGGTATTTTCCCGACCCGGAAGACAAGATGCTTCGATTCAGTTAACTCCGCCCCTCTCTCCGCTCATTCCACATTTACAGTATTATAAATATAAATATCGCTGCAAAAAGTGAAGTTACTTCACATAATGCAGTTATAAGGAGTTGACATGTGCAACGCAGTTTCATAAATGGCTAACACACACGCTAACACACACACACACTAACGCGTTTTGATTAACTCACCGCTCAGTCTGGCCTCCCCATCGGGTTATGGGATCGCGTTGGTTATAAAAGTGAATCCACTTTGATTCTGGCCAAGGTTCACCAAGCATCCATCAGGTTGATTGATAAAGTCGCTGAATCCCGGAAAGAAATTCCAACTTCTGGCGAGTGCACTCTTCTTTAGGAAGGTTGAAAAGTCCTGTTCCTCTCGTAGCCAAACGCGAACCTGTGACATTATCATTTGGTAAGAAAAAAGAACAGGCGTGTCCAGAGTAGGTTAGAAAGAGCTCAGTCTTCAAAAATAACACTTCTACTCGGATCCATGGATCCTCCAGCTGGGGGGGCGTTTGTTTAGCCTCGTGGGACAGCACAGACGCGTCGGAGTGTTGCTCTTTTTTTCTTTATTTCTCTCTTACAACAACAAAAAATAAAATATAGCCGCAAGCGGCGATTATCGGCCCTCGCCGACCGCCCTGCCTAAAGTAAGGGGGCGCTTCGCGCCCTTTTGTCTCCCTCAATCTAAAATTATGGTATTGCTACTGCCTTTATGTTTGTTTTTAACTTTTTCCCAAGGGTCTTAGTTTTAGGATTTTGCACTCCGCGCTCAATTTTGACATTATACAGAGAAAAAAATTAGTATGAATTTGTATCACACTATATCTGCAAACTGAAGCATATTTTTACATTTTACTTAGGGCTGCGGCTGCGCCGCAGAACATCCACAAAGGTTATCCAAGTACTTTGGTTCCTCACTTCTCGCTGAATTATAGAGTTTAACATTTTTCCATCAGAATAAAATGGGACGTTCTGGTCATCGCTACGGCAACACCGTGAAAAATATGGCATGGGTGTAATTGACTTTTCTGATCAGAACGACCAAATAGAATTTTGTGCCAAATTATTTAAATTTTTCGTAAAACTAAAATGTGTACTCTCCATATAATTCCTATAGGGGGCGCTATCGCGCCCAATTTGAATTTTGCCAAATGAAAGTGTTTAGGACTGTGACTTTAACAACTGATAACAAAATGAGCGAAATCGGGCTTCATATGTGCGAATGGGAGCCATTTTTTGTTTGCGAAAAATCTCAAAATACTTCGTACAGTTTGCGGCTTCGCCGCATAAAACCGTAAAACTTAGAAAAGTAATTTGGATAGCTTTTAAAGTTCTACTTCTCAAGATTATTTTCCACCCAAAATTAGGTCGTTCCGATAAACGCTCTAGGAGGAGATAGATTTTGTACAAAGTGAAAAATAAAGGCGGATTCCCGCTTCGCGGGCTGTCATCCAAAATGGCCGACACCCAATATGGCGGACGGCGTTGCCGTAATAATATTTTTGCTCAACTTGTCATGATGCACGTCTGTACCGATTTTTATGATTCTACGACAAACTTCATTTTTGGCCAAGTCCTATCTCGCAATGTTAAAAAAAAACTGAGGTGGCGCTATCGCGCCACTATTTTGAAATTCAAAATTTGGAAATAGTCAAAAGTTGCGTCGGATCAGGTTTGAATTTTGGGCCAAAATCTGTGACTTTTCGTCGATGTTCACTGGGTGAAAATTGCGACAGTGCGAAAGAAAGAAAGAAAGAATATTAAAGCCGCAAGCGGCATCAAACGGCCCTCGCGGGCCGTGCCTCCATTGCCACGCCTCTGTAACCCTACTAAAGTCGCTAATGTGCCCACTACATTTTAGTGCCCTGGTGTGCTGTTAATCTGGGCCATTAAACATCAAAGCTACATTTTAAGCCTCTCCATGTGAATAATGGCTCCAACCTGCAGAGGGCGCTAGCGCGCCCATAATCTTTTTTATTTCACAAGCAGCATCGGACGGCCCTATCGGGCCGTACTTCAATGACTACTGTCCACAAGCTCCTTACAGAGGGCGCTAACGCGCTGTAATTTTGTATAATGTGAGATTTATGTGTCAGTCCCATTACAATTACATGGGTGGCCCCGGGCGTCACCATAGCAACACCGTACAAAATACGATATGAGTCTCATTGGCTTTTTTGATCGGGATGCCATCAGCTATTTTTGTACCAAATTTCATCCATTTCCGAGAAACTAATTTTTTTCGATAATGCATTTTTTCTTCTCAGCCTAGAGGGGGCGCTATCGCGCCCAATGTCACTTTTTCACATTTGTTGTGTCCGGGGGTGAAAGCTCAATAAAATGTATATTTCCGATTTTTAATCGGAGTTTGTTTGTGCGAATGGGAGCATTTTGTTGTTTACGATAAGTCGCAAAATTCTTCGTAAAGATTGCGGCTTCGCCGCACACAAACCGTAAAACATAGCCAAAAAGTTTGGATAACTTTTGATGCCCCACATCTCGAGATGAGCTGGAGCGATTTGGAGCTCATTTGGTAAAACGCCCTAGGAGGAGTTCGTTAAAATGCGATATCAGCGAAAACGCTGACTCAGCATTTCCCCACCTTCCTGTCAAAATGGCGGACTTCCGGTTTGTCTGGGGGCGTGGCCACAATAATATTTTTTGTTTGTCGTCACATGACAAATGTCTGTACCGAATCTCGTCGCTCTGCGACAAAGTTGACGTTGGCCCCTCCTCCATAGCGCAATGTATTTTCACTTTTGTAGGTGGCGCTGTCGCGCCATTTTTTATTTCCCCAATATGAAACACATATTTTCATTAATTTTTCACCGGACCTGAATTTTGGGCAAAGTTTGGTGAGTTTTCGAGTATGTTCAAGGGGTCAAATTCCTGCTCAAAGAAAGAAAGAAAGAAAGAAAGAAAGAAAGAAAGAAAGAAAGAAAGAAAGAAAGAAGAAAGAAAGAAAGAAAGAAAGAAAGAAAGAAAGAAAGAAAGAAAGAAGAAGAATTAAAGCCGCAAGCGGCATCGAACGGCCCTTGAGGGCCGTGCCTCCTTTAGCGCCTACATTGCCGCGCCATGACCCTACCGAGGGCGCTAATGTGGCCACACTACATTTTATTGCCCTGATGTGCCATAAAACTTTGTCAGTAAACATGCAAACTACATTTTTAGCCTCTCCATGTGAATAATGGCTCCAACCTGCAGAGGGCGCTAGCGCGCCCCAAATCTTTTTTATTTCACAAGCAGCATCGGACGGCCCTGACGGGCCGTACTTCTATGTCCACTGTCCACAAGCTCCTTACAGAGGGCGCTAACGCGCTGTGATTGTGTATAATGTGAGATTTATGTGTCAGTCCCATTAGGATAACATGGGGGCCCCGGGCGTCACCATGACAACACCGTACAAAATACGGTATGGGTCCATTGGCTTTTCTGACCGGGATGCCATCAACTATTTTTGTGCCGAATTTTATCAGTTTCCGAGAAACAAATTTTTTTCTCATAATGCATTTTTTCTTCTGCACCTGGAGGGGGCGCTATCGCGCCCAATGTGACTTTTTGTCATTTGTTGTGTCCGGGGTGAAAGGTCAAGAAAATGTATATTTCCGATTTTTAATCGGAGTTTGTTTGTGCGAATGGGAGCATTTAGTTGTTTACGATAAGTCGCAAAATTCTTCGTAAAGATTGCGGCTTCGCCGCACACAAACCGTAAAACTTAGCAAAAAATTTGGATAACTTTTGATGCCCCACATCTCGAGATGAGCTGGAGCGATTTGGAGCTCATTTGGTGAAACGCCCTAGGAGGAGTTCGTTAAAATGCGATATCAGCGAAAACGCTGACTCAGCATTTCCCCACCTTCCTGTCAAAATGGCGGACTTCCGGTTTGTCTGGGGGCGTGGCCACAATAATATTTTTTGTTTGTCGTCACATGACAAATGTTTGTACCGAATCTCGTCGCTCTGCGACAAAGTTGACGTTGGCCCCTCCTCCATAGGCGCAATGTATTTTCACTTTTGTAGGTGGCGCTGTCGCGCCATTTTTTATTTCCCCAATATGAAACACGTATTTTCATTAATTTTTCACCGGACCTGAATCCGCGCACTTAGGTACAGTGCGCTCCGCGCACTGCGTTGCGATTACAATAGGCCCTTGCTACGGCAGGCCGCTCGGGCCTAATAATATTTCTTGCAAAAACAATATCGTCGCTTTCGCGACGACAACATATTATACATTTTTGGAAAGCTCTCAACCACCCCGCGCTCGTCATCCACCTCCGTATGACAGTTGGCCATATACCCCCATTCATTTTGCTGCTATAATAAGTATATGTTTGACACGGTGTGTTTACGGTTGACATGGGGACAGCGCTTCGCGCTGTTTTCGTGCGCTCCGCGCACCTAGGTACAGTGCGCTCCGCGCACTGCGTTGCGTTTACCCCATTAATTTTCCTGCAATAACAAGTATAACCTCCGTATGACAGTTGGCCATATACCCCCATTCATTTTGCTGCTATAATAAGTATACAGGGCCCACACCAGAGGTGTGTTTTTGTGCGCTCCGCACACCTAGGTACAGTGCGCTCCGCACACTGCGTTGCGATTACAATAGGCCCTTGCGACGGCAGGCCGCTCGGGCCTAATAATAATATTTTTTGCAAAAACAATATTGTCGCTTTCGCGACGACAACATATTATACATTTTTGGAAAGCTCTCAACGACCCCCACGCAGCCGTGTGGGTCCGAGGTGGATGACGAGCGCTTTGCGCTCGTCATCCACTTCCTTATGACAGTTGGCCATATACCCCCATTCATTTTCATGCAATTATAAGTATACAGGGCCCACACCTTTGGTGTGGGCCCTGTCACAGTCACTGTTTTACACGGTGAGTTTACGTTTGACATGGGGACAGCGCTTCGCGCTGTTTTCGTGCGCTCCGCGCACCTAGGTACAGTGCGCTCCGCGCACCTAGGTACAGTGCGCTCCGCGCACTGCGTTGCGATTACAATAGGCCCTTGCGACGGCAGGCCGCTCGGGCCTAAATATTCCCATACAAAAACAATGTTCCCGCTTACGCGGGTACCATAAACTATATATTTTCGGAAAGCGCTCGCGCATTCCTACCTCATGGTAGAGGTCCTGGGTCACTTCGTGCCCGTCAGCCAGGGCTCTCAGTCGCCCATTGACTTTTATGGGCTCTGTACAATTACAATGTTGATTTTTGCATTATATATGTATGTGCACGGGACGTGCACGACAAGAGGAGTGTGTTAGTGAGTGTTTGAGAGGAGGCGAGCGCTTCGCGCACTTCCGCGCTCCGCGCACTCTATATGATTACAAGAGCCCCTTCGCCAGCCCTGATGGCGCTCGGGCCTAAAAAATGAAAAAGCTGTTATTTTTATTTTTATTTTATTTTTATTTTTTTTAAGAGTTTTATTTTACACAAAAACATACAAAACCAACAGAGCTAACGACTCTGTTAAACAGGGTATTATTATTATATTTGTCTTGTGTTTTTCCATTAGGGTAAGCGACAGAGAGGGTAGATGAGGGTGAGTGTGTGTATGTGTGTGTGTGTGTGTGTGTGTGTGTGTGTGTGTGTGTGTGTGCGTGCATTTCAATAATATTGGTTATGGGAATTGTCATGGTGGGTGACAGAGCCTGGCGTTTAAGGAAAGGAAAATAAGCAAAAAATAAATAAAAATATAAATAAAATAGTAAACAAAAACAGAAGGCAAACAAAATAAATAAAAATAAAAATAATAATAATAATCCACCCAACAATAATAATATTAATGATAATAATTTTAAATAGATAAGATCCAAAAGCTGTTTTATAAATAAAAATCAGGCCGTAAGGCATTACATTACAGACGTAGAGCACTTCCGTTCCTTTGTGACGACACAACTGAACAGCTCAGTGGTTTACCAGGAGAGGGCGGAGCAGCTGCTCAGAGAGCAGGATTCAGGAGGATTACTTAGAACTGCGTGAATGAAGTCAAAAACCGCTCTGGGGGTGTTTTTGATAAGGAAATAGCATAACAACATGGTTAAAACTCAAAAAAGATTTTGCATGATATAGCTCCTTTAACCTCCTGCAGAGGCACAGAGGCGGGTCTGGTCAGTGACAGACAGGGGGCGCCGTGAACTTTGTTTGTTTGGACGAGAGAAGCCGCGGAGACAGAGAAACCATCGTCAGGGCTCAGGCATCAGGGGAAGCATGTTAAACTAGTGTCTGTCGCCAACTCGCTATTAAACTACAAACAGAGCCAGGTTTGCTCTCTCTCTCTTAACACGCACATACGTGTCTTCTTTTATTTATGATAAATGTATAAATCACATGTGTAAAGCCCCGCACGGTTTGAGAAAAGCCTCTAAAGTGCTGTGACGCGGCGCGCTGTGTTCTGGTGTGCTTGGCCTCTACACTTCTACATTGAGATCGGCTACACTGGACATTTCTGCCTTTTTTACGCGTTTATCACGGCCGTCCCTGCCGCCCTCCCTCTGCCCACAACTGCACCGGGATCCCACTTTCTCCAGGATAAGGTGTCTCTTCCTCCTCATCTGCGCCATGGGCCGCTCTGAGCGGATGCACAACACTAAAGGTGTCTTTCCCCATGCAGGCGCATGTCAGCCGAATGGCTCTTTCACCCGCTTTGTCGAGCTTTTCCATAACAAAGGCCAGGGCCAAACTGGTCTGACCAGAAGGCAGCATTTGTCCACATTTGTTCTCACCGCGGCTTACAAAACTTTTAATGACGTCCGTACAGCGTGCTCCTCTGTGCTGCCTCGCCCACAACATGCGGGTGTGTGTGTGGTGGAAACAGAAAGTCTGCGGGGTAGTGTTGATACGTGCACATAGATCGTGGCGTGCATGGTCAGTGCAATGTGGAACGACGGCTTATGAAAACCAGCGGCTTGTATTTGAGTGCGGCCTGTATGTGTACAAGAACGCAAATTTAGCTGGCACGGCTTTTAGTAAGGTGTGCTTAATTGTCCGAAATTTACGGTATATATATCAGAAACCCTAAAAAAAAACTGAAATAAAACTCATCCTGAAGCATCATAGGAACCACTGGGATGGAAAGTAAAGGAGCTAAGCTAACCACCCATACAGCCACTGGGTCACTGAGAGGTCAAATACAAACTAATATCAACTTTTACATAAAAGTTGCATAGTGCACCTTTAATGCCTAACTCATAATGAATAGTTCTTCACATACTTCACTTATTCATTGTAGAGTAGCCTAGTTATTAAGTGAACTAATGAATTAAGTGTTAACTTACCAACATCCTTAACTGTTGCCGTGCCAACCAATGAGACTAACTTGAAAATGTAAATAAAAATGTGTTTTCTTCCCAGATTTCTTCATTGAACTGATGATGTATGAAGTAAAACTATCATTATTACTTACCAGAAACGGAGTCATAATTACAAAAACCTGTATGCACTTTAAAGGCGTACTGTACGTGGACCCGTCTGGACTCTGTTATCTGTGGTGATGGTCTTATTTATTCAGACTCTTCAGTAAATACAGACACGAGTTCAGCAAACACTGCAGCCCGCTCTTTAGCCCCAAACACTCATACAGCGGTGCAAAGGGGCACATGAACTTTACAGGGGGCTGGACTGGCCATCGGGAGCACCGGGAGTTTTCCCAGTGGGCCGACAGACTTTGGGCCGGGCAGACCACTTCAGTTAACAGGCCCAACTTGCACCACACGGGCCCACAACAGAAACTGACACATCTACTATTGCTGAGACTATTTTTAGGATGCAATCGGTCAGTGTCAGTGTACATTGGTGTATGAATGAGAGTGTGAATGGGTGAGTGGATCCTTGCTGTAAAGCGCTTTGAGTGCCTAATGTAGGTGGAAAAGCGCTATATAAGTTGAGTCCATTTACCATTTACCAACAAATTGTGACATCGCATTCGGCCCAGGAGCGCGCCATTGTGGAGGGTAGACGTCATTGCCCGTGTTCTTCTTGGTGGGACGCAGAGTGATCATTGACGTTAGCAACCGCTAAACAGAAGAGTTTGAATTAAGAAAATGGTGAACTGTTGTTGCGTGAAAGGTTCCTGTAGCAATTCGGACCAAAAAATTGGCGGCGGCGCAGTGGCTTATGGGATGACACATGGCTCCTAAACGCCAGTGAGTTAGCACCAGAGGTCCCTATGCTAAAGTGGCTATGATAGTTAGCACTGAGGCTCCTTTCCCTAACTCCTTCCTAACTGACAGCCCAATTCGGACGCTTCTTATCATGGCGGACGCTGACGCACATCCGGTTTGGCGTTAGACCTCTTACCAATTTAAGGGTTTCGGAATCAGCCGTAGAGTTTGTGGATGATGTTACACTTCACACCACCAGAGGGAGACAAAATCCACTTTAAGGGGCTCACCACATAAGAGGCAAAACTGATTTTTTTTTAATTTTCTTAATTTTTTTTATTTTCAGGTTTAGGGCCAATTTGGTCTCTTGACATATTAACATAGATAACATTTATTTTTCAGAAAATTGACCCTGAAATTACATTAAATTATTTCCCTTATGACTATATGGAGAAACATTTAATAAGCAACATGTTATTGTGACGATAAGAGCCTTTTTTTGTTTCCGGTGAAAGTTTATATGTTTGTATGTCAGGAGACCAAAATAGCCCTAAACCTGAAAATTGCAACAACCTAAAAATCTGTTTACCTGTAGTGTAGTATAAACCCCCTTAAAGTGTATTCAAAGGAGAAGCCTGATCTTTGGCTCCCTCTGGTGGTGTAATGTGTATCATCATCCACAAACTACTGTATAATGAAACTGCAAAGTGCTTGTGTACCCCGTACCCCTGTTTGGGAAACACTGCTGTAGTAGACAGTAAATACGTGTTGTATTTGGACTATTTGGACTGACCTGGCACTGTTTAAAGCTAGGTTGAAAACACATCTGTTTAGATCTGCTTTTGACTGCTAATTGCACATGTGAAATGTATGTTTTTTATATTTTGTATATAATGTTATGTTTTGTATTACATTGCACTCATGGAAAGCACTTTGGTTCAGCAGGTGCTGTTGTAAAGGGCGGCTAGAGCACGTGCTTCACAGCTAGAAGGTCCAGGGTTTGATTCCCACCTGGACGGGGCCTTTCTGTGTGGAGTTTGCATGTTCTCCCCGTGTCTGCGTAGGTTTCCTCCGGTTTCCCCTACCACTAAAACATGTACAATAGGCCAGTATGAATGTGAGTGTGTTTGAGAGTGCGCATGGGGGACTAAGCCTAAGGCTAAGGCTACAATCAGGTGTGGCTTGTTTACATGCATGAGACATGTAAACAAGCCACATGTTCATTAACATGCACTGTCCCGACCAAATAAACCAATAAAAAAATTTAAGCGCTATACAAATAATGAGTTTCAGTTTTTTCAAAACTGAAGCGTTCCTCTCCTCAGTTCATGCACGACCCAGTCCACTGTGGTCATCAGGACTCTTATAGGTCGGCGTGACTGATGTCGGCGTCCCCTGAAATATACAATCACTCACGTGCACGTACATTATATATATATAAGTATACTGTAGGAAAAATGAACACTATAATTGGACAAAGCCCATAAAGTCAATGGGTGACTGAGAGCACTGAGTCACTTCGTGCCCGTCAGTGACCCAGGACTCCTACCATCAGGTAGGAAAACATTGTTTCGTATTGGAAAATTAAACTTTCCTCTTCTTTCACGCCAACCCAATTCTGACCCCGTGAACATTTATGAAAACTCACACATTTTGGTCCAAAATTCAAACGCAATCTGACACAACTTTTGGCAATTTCCGATTTTGGAAATTCAAAAAAACCCAGTTTATTTTTTAACATTGCGAGATAGGACCCAGCCAAAATAAAGTGGATAGTGAACAGTTTTGGATGAGTCTGTGAAACAGGAATCCGCCATTTTCACACGGCATAGAGAATCTATCTCCTTGTAGAACAGTGGTGCCCACACTTCACTCTCTTGGACATGGAGGGCTAAACCACCTGTGTATTAACGTTTGATGTGGAACAAACGTAATAATGTTTTGCATGCAAATAGATTATTTGCATGTAGGTCCATGGTAATTCATTATCCCGTAATTGTCCTTATTGTGCTCTGGGTTGATTTCATATTTGAAGGGTCCCATTTGGCCCGCAGGCCCCACTTTGGGCACCCTGTTCTTGGGTGTGTATCGAAACAAGCTACAAACTGTTCGGAGAATTTTGCATTATTTCCTGATCAAAAAGTTGCTCTCGTTCGCACATACGTATGAAGTCAGATTTTTATCATTTTTATCATTTGACAAATTTCATATTGGCCACAATAGCGCCCTCTACAGGATTGAGCACATTTTTGTATGGACAGTTACAATTGTAGTTTTATGAATAATAAAATAATTTTGCACAAAATTCCATTTGGTCGTTTCGATCAGTCACACCCATGTCATACTGTATTTGTCACGGTGTTGCTGTAACAATGACCAGAACTCCCCATTTTATTCAAATGGGAAAGTGTTGCAGAGATTTTCCTCCGGGGGCATTCATCTGAATGATTAAAACCTGCTGAAAATTATAATAGAGAAACGTGGAATCCAAAGTTACAGATTCTTTGCGGCGCAGCCACAAACCTAAGTCAAATCTTTATATTTAATATACTGAAATATGCAGTTTGTACATACTATAGACTCAGAGTGATACAAAATTTGTAGTTGACCTTACACTCACCTAAAGGATTATTAGGAACACCTGTTCAATTTCACATTAATGCAATTATCTAAACAATCAATCACATGGCAGTTGCTTCAATGCATTTAGGGGTGTGGTCCTGGTCAAGACAATCTCCTGAACTCCAAACTGAATGTCAGAATGGGAAAGAAAGGTGATTTAAGCAATTTTGAGTGTGGCATGGTTGTTGGTGCCAGACGGGCCGGTCTGAGTATTTCACAATCTGCTCAGTTACTGGGATTTTCACGCACAACAATTTCTAGGGTTTACAAAGAATGGTGTGAAAAGGGAAAAACATCCAGTATGCGGCAGTCCTGTGGGCGAAGATGCCTTGTTGATGCTAGAGGTCAGAGGAGAATGGGCCGACTGATTCAAGCTGATAGAAGAGCGACTTTGACTGAAATAACCACTCGTTACAACCGAGGTATGGAGCAAAGCATTTGTGAAGCCACAACACGCACAACCTTGAGGCGGATGGGCTACAACAGCAGAAGACCCCACCGGGTACCACTCATCTCCACTACAAATAGGAAAAAGAGGCTACAATTTGCACGAGCTCACCAAAATTGGACAGTTGAAGACTGGAAAAATGTTGCCTGGTCTGATGAGTCTCGATTTCTGTTGAGACATTCAGATGGTAGAGTCAGAATTTGGCGTAAACAGAATGAGAACATGGATCCATCATGCCTTGTTACCACTGTGCAGGCTGGTGGTGGTGGTGTAATGGTGTGGGGGATGTTTTCTTGGCACACTTTAGGCCCCTTAGTGCCAATTGGGCATCGTTTAAATGCCACGGACTACCTGAGCATTGTTTCTGACCATGTCTATCCCTTTATGACCACCATGTACCCATCCTCTGATGGCTACTTCCAGCAGGATAATGCACCATGTCACAAAGCTCCAATCATTTCAAATTGGTTTCTTGAACATGACAATGAGTTCACTGTACTACAATGGCCCCACAGTCACCAGATCTCAACCCAATAGAGCATCTTTGGGATGTGGTGGAACGGGAGCTTCGTGCCCTGGATGTGCATCCCACAAATTTCCATCAACTGCAAGATGCTATCCTATCAATATGGGCCAACATTTCTAAAGAATGCTTTCAGCACCTTGTTGAATCAATGCCACGTAGAATTAAGGCAGTTCTGAAGGCGAAAGGGGGTCAAACACAGTATTAGTATGGTGTTCCTAATAATCCTTTAGGTGTATACAGGCCATGTAGTACACCTTATACAGAGAAACATTTAATGTTTCTCTGTATAAGGTCAACTAAAACAGCTTCTTCTTCAAAAAAAACGTTGCACTTTGTCAGGTACCGAGGGCACGTTAATCTTGCAATCCAAAATCCGAGACCACTGGAAAGAAATAAACAACATAAAGGCAGTAGCAATAATACCGTAATCTAATATTGAGAGATTCACAGGACGCGATAGCGCCCCCTTGCTCTGTGTGCGGTCAGCGAGGGCCGATAATCGCCGCTTTGCCGCTATAGTCTAATATTACTAATATTACTTACAGTCAAATTTCAGGCCCAGGTGCTCAATTATACACAATCTATTACATTTGTAAAACATTTAAATTTACAGACTCTCACTTGAATGCAAAATCAAATATATATTTTGGGGGATAATGCGCTCAGCAGAAGGGAGCTGTGTCTGTGCACAGACCTGCTGATCATACATTATTTAATCACAGACTCAACATTAAACCTGTGTGAACCATCCCAGTCCTAATCCATGTCAAACGCTGGTTATTTTGTACAAAGGTCCTTTAATGATTGCCGTTCATATGAATTAAGGCATATACAGTAGAAAAAGCCGCTGATGCTCCTTTTGTAAACACAAGCGACAGTTCACAGACAGAAACACACTCAGGATGTTCAAGTAACGAAACGTTCAGCGAAGGGTGCACCGACGAGCAGAGAGGGGGCGGGGCAGAGCAGAGAGAGGGCGGGGCAGAGCAGAGAGAGGGGGCGGAGCAGAGAGAGAGGGGTGGAGCGGAGAGGGGGTGGGGCCAAAAGAGAGGGGGCAGAACAGAGAGAGGGGCGGGGCAGAGACAGGGGCGGAGCAGAGAGGGCAGGGCAGAGAGCAATAGGTTAAAACTGCCATCAGTTTAAAGTGAACACAATCTCTTTGAACTCAGGGTTTAGTGAGTGTTAAGGTTAGCTCCACAGTCTGGGTCTATGGACAGCCCGTGGGAGTGATCTCTCCTTCAGTATGGGTCTCCTCCAGGTTTGTCTTTTCTCCCACTGGCTCTTGCCGAGGGTCTGTTCATTCTGAATGGTCTGTCTTGTGAGTGTTTTTCCCGCTGTGACGTCACTGGCAGGAGCTGGTCCGCTGCTCGTCGGCTGCAGGTGAGTGTGGGGCGTGGGCTGAGGTCAGTGCATGTTCCGGTGTTTCTCACAGACGTCTGTGAGACTGTGGCGGCGCCGTTCATCCAGCATTTCAGTCACTTTGCCTTGTACAGGTTTAGGATTAAACCTTTCCTGATGCGTTTGTCTTTTGGCATTGTGTTAAAAGGTGTAATTACTGTTCATGTTTGTACAGGTCCATTCACACGGGATCAGCACTGTTACTAATTCACTCATTTTTACCGACTCTTTTCCAGAAATGATGGATGGATAATAACAGTGAATGATGACGGAAATCGTTTGATTCCTTTGTGTCGCGAGTGCTGACGATCTTATGCCTACGTTTGTTTGTTTGTCTTCGCTTTAACAACAAAAGATCCATTTTTACCATGCCACATGGGATTTAGCTCTTCTCATATATTCACCTGAGGAGTTTGAAAAAACACCCTGAAGGTAAAATTGAGGAACATATTGACCTTCCAAATCTCCGACATGGCAGATTCCAGCGCGATGGGGCTTAAATAGAAGACAGTTTGAATGGTCAGTTTAAGTTTATGAAGAAGGTAACGAATGTGAAAACCCGACCAAGGAGCCGCCACAGTCTCCTCCGAACTGGAAACACTGCAGTTCTGTACAGAGATATTTACACCACGTCGCCGACAGTGACGACGACAAAACTACAAAGGGATACACCAGCAGGGGGCGGCAGTCGGAGGCTGTGTGCACCGCAGAGGGACAGCGTTCAAGACAAAAGACAATCTGACAATCCGATTCCGTCTTTAGTAGGGCTGGACACCGTCAGACGATACCAGTCTATTGGAAAATTAATGTTCTACTGGTGTCAGAAAAATGAAAGTATGGAAAGCAGGAACCAAAAACAAATGTATATCTTTAGACCCAAGATGTGATGCTGTTGGTCCAGGGACAGGATTAAAGGAAGTGACTCAGTTGTTTCAGCTCAATTTTTTTCACCCATTTTTTTCTTATTTCTTTTTTTTTCAAGTTTTCCCAATTTTTCTACTGATTTTTGCAAATTTTTCATTATTAATATTATCCCTATTTCCCTAATTTTTTCCAAAATCATCCCCCATTTTTCACACATTCCTTGACATTGGAGATTAACCCAATATTGTAAATGTGCAGATCTTCCACACATTATTGTTCTGTTTTCTGGTTCTAGACGACAAATATTTTATAGGTATCGGAAATGTATCGTTCAGGTATCGGTATCGAAAACCACGTATCGTTAAAGTACTGATATTTTTTTTTAAATGTAACGGTACCCAGCCTTAGTCTTTAGCAGCAGCAGAGTGTCTCAACATGAATGGAAGGTGAGGTTTGGGGCGTGGCCTCCTGGAGCTTGGGGGAGAGGGAGGAGCCACAGCCCCGCCCCCCTGACCCCGCCCCCTGACGCTCAGTGTTCATAAACGAGAGGTACATTCATCGCTTTATACGACAATGCGGCGATAGAAAGGTTCTGTACATGTTCATCTGAGGAGCAGCTCCAAGTCTCTAATGTCCCGCAAGTCTACACCCGTCCCGGAGGTTATGACCCGTCCTTTAAGTCCAAGGTCGGGCCCCGTGTAGAGGCGCTCCTGCCCGGGTTAGTCCCACGGTGAGGACCCGCTGGTGGAGCGGCTGGTGCCAGAAGAAAGGGTTGTTGAAAGTGCATATGACACGACTTTTGCTCATTTTGTTATTAATACAATTTCACTTCCTGATTCAGCGTTTCCGTGAGGCATTTACAGGCACTAAAAGCAGGGCTTGGTACTGTTAAATGATACCGGTCCAGTAGGGCTTGGCGATAAATCGAATTAATTCAATTAATTCATGCTTTTAAAAACAGACGATGTGGAAAATGGCTAAATCGTAAAATCGGGTCCGCCGCTGCATGTCCCCCCCACGTGCACCGTGTTGCCAATTTATCAGCATGTTCAACCGCTCTGCAAATGTTCTGTTCAAATGTTCTCTTCTGAAATGTCACCCGAAGAGAACCCAGAGACTTTCTGACGATCTCTGCTGCTTTACAAACACCGCGCATTGTGTTTTCGGAGCGCGCAATAGAGTTTTCTTCCGCTAAAACTGAGTTTTCCCCAGTCTGATCCTCTTCCTTCTCTCACCCTGATGCTCTGAGCGGAGGCACAGCAGCTTAACTCCGCCTCTTTCCCCTTGAGTCTCCGTGGAGACGTTTGTCAATCACAGCAGAGGCATGAGGATGAGAAAACTAAAATGCTTTTGAAAACTCCATGGCTTATTAAGAAGTTTTACTTTTGAGAGCAGACAAGGAATAATTAAAAGAGAAATAACATTTTTTAATGGGCCTAATTGTAGGCTATATTATGAATCTAAATATTAATGGTTTGGACTCTGAGCAGTTGTCTTATTATGAAAGATCAGGAGACCTTTAAAAAAAAAAATCCAATAAAATCGATTAAAATCGTAATCGTCCAAACTGAGTAACAAAATCGAGATTTTAATTTTTGGCCACATCGCCCAGCCCTACGGTCCAGTATCGGGAAAATGAAAGTGTCTAAAGCAGGAACTGGAAAGAAATCTTCTATTTTTAAATCCAAGTTTTGATGCTGTTGGTCCAGGGACAGCATTAACTTGATTGTTTCAGCTCAAATATATGATTATTCCCCCTTACTTTTTTCCAGTTTTATTATAAGAAATGTTTGCTCAATGTTTACCTCATTTCCCAAATTTTTGCCACAATTTCTCCCGATGTTTTTGCGTTTTCATCTCATTTTCGTCGCTATTTCGATACGCTTTTTCAAGAAGCTTTTCGATTTGGGTAAAGCCGAACTGGAGAAAATGTGCTCTGTTCAGGTGGGGGTTAAGAGGTTGAACACTGTGATTTACAAATACCACAGGCTTTGTTCACGGCAGAACAGAAGAAAGTCGGGTCATATGCACTTTTCACTGTGATCGCTGAGAGTCAGGGCGTGGTCGGCGGGGCGTCCGGTCTGAGGAGGAGACCTGCAGGAAACGAGGAGAAGCTCTTTGTGGATGCAGCCGCTATCACCGACACCACAGACCGGAGTCTACGTGCAGCCGGCGTCAGGAGAGTTGGGCGTTCAGGCGTTTTCACTTCTTCCCTTCGCTGTCTGAGAGAAAACACAAACAGGTTATGAGCCACTGTTGTTGTTTTTTCTGCAAAATATCATGATAAACTGAATTAATGTTTCTACTGATGATACCACATTGTCCAGCCCCACACCATGATGCTCCTGCTCCATACTTCACATTCAACTTTGGGTTAATCAGTCCATGGTATATTTTTCTAGTAGTGCTGTGGAGCATCCAAGAGCTCTTTTGCAAACCAAAAGTTGAATAGTTTGGGAGGAACACACAGCGTCATGTGTGGAGGACAAACATCAAAACCCTCTCCCCACTGTGAAGTGTGAACAGACTCACCGGTGTTGGAGAGTCCAGGGCCCAGTGGGGCGGAAGCCAGAGACCGCGAGCTCAGGCCTGACAACGACATGAAGGACGGGTCATATTTGCAGAAACATCTGGAAAAGGGCTGCCCCCATTTTGCAAAGGTCTGTGATATGGACGTCACTCAACTCAGTATGTTCCATTCAATTTGTGCACGGAAGGATTTTGGATAACTTCCTGTTGGCCAGTGGGGGGCAAAGACTACTTCCTGTCCACGTCTCCAAATTAACAACAAAATAAATAATGATATGAATAATAATGAATATGAAAAGAAGAAGAAAACGTATAATGTAATCAAAGAGAAACACCGCTTCCTTGATACTGTTTTGATCTATTTCCAGTTATTTCATGACTCTTTGGTGATTGTGACTGACCTTATGTCATATCTGGAAAGAAAATAAGTTTTTACCCCAATGTTATTCCAGTTTTATAGGAGGCACAGACTTTAGCTCCACTTGTTCATGGACTTTGCTCTGTCAAAGACTTCAAATCATTCACTTATATTTATATCAAATACAAAATGAGTTTCTTACTTTAAAACAGTATTTCTGAACTTTTTACATGACCAATATTTACCGTATGTTTCGGATTATAAGTCGCACCAGCCAAAAAATGCATAATGAAGAAGAAAAAAACATATTAGTCGCTCCGGAGTATAAGTCGCAGCAGCCTTGGCAACTACCTGGGCAGTGAAGAGTAACTGCATCGTTTACAAGCCTCTCCCGGCATCACATTATTCACGTAACCATTTGCAAACTTGTTCCTTTTGCTGTGGCCATCTAGCTTTTAGCCCGCGATGAGCTTTTTTTGTTTTCGTCATTGCAGTAAGAGTAACCTCCGCTTTTCCACAGTCCCAAGTTTCTCGCTCACTCCAAACTTTACTGTTTTTTATTTTATTGTCAGTGGTACAGTAAGTAAGTGCGTGCTTATTTGTCATTGTACAACCGTGCAGGAGTAACAGATATTGAGACACAAGCCTAGAGCGCCCTCTAGCAGCTGTCAGTGTGAAAATAACACAATGTGAAATTATATATTTTGATATACAAGTCGCACCTGAGTATAAGTCGCACCCCCAGCCAAACTATGAAAAAAAGTGCGACTTATAGTTCGGAAAATACGGTAGTGAACATGGCCTTTCATGCTCTGTTCGGCAGCTGCGGAATGTCCGCACGGTTTTGTCCCAAACTGTAGGGGGCAGTGCAAAGCATCTACGCCATGTGTAATATACAAGATGATAGTAGAAGTAGAAAACATTGTTTAAAAACCGCGGCAACTCAACTTCGACGTTTTTCTGACACTGGCCTCATACTTATGCAGCTTGTTCTCGTCGAGAATCATTTTCTATTTGTTGATCACAATGATCTTTGTCTCCTGAATCATAGAAATCTCCGTATCTTCGTTTTTCGTCCACAAGTCGTTGTCCTTGGACAGACTGATTTAGGGAGTGTACGTGTACTCTGTTTTGAAGTCAGTTCAATGTGGAATAGTGTTTTTCCACTGAAGAATTCTCCAGTTGTTTTGCTCTTTGCTCTGCTCAGTGGAGAGAGGAGCTGCACGTCAAGAGGTATCGGGTACGAGTCTGAGTACAAGCATGTGGCTCCAAAACAAGGCTAAAATTGAACTACATAAGAACACTGAGATTTTGCACATATACACTTCATGTGGTTTTATGTCTAAAGCTGAGTTTATAAAAATGTTTCAGTATTGGTCTTAGTCTTTAGAGATTTGGGGAGATATTGTAATACGGATATTGCACCACCTTATATCATGATATATGGCCTGGAGGAGATCTCACCTTGGTACAGCTCGTACTGAGGGGGTGCCAGGCCGTAGCCCAGCCCCACGGGGGGGTGGAGACTATGGAGGTGACGCCCGAACAACACGTGGGTCCTGTCTGAGTCCGCTTCAGGAGAGCCCTTCTCCCCAGGCTGAAAACACAAACACACCATTAGGGCTGGGCACCGTTAAACTAAACTGTTTCAGTTTTACTGGTATCGAAAAAATGAAAGTATCGAAAGCAGGTCCTGAAAAAAAATCAGCATCTGGTCCAGGGACGGAACTGAAGGAAGTGACTTGGTTTCAGTTCAAACAAATGTTTTTTTCCATATTTCCCCCCCAATTTTTACCCTTTTTTTTCTCCAGATTTTTACAACAACAAAAATCGCCCAGTGTTTGCCCAATTTTTCAATATTAATAATAATATATGTATTATTGCCTTTGGCTGAAACAACTCATCAATTAATCAACAACTAATCGAATTTTGAAATAGTTGACAACTATTTTAGTAATCGGTTAATTGTTTTCTGGTTCACACAGACTCAAATAGAGCAAAAATGACATGAAAATTATGTATTTTTATGAAAACTTATTTTGTCTTTCATGTTAGGGTCTGTAGTGTTTTGTACATTGTAAATTTCATAAATATCTGTCTGTGTCCCATCCAATAAGAAAGCAGAATAGCATCGAACATTTACTTTAAGTTGACCTCCATTAACATGTCCAAGGGCTTTATGATTACAATTTTTTTTTGAAAACATAAAATGTTCATACACCATTCACAGTCAAGCAAGAAAAATAATCGTTAGTTGCAGCCCTATTATTGCCCCACTTCTTTTTCGTTTTTCCAATTTTCCCCCTGATTTTTGCTCATTTTTAATCATTAATATCTTTCTTATTTTCCCAATTTTTTCCCAAATTTATACCCCTTTTCTTCCCCTGATTTTTGCCCTATTGTTTGCCACAATATTTCCTTATGTTTGCCACCATTTTCCCCCACATTCTTCCCCATTTTGCCCACATTTCGTGACATTGGAGATGAACCCGATGTTGTAAATGTGCAGATCTTCCACACATTATTGTTCTGTTTCCTGGTTCTAGACAACAGATATTTTAGTATAAGTATCGGGAAAAGTATTGGCATTGAAAACCAAGTATCGGTAAAGTACTGGCATAGAAACTAAATAGTAACGGTGCCCAGCCCTACACACGACTGTACTGCATCAGGAGAGCACTTCTGTCTGAGCAGCTTCACAAAGGTTGGCGTTGAAATGGTCAGAGGTTGTATCTCAGAACCACGTCGGACAAATACTGCGATATATATATTCTGCCGATATATCGCACGGCCCTGGTGGTCAGTGCGGCGTGTGGGTGTCGGAGTGTTGTGTGTCTCTTACTGCCGGACTCTTCCCGTGGTACTGGTGGCTCGGCGGCAGCAGCTCTGAGCCTGTGTCGGAGTGTTTACTGCTGACAGCGCCCCCTCTGGTCACCGCGGCCTCCTGCTCCTCTCGGCCCGCCGTCTTCCCGTACAGAGGGTAATGGAAACCTGCGGCGTAGCAAAAACGACATAAAACACAACACAGTGTTACAAAAGTCACTCTGCGTCACTATTTTGTCATTCTCCTTATGACAAAAGTAAAAGATTTATTTGCTTTTGTCTTGCGTCTCGGGGAGTGACATAACGTGTGCAACAAGTCATGTTTTCAGATTGAGGACGAGTCACGATACAAGTAAAGAACAGGAGGAGGCGCTCTGTAACTGGTCAAAGAAAGAAACGGGCAGTGCTTCATTTGTAAAGGGTTAGTATTTTCAGGAACACTTTTGGTCTGATGTTATGGATTCGGGGAACAGGCCAAAACATTTGCCGGAACACTCTCATTAAACACCATTATATCAGATCAAATCTTTGCCGGATCCTCCTAAATATTTCCCGGATCCTTTACCCTGAAAAACTGAGAATTGGGGGAATGCATTCCCCCAAACGGGGGATCAAATTAAGCACTGGAAACAGGGAAATATTAATCATACTCATCTTTTAACCCGTCAAAATAGCAAGAAAAATGAGGACGAAAACATGACAAAAAAGTGACCACAAAAAGAGTAATGATGAAAGCTACAAAAACAACG
This sequence comes from Neogobius melanostomus, assembly GCA_007210695.1. NCBI lineage: Eukaryota > Metazoa > Chordata > Actinopteri > Gobiiformes > Gobiidae > Neogobius > Neogobius melanostomus. Next base: position 770,632 of record VHKM01001007.1, on the reverse strand, counting down.
ACAAAAACACTACAAAAAAGTGACAAAAATAAGACAAAAATTGACGAAATAGCGACAAAATAGTGACCAAAAAAGTTACCAAAAAAGTCATAATAAAAGCTACAAAAAACGACAAAAACATTACAAAAAGCGACAAAAACATTACAAAAAGCGACAAAAAAGCGACAAAATAAGACGATAAAGAGATTAAAAAAAGTGATGAGAAAATGATAAAAATTAAGATGAAAAAGTGATGAAAAGCGACAAAAGAGATGACTACAAAAAATTACAAAATAAGATGAAAAGGTGACGAAATAGTGAGAAAATAGTGACCATAAAAAGTTACAAAAAAGTCATGATAAAAGCTACAAAAAGCGACAAAAAAGCGACAAAAACAACGAAGCACGACAAAAACGCTTCAAAATGTGACATAAATGCGGCGACAAAAAAGCTAGGCTCAGTTTTTGTTTTTGTTTATTTATCCAGGATAAAACTCATTGAGATTTAAAAATCTCTTTTCAAGAGTTTTGTAGGTCTTAGCTTTCAAATGAGGCGTTACTCTAGCCCAGCCATTCCCAGGGCCCCCAATAAATAATAATAATTCACTCTATCCGAAAGAACGAGTTATTATTTTACAGCTAAAATGACATGAAAATCATCTACGATACCTAAATACATTTCTTTTGAAAATCTGTTTTTTTAATGTACTTGTTTTGTAAACAAGCTTTGGGGGCCCCCCTGCAGTGCCTCTGAGGCCCCTTTGGGAATCACTGCTCTGGCCTATAGGCTGTAAGCCAGTGTTAATTTCGTCGACTAAAATATTTAGTCTTAATTTTAGTCAAAGTGATATTTTTGACGACTAAAATTGGACTAAAACTAAATTAAAAGTTTTTCATGAGACTAAAACTATGACTAAAATGTCCAGATATTTTAGTCGACTAAAATAAGACTAAATAAAAATGAAAAGGAGAGACTAAAATCATCCAAACTACCACTGACTGTCTGAAAGAGCCTCATATCATGTAAATTCACTGCCAAAGGAACAGCTCTGAGCTTTGTTCATGTGGGAGCAGCTCCATGAAGCAGAGGACCGCGATTAAATATGATTATAATGAATATTATAAACGCAAAGTCGACTAAATCTGTCTTAAATTTAGTCGACTAAATTGACTTGCAATTTTAGTCGACTAAAACTAGACTAAAATTGAATTACATTTTCGTCAAAAGACTAAGATTAAAACTAAATTAAAATATGTCAAAATTAACACTGCTGTAAGCTCCAGTGGAGAAGCTTTTAGATTTGGGTAAAGCTGAACTGGAGATTGTTTGTGTAAGCTCTAGACTGGGTGTTCTGACCTGGGTAGGAGTGCACCAGCGTGGGGGACAGGCCTCTGTAGCTGCCCGCCGACGGCTCACTCATGCTGGGGAGGTAGTGGGGCGGGTACGTGGGCGGGTGCTGGTGGTGGTACTGGGCGTAGGGCTGTGGCGACGGCGGGGAAACTGCAGCTCTGGCGCTCTGGCTCTCCTCGCACAGCGCCCCCTGCTGCTCCTCCTCCTCGTCGACCGTCGTGGGCTTGTCTCGCTCCGCGGCGCCCCCTGCCTCCTCCTCCTCATCCTCCTCCTCCTCGCGGTATTTGCCGTGGACGTAGCGGTGATTCCACGAGCCGCTGTCGGAGGCCTGACAAAGGCGGACAGAGTTTTTCCTGAGCTCGGAGCCAGTTAAGGTCAAGACGCTGCAGGTGAGAACATCGCTTTTTCACGCAGTGGCGCCGGCCGATATCGGCAAAAATGTATATCTCAATATTCTTGAGGACTTTCTCAATAACGATAATGAAGCGATATTTTTTGTAAACCATCAGAAATATGCAAAAATGTGCTGCAAACATCTGAATTTACTTCGCTTTGTCGTTCAAATATAATTGCCCAGAACAGAATAAAATACTTTCCTTTCCAATTTATTATCAACTTTTTCCCAATTTATTTTTTACAATTTCTTCTAATTTCCCCCACATTTTTATCCCCAATTTTCCCCCAAATAGATTTTGTGTGTGTGTTATATTTTCTGTCCTGTTAGCATTAGCATATTGTTACTAGCCATGGCATTTTGCACAGCGATGAAAAATACAACAGTGGAGGTTAAAACCAACTCAGAGATTGAATTCTCCAGGTTCTGAGCTTCAGAATGGCGTGCAGCATGTGCATATTGACTGAGGTTTAGTGAAACTGGTGTTTAACGAACGTGTAGCTAACCACGTGTAGCTAACCACGTGTAGCTAACCACTGTTCATCGCGATGTTTCTCCGTTTCCCTGAGGGAGTTGAGGACTTCTTTTAAAGCCCTGACTTTGCTCTTTCCAATGCAACAAACGGGAAGTATCTATCACTTTCGGTCCCAGCGCTATTTGGAGTAACATCCCCAAATATCGGTCGATCTCTAGTTAAGATGTAATTAATTGGGCTTTTGACCTAGGATCATTGAGATCATTGATTATATTGACTATTCACTTGTTCTGGTATGTTTCTGACTCGTTTCAATACATTTAGTCTTTATTTCAAGTCCTTGTATCGGCCAATGGGGTGAGAACATTGGTCTATTGGCAGTTCTACTTTTTATTATCTTACAGTCTGAAATGTCACCAAACAAGCAAAGTAAACTTGATCAGATCAGGACAAAAGTGAATAAAACACACTCAAAACAAGACACATTTCCTCAATTTAAGTAATTTAAGCCAATGCTTAACGCCCACTGCTTTTTGTGGTGTATTTTTAAATCTCCTGTCAGAACATCCCACTTGCTCATATTGAATGTAATGTAGTGGCATTTGCAGACAATGGTTCTTTACTTTGGACTACAGTGGTGAGGATCGGCCCGTGGTGTTTCGGCGATGATAAAAAATCGTCCCTCCAGCACGCAAACTTGCCTACCCCTGCTCTATGGGAATTGTGTCTCTCAAAATCCTCTGATGAAATAAGAAAATGGTGAAAATTACATATGCATTTTTAGCCCCCGAATAACAAATTTAAAAAGTAATGACCAGGATCTCTCATTCTGTTTTGTAACGGCGGCAGCAGCTGGAAATAAGCGAGAATACTGGGACTAAAATGGCTTTATGGCATTTTTTCACTTAGATATTTACTCACAGCGGGAAAAGTAATTATTTTTACTCAAGAAACAGATACTTCATTATACTTATACTCAAGTAGAAGTAAAAAGTACTGTATGATAAAATTACAATTACTTCAAAAAGTTACTCAAGTACATGTATCCATGAGTAAATGTAACTGAGTACCTCCCACCTCTGATTATCACATGCATTTCTGTAGTTTTGTCTTTCAAAATCACGTGTTCACACACGGTCACTCTGGCTGAATATGAGCATGAGATTTAGAAACGACCAAATGAGAGCAAATCCTAAAAGGCTCCAGGAGGAACAGGTTAAGTTTAGAAAGTTAACAATCTGAGATCAGTTCATTGTAAGATTTTAAAACTCATCATTGTTTTAAAGGTACATCATTAAATGAAGAAATAAAGATAAAGATTCGTCAGTGAGAAATAATTTACCTTTTGGCCATAAAAATGTTTCTACTTTGATCCTGCCAACAACGCCAGGTCTGTGGCGTTTCTCTTTAGGGACCTCAGGAAACTCCCGCTTCAGAGCCACACGGTGGCCATCTTGGCTCTGGGTGAGATGAGGATGGAGCATGACGACAGCAGCAGCCAATCACAGCGCACCACAGCAGCAGGCAGCCAATCAGAGCGTGGGATGCCGTGACACGTCGAAAAACACGGCTCAAGTATGAGGCCCTGGAACACGAACTCGTGACCAGGGGCGTAACGTGGGGGCAACAGCGTGATGCAGGTCAAGTCAAAATCAAAAACAATCTAATGAATTAGAATGTTATCATTTATTACAAAGACACACATGCGCACCCTGCAGGACCACCTTTACTCTGACCTCGTCCTGCAGGGGGCGCATGTGTGGACTTATGAATTTCATCATTTCGTCCTTTTATTGAACAGATGACTGTATCACATTGTTTTATTGAAGGGTTGCCAGGTCTCAGCCACAAACTCACGGACATAAGTGCTCCTCCAACAACACCCCTTTCTACTTCTTAGATTTGAGGTTTTATCATTCAAATTAAGGATCCCAAAATAGCTTGTTGTACATAAAAAAAATAAAAAAAAGTTTTTCTCACCCGCAGACCTGCAATTCTGCAGCATAAACGTGGACCTGGCAACCCTGTTTTACTGTTACGCCCCCTAGTGTTGGTGGAATACACAGAGTTCAATACTCACTGAGCACGGTGGAAAAGGTGACAGTCTACACCGGCAAGACACCTTCAGCCGTGCACGCGCCCCCGTGCACGCGCCCCGTGCACGCGCTCATAGAGTATCACTGAGGACTCACTGGGAATGGATAATGTCACACACATCGCAGTCTGATATTTCATTATGAAACGCTTTCTATAATGAGCTTCTCTAGAATTGACCTTTCGCCAAGCCCCGCCCCCTTAGTTACTGTTACTACGCCCGACAAACAATAGTAAAACACGGGCAGCGAAACAGATTGCCATGCACGTCAGTGACGTTTTTTGAAGCAATACCGCCTTGATATCCTCCAGATCGAGGCAAAAGGGTTTACAGTATGCAGGGGAGGGATAATATTCAAGATATTAAACGATCCAACGAAGGATAAAGGACAACTATTGGCACTAAAGCTACAGACAAGTCTCCAGAAATATCAGCAAAACCTTCTGATCTCTTCCTTAAATGCAATAGCACAGCCTTGTGGACCAGTCGTGCTCTTGCACTTATATCATAAAGGGAGACAAAAACACGTGTGTGTGTGACAGATTTGACAACATCAGATACATTAAAGTGGGGGTTAGGGTAAGGTTTGGGGCCCCCAAGAAATATAAATCATCCTTATTTTCCTGCATTCTAATGCAATTCAGAAGGTGAAAACTGTCCTTTATTTAACCACGTTAAAGGGAAAATTATAGTTTTACATTTGAAACAACTTTAGCTCAGACAATGTAACTCACTAAACATGACAATCTTTAGCACTATGTTTCTGAGCATCACAGTAAAGTTAGGGGCAATAGTAACATTTAACTTCTGTGAGCATTTGACTTTTTCTTGAGTAATGATTATTTATAAAGTAAAGGAGGCTTTCTGCTTAATATTATGGTACTAGGGCAATATTTTTTACAGTTTAAGATTCACTTGGATTTTTACTGTTTGTATTTGCCTGTTTTTTTTAAATGCAGACACAGCCAAGATGAGATAGAAATCCTAAAACGCCTGACGTTATAGTTTTGTTACTTTCAATACGACTGTTGTTAAGTTACATATAGCACACCTCGGTAGGTGTGCCTTTAACCTACTCTAACCCCGGAGACTATTGAACTGCACGTTTTATCTGAATAACGCGATTGTGATCAAAACAAATGCTAGTGACAGTCATATCCTGCAGGTCGCGTTAGCTTACTTACATTCTAAACTCATAATTATCAAAACAGAGTGAGCCTGTAATATACTCCGCTAAACTTTCACCTCACTCACCGAAAGGTGGCCTGCAATGTTTTTGGGCAGTTTTCTTTAAAATGTTAGATGACCTGTTATTTTCACTCGAGGTAACTTGTGGCAACACCCAGAAGGTACAGCGAGTCATTTATGACGGAAAGGTTGTCAGTTCGAGTCCCTGCTCCCACAAGTGCATGACTTTACTGTGTCCTTGGGCAAGGCTCTTCCCCCCCCACCCCGCCTATGTATGAATGTGGTGCATGAGTGAGTGAGGAGTTGGTAGCCGGAGGGGCCAATGGCAGTTACGGCAGCCTCACTTCTGTTGGTCTACCCCAGGGCAGCTGTGGCTACAATAGCAGTCTGTGGAAGGAAGGGAAAGATTTAGTCAAGAGAACAAGCATTATCCCCCCGTTTTTTTGTTTGTTTTGTTTGTAGTCAATGGTGGAGGAAGATACAGGAGCAAGGAATTTACCATTAGTTCCATCGGCCCCCCCCAACATCAACACTCACTGTCTCACGCACCACATTCATACACATAGGGATAGGTGGGGGAAGTGCCTTGCCCAAAGACACAGCAACGTCAGGGATTACCTCAAGGGAACAAATAAATAAAACAATAAAATACAAAAGTTGATGGAAAAACCTACAGAATAACCGGTCATCTAATGTTTCAAAGAAAACAGCACAAAAACAATATTTAATGTGTCACTTTATTATTACATTATTGGCTGAATTTGTTACATTTGTGATTAATTTTAGTGTCAGAGTCATAGTGTCAGGCTAATAACGTAATAATGATTACATTATCAGTTCCTACACCCCTCAAAAACAGAGAGTAAGTAACAAAGTATCGTGTTTCGCTGTGATTGGTCGGAAGCCAAACCTCTACGAAGCAGCACCAGACTGCCCTTTTTCCAGCTGGTTCCGTTGGCCAGTTTTAAGAACCGGTTCTGGTTCTGAAACTGTCCCCAGGACCAGTTTGGTGAAAAAGGGGGGAATGTGGAGAATACGAGACAGTCAGATGGATGTGCACATGCGTTAAGACGATGACGGAGACATGGAGATGGAGCAGCCACTTTGGATTCACACACAAATCCAGGCCATTGAAACGAGAAGCTTTTATCCAACACTTTATGGTCACTGCGGAAGGTCAAACAGGTGAGGCCAGTAACACAGAGGCTTTAGCAGCTTCGATAACACAACATTCAGGCCAGGTCCACACATATAAAAGCACTCAACATGAGGCTACTCTGGGGAAACTGTTACAGTACTTTACCATTTTAGACCAGCCGGAACTTTGACTGTGCTTTTCATTGTTGATGTTAAGACTTGAATTTGTTAACATAATAACAGCAGTAGTGCCATTTTACAAACACAAATGCATTGTAATATAAAATCAAGTATTGCGATAACAATATTATTGCATTATTTTACTAAACCGTTTCAACTCGGTCTGTTCCTTTCAAGTTGTACGCAAATTGTAAGTAATTTGTTGAAGTTGTCGACTCAAAAAACTGAAAACCAGCATCAAAATAAAACTACATTCGAACAAAAACTAAACTTTTGCACATTTATAAGTTCCATGTGTTTACAGTTAGCAGTGTTGCGATATATTGTGGTTTCTTGCGTTATCCATAGGGCTGTGCTCAATATATCGGATCGGCAATATATCGTCACGGAGTATGTGAAAATTGTATCGAGGCACCTGTATCGTGATAAGCAAACATGCTTGTCTAACCATAGTCTTTATTCAGAACATATCACAACATGCACTTTAACTACTGCAATAAAAGGCTTAAATTGCACGCTGAGCTTATGAAATAATGAAAACCTCCATATTGTGCACCTCAAAGATCCTTTCTTCCTAAAATTCAGAATAAAATATATAATGTAGTCTGTGGGCCAGATCTTGTGCCTGGCACAAGGACAGCGCAAGCTTCAAGCGCTATGGTTTTCTTCCATGTGGCACAGCTGTTGTGCTTTGTGCCTGGGACACTTGAGGGCATCGTTTATAAAAACAGAAGAGGTCGACTGAGGCGTGGTTTCTAACAAGCAGCAGTGAGAGCGGTGCTCTGATGGCAGCCTCATATTCATTTCCTCGTTTACATCACACTGCCTTGTGTTCTTCCTTAAAGGAACAGGCCACTGTTTTTCCATACTGAGATATGTTCTTACCTGAGCTTAGACGAGTTGATACGTACCTGTCTGGTCTTTGTGAGTGCGCTCAGTCACACAAAAAGACCAAAGACGTTGTTAGCATTTAGCATCTCCTCCTCTCCTCTATGGGGTCAAAGGGGGTTAAGTTAGAAGCGACCAAGCTCTTCCATGTTTCCCCTATTTAAAAACGGTTATTTGAGTAGTTACATGATCCAAGTATAGTTACACAAAATGAAACATGTCGATTTTCTAAGCAGATAAAAGGGGAACTATATTGCAATGCGTAATAACACCTTAGGAGCACTTTGACGTCCGCGCAGGAAAGCGAAGATGTTACGACGCGGACGTCGTAGTAATATCTCCTAAGTAAGTGCTCCATAAAGGTGTTATTACTGCTTAGAAAATCGACATGTTTCATTTTGTGTAACTATACATGGATTGTGTAACTACTCATGTAACAACATGTTTGGTCTTTTTGCGTGACTGAGCGCACATACGCATCAACTCGCCTAAGCTCAGGTAAGAACATATCTCAGTTTGGAAAAACCGTGGCCTGTTCCTTTAAGCATTATAGGCTCTAACAGGTCAAACTAAAAACTAACCCCATCGTGAGCTAAACAATGTTCATGTCCCGAGAGAAAGAGATGTCGCCTACAGCCACTTCCCCTGTGGCGCGGGTCGGCACTCGCTCAGCCATAATTGTGTTAACGCAACCAAAATAAAAGCACATGCCCTCTCTCTCCACCTCGCCCGTGGAGTCTGGTTGGAGGAAAAGGCTGTTGTACATAACATCTCCATTGGCCATGAGTGTTTCTCCACTCCACGTACTTCCCACTTAAAAGAGCTAAGTCTGGAGTGGCAAGATCTGAAAGTGCGCTCCTACTAAGCACAAAAGGTTACGCTATAGTCTGCGTTTAGAAAAACAAGATCGGGCCCTCTATCTCGATACACTTGTTCGCGATACGTATCGTATCATGAACTCTGTATTGGGATACATATCGAATCTTGAAGTTGTTGGCAATAACCAGCCCGAGTTATGATATCACATCACCGCCTATTGCAGGGGTGTCCAAACTTTTTTCATGGGGGGCCACATATTAAAGCGTACACGGGGTGAAGGGCCACAGATCGGTGGTCAGTGCCTCGAGACCTTCGACTAGCAGAGGCTTAAATTGTGCCCCACATCTTTTATTTATGCTTAAAACCTTCATGCCAGCTCTGACACAATAAAATGTTAGTTGTTAGGTTGGAATTGTGTAGAATTATTACATTTCAAATAAAAATTACCATCTCTGGTGATGTCTACCGATTCAGCAAGAAGGCCGAGGGCCACAAAAAATTGGTCTGAGGGCCGCATTTGGCCCCCGGGCCGCACTTTGGACACCCCTGGCCTATTGCAATACAATATTTTTTGCCTCACTCAGACCCAACTGCTGTTTATTATCCATTTACTTTTATAGTACAGAGGAGCTATATCCATGACATGACACGGATGTTGTTCGTGGTAGCATGTGTAAGGAACAGATTTGGCCGCTTAACTTCTTACCCCCGCCTTAACCGAGCACATTAACCAAATCTAAAAGCTTCTTGAAAAAGGCATCAAGATAGCTACAAAACGAGACGTAAATTAGGATGAAATACAGCAAAAAGAATCATCAGACGAGCGGAAAAAGTGATAAAACACATCAAAAAACGCAACAAAAAATATGACGAAAAAAGTGACGACAACGCGAGGAAAAGGCCATTATTGCAAGCCCAGTTGTAGCACCGGTGCTAAAAGCAATTAGCCTGGTGGAAGCTAAAATTACCGGGTTACTCTGTTCTCTGACAGCTATTAGCAAGTTACGGGTAAAGTAACAGGTTTGGACAACTTGATATATTTTCTATCATTTTGTTTTGACTGGCAGACGTTTTGTTTCCCATAGGACTTTAGGACAGATTTTACCTGGAGGTCTATTGCTGCCAAACCCCCCCCCCAAAAATAAAAAAATATGATGAATAAAAGGGACGACAACACAAGGAGCTCTTAGGTTTCAAATGAGCCGTTACTCTGAGTCTGGCCTATAGGCTGTGAGCTCCAGTTGAGAAGCTTTTAAGATTTAGGTAAAGCTGAGCTGGAGAAAATGTGCTCGGTTAAGTTGGGGGTTAAGAGGTTAAACAAAACCCAAACAAACAATTAAACCCAGCCTAAAGTACAAGTAGCGTGAGCAACATGAAGGAATATAATGATTGTTCTGTTATATGTCTGCCATTGCAGGGAAGTATATCACTGACATTCTTGTCTTGCACAAGAATGTCCTGCACAAATGTCCGTAAAAGTCAGGCTGGTAGATGTCAGATGAGAGCATTTAAAACATGGGCTCTGAAAGCGGCACAGTATTCATGGGAAGCTATGTGATCTTTATATGTGTGGACTTGGCATTTTTTACAGAGAATAAACATGTTCAGCACCTTTAGCAATTCTATACAATAATATCAAAACACTTGTTATAAATCCACGTGTTTCCCGTTAAACCTAACCCACAGGACGACATTCAGAATCACCATGAGCAGCAGCGGCTCGAGAGTAGCACCTGCTCACAGTCAGCACGAGCGTTTAGCCTTACCATTGGCCGTTAGCTCTGCTTTAGCACCGTTTAGCACCCGCTTTAGCTCCAGGCTCTCAGCTCTACAGACAGAGGGGGAAACTTACGGTGGCGAAGGCCGTGCTCGAGTCTGTCTGAGAGCCCTCCTCACTGTCCTTCGTCTGCCCCCTGTCTCCTCCCGCGCTCAGCTCCACGTACGGGCTTTTCGCCGACGATGTGGCGTCCTTCCCGGAGCCCCCGCGTGTTTGCCCTCATCACCGTCTCGCCCCCGCTGCTTCACGTCGCAACATTTGGAGCCGAGAAACTTGGGGTCCGTGTACATCCCGCGCGAGTACTGTCCGTAGTACAGCGACTGGGCCAGCGCCGTTTGACTCATGGCTAACTGCAGCTGCGACTGGCCCTCGGGTTTCTTACTGTCCGCAAACTCGCTCCTGTCCTCGTCCCTCGCCGCCTCGTCTTTCCGCTCTCTCTTGTGCCTCTCGGACGTCGCGTACCCCTGGAGGTAGTAGGGGTCGTATCCGTGATAATAAGGCGACTGCGGGTTTTCCTTGGCCGCGCTTTTCCCCGAATGGTGCGAATTGGTGCTAGAGTCCGACGACGACGCGGACCTGCCGGCGGCTCCGTCCTCGCCGGCGTCGGAGATGTCGGAATACGCCGGGCTGTTGTTCTTGCTGTCCACGCTGCAGCCGTCCGTCCGCGAGGCGCCGATGGACGGACTGGGCGCGTTGTCCGTAAACGTGTAAACCTTATCGGCCTCCGCTCGGATGCTCGCCATCCTACTCTCCTGCGTCTCCGCCAACCCGTTCACCGCGTCCTGTTTGCTGAGGTGCTCCTTCAGGAGACTCCCGGGAATCTCCTTCACCGCCATTTTGGTTCCGTTCTCTTCTATTTTACTCCCGTCGCCGTTGGCCGCGAGTCGCGCAGCACCGTCTTTGGCGAGTTTATCTTTCAGTTTCCGCTTCTCTTTCTTCTTCGTGTCTTTGCTGGATCCCAGTAGCGTCGCTTTGACCAAACTGGGCTCCAGCGCGATGCCGAGTTTAGGCTTGATGGGCTTCAACGGGACGTTCTTAGTCGTCAAGCTCAGGGGCTGCTGTTGTCCTGCCGCGTTTTCCGAACTCGGATTGTTGCTGTACGTCGTGTTGGGGATCGCGACCAGCATGGGAGGAGCCGGCGCCGGAGCGATCGGGCGATTTATCCTCGATTTGGACATTTTCTCGACCTTCCCGTTGGCCTTTTTGCTCTTTTTATCGATCAGCCCTTCCGCTTCAAGTTTCGGCATCTCCACGCTCGAGTTCCTGTCCGGCACCATGCAGTTCTCCAGCACCACCGTCATGTTGGAGATGATGGGTAAGTTCGTCAGGTCGTCGATGAGCCCGTCCTTCAGCAGAGACGTCCTCCGCGTTTTGGCGCTCTGGTCGGCGCTCAGCAGAAGCCGCCTGTTCTTTGGGGACCCCACGGTCGTGACCTTGTAGAGCGGCGCCGCTTTCTTCGTCGGACCCTCGGAGATGTCGAAGGCCGAGATGCCGTCCTCGCAGTCCGACAGCCGGCCCTCGCTGTCCGCGTCCTTCGCCGCCTCGGCCACGTCCGGTTTGCGCCGCTCCTCCGTCTCCAGGTGCGCGTGCGTCTGGTGGTAGCGCAGCCCGTTGATGTGCTTGTAGCGCTTGGTGCAGTTCGGGTGCGGGCAGTCGATGAGGATGGGCAGAACGCCACCGCCGCCCGGGTCCATGAAGGAGGGGTCGTTCTTCCCCTGCGGCGTCGACGGGGCGCTGCAACAGAAGGCAAGTTTATTTGTACAGTACAGCTCGTACACAATTGTATACTTTTATTTCCCTACGAACACAATAAAGTATACAAACAAACAATTCAAAGTGTTTCAAGGTTACTTGAATTTACAAGAAGCTGAGGAAAGCCATCAAAGAAGAAGATGATATTTAAAGAGGGGGTTTTCAATCACATAGCACCAGTCTATAGCATACTACAATGATGACGTAACCTTCTGTTGGTCTGTATATGCAGTAAATTAAAATAACTGCCTTGAATAAAATTGCTCTCTCAAAATGGCTGTACTGAACGTCTTGAAATAGGCCTCTGTCTCTTTAAGAAGCTTTCCGACACGCCCCCTTCAGCACACTGCTGTGGCATCTAAACAACACTACTGTGCGGGGAGGGGGCTCTGCTGAGCTGAGGAGCAGTGGTTGGTGGCTTGGCTGGTGACAAAAGGTCCAGAGGCGTCTCCAGGAGGTGGGGGCGTTCCTAGGAGGACTGAGGCATAGCTACACCTAAAATGGCTGCCGTCTAAGTTTTTACTGATTACTCAAAAATATGTGAATGAGCCAAGGCAACACTCCAGGCATGTGTTTAATGAGGGAATGACATAATAACATGATATAAAGCTTGAAAAAGTCGATTTTACATAATACCCCCCTTTAAAGCAAAGAGCATTAAGCCGTCGCAGATTAATATAACTGTTTTAAGCCTGGATTTGAACATTGTCAGAGTTGAGGCCTGTCTCACATCTTCTGAACGCAACCAGACTATCTTACAACATAAAAAGTGACAACACTTGATGAAGGTGTTTGTCGTCTGTTCCCTTGTGTTGCGTATGGATCAACCAATCACAGACCTGAAGTGACATTTTGAAGGAGGTGCATGTACGTGTTTCGACTCGCTGCAGCTCCGGCGGGCTCACTGATTGGCTGCCATGTTCAACCCAGATGGGAGGAGTCTAAGTAGACTTCAGTCTTATCACTATAGTTTTTTATCTTGGCGATGTTTGCAGATGGTAAAAAGCTGCTGATGTTATTCATTTAAAGTGGTGGTGCCCAAAGTGCGGCCCAGGGATCAAATGCCCTCAGACCAATTGTTGGTGGCCCTCAAGCTTCTTGTTGAATTGGCACACATCGCCAGAGATGGTACTTTTTACTGCACATGTAATTCTGCACATGTAATTCTGCCTCAGTACAAAACTAAATATCAAGCGTCGGTAGGGCTGGGCAATTAAACACATTTTTATCTAATCGCGATTTTAATAATAATCTCGATAATGACGTGCGTTTTAATCGACAGGAAAATTAGCCCATCCTGTCCTGTCGCATTCTGGAAAAAATATGGACGGTGCAATGCCGCAGCGCCTGTCAGATCAAGCCCAGGGAAACACTGGAAACAACAAATAGGAAGGCACACGCGACGCAAGAGGAGAGGACCTGGTGAATTTAAATGTATAATCAGCTACAAACTCGCGCTAACTCATCAATGGGGGTCATTCCGTGTGGTTTCACCCAAAGCCTCGCAGGTGACCCTCTCAGATTTGGATGAAACTTTTTTTTTAGTTCCTCCACATGTGTAATGAACACATGCAAAGTGATTTGTTCTAACTCCAAATAGTTTTTTTTTAGACAATTAACAAAACAGGGAGTTGCAACCACCTTTTCTGTTCCCGGGTGCTTTTTGCGTTTGTGAGCACCTTTAAAGAGCTGTAGCTCAGTAATGGAGTAATGGAGTCAGAAACATCTCAGAACAAGTACTTTTTCTGTGAGACAGAGCTGCATTAAGCTGCATTATTCTAAATGTGGTCAGCTGTGGCTACAATAGTAGCTTACCACCACCAAGTATGGAGTGAATGAATAATGCAATTTAAAGTGTCTTTGAGTGTCCAAAAAAAGCGCTAGATAAAACCGATGCATTAAAATTATTTTTATTAGACAAAGGTGTGGGACACAGTTAAAAAACGCTCTTAAATGCATCCAGTTTAATGTTTCCCTGCATTGACCACTGGTTTGTGGCCCTCATCATCGAATAAACGTTTAAAAGTTTGGACACCCCTGATTTAATGGCTGTTTAAATCTGGTCCATGGCCCCATCCGAAACGCAAAAGTTGGTTAGAGGTCTAACGCCAAACTGGATGTGCGTCAGCGTCCGCCATGATAAGAAGCTTCCGAATTGGACTGTCAGTTAGGAAGGAGTTAGGGAAAGGAGCCTGTATGCTAACTATCATAGCTACTTTAGCATAGGGACCTCTGGTGCTAACTCACCAGCTATTAGGAGCTGATGTAGTCTTTTCTGAAACAGCTGTTGGTGATGTTACTTCCTCTGTTTTTTCCGCCCTGGGTAAGGACGGTCGTATTGGGCAAAAGCTGCTGAAGCTCTAGTTCACTAACTGCATAGAGATCTAATAGTTGACCCCATGAAAGGTTAAGGATCAGGAGCTAAGATCAGGACATAGAAGCTACGTATTTGAGGTTTCGGATGGACCCCATGTTTGCGTCTAGATTTCTCACCTGCGTGACTTGGCCCGGATCCGTTTGCCGTTTCCGTTCTTCACCTCCTCAGCGCCGACTAAGCTGAGGTCCAAGTCGGCGGGCGCCTTGTTCTTGCGTTTCCCCGACAGAGCACCGGCGGTCTTGGCCTCGTCCACGGTGAAGAAAGAGGACCTGCAGTTGGCATTGATGAGGTTCAGACTGCCGCGGCGACCCTTGCTGTGCAGAGCTGAGTTGGCTCCGCCCCTGCTGCGATGCGGCGCGCTCAGCCCGCGGACCTTCGATGCCGGAGAAGAGTCCACGCACGAACGGTCGCTCAGAGCCAGGCGCAGCCGCTTCCCTCGACCGCGGCCTCCGGGCAGCTCCGGGTCACTGCAGGGCGAGTCGCAGAACCTACGGCACAGAGGCACGGAGCGGGTTAGGTCAGACGAGGGCTGGGTACCGTTAAACCATACCAGTCTGGTATCGGGGAAAAAAGTTTAGGTTCTACTGGTATTGAGAAAAAGAAAGCAGGAACCGAACAAAAACCCCATATATCTTTAGATCCAAGTTTTGATGCCGTTGGTCCAGGGATCAGGATTAGAGGAACCTCAAATAAATGATTTTCACAATTTTTTCCCCACTTTTTGCCAAAATATGTTTTCCCCCCCAAAAAGCCCAATGTTTGCCCCATTTTCACAATTTATTTTATCTAGTTTTCCGAATTTTTTCCCCTACTTTTTGCTCAATTTTATTACTAATATTTTCCCTATTCCCCCCCCCCCCCATTATATTCAATATTTTTCCCATATTTTCTACCATTTTATTTTGTCACAATTTCTCCCAATTTTACCCCAAATTATTTTCACACATTTCTTGACATTGGAGATGAACTCACTATTGTAGATGTGCAGATCTTCCACACATCATTGTTCTGTTTTCTGGTTCTTGACGACAAATATTTTAGTATAGGTATCGTTCAGGTATCAGTATCGAAAACTTGTATCGGGAAAAAAAATTAACAATACCCAGCCCTAATTAAGAACAACATAAAGGCATTAGAAACATGTTAGAAAAAGCCAGAGTCATATCTGATCATTTCCGTGTCTTGTTTTATTTCTGTTTTAACTTCAGTCAGCAGCAGGCGACCGTGCTGGGTGAGTATCCTCCTCATGTTTTTCTCTCCTCTTTGCTCTGGAGCGTTTCCCGTCGGCACACACTGTTCCCGTCTCACCTGATCTGACCCGTCTGTGTAACATCAGTATTCTCCAAACGCTGCCCCGGATTTTACTGCCGCCTGCCTCAGGAGCGAGCGTCGAGCCACAGCCGCAGAGGGAAGCAGGACTTTACCCCCCGTCATTACTGGCTTTGACCTTCACCTAAAAGACTCGTGTTCCTGAAGGAGAATGTGTGTCTTTTGTCACCTCAGGCCTCATAAGAGTCTAACTAAACAATTGATTTTGTGAATTCACGCTAGAATTGTGAGAGATAGAAATGAGTTGGGGAAGCTGCAAACCGTTTAAATTGCTCTACATTCTGCTTTTCAATTTGAAAAAGGAGCAAAATCAGGTAGAGCTACTTTAAGTTAAGACGCTACTGGTGAAAACGTGGCCTTAACATCTTAGGGTGTTTTTTTTTTTATGTCAGAGTAAAAAGCAGACTAAACTCTCTCTATGTTTATTCATAATGTTTTGTTGACTTGGGATTTTGCTTGAAATCACTCCAACATAGATACAGAGGGCAACGCGTCCAACAAGGGGGCATGGCCTAGCCAAGGGGGAAGAAAACTGTTGTATTACTAAAGCGAACATGCTTTTGACCCTCATCACTTACCGTAGTCCAGGCGGGAGTGGCTATGCATGCTGGGTATTGTTGTTGTGATGATAATAATACAGAACGACATGGGGACAGTGGATGACAATAAAAAGGCAACATAAAAACTCAACAAGGTTGTCATTATTAATGCAACAGAGAACATTACATGGTGTCAGAGACTCGTCGGACCGTACGCTTCTAAAAAGAGCTAAAGATGGATCCATCGGGAGTGCCTACACCGCAGATGGATTGGGATTCGGCGAACCTCCCCGATGCATGGCGGCGTTTCGTGCAGCACGTAAAGCTCATGTTCTCCGGACCGCTCGGGGGAAAGGAAGAAGCGACCCAATGCAGCTATTTGCTTTTGTGGGTAGGAGAAAGAGGCCGAGATATTTTTAATACTTGGACACTGACAGCCGATGAAGCTGAGAAGCTGGACACATATTACGGCAAGTTTGAAGAGTATCTCATGCCCAAGTCAAACACGATATTTGCGCGGTACAAGTTCAATGAGAGGTTGCAAGGCGAGGGGGAATCCTTCGAACATTTCGTTACTGAGTTAAAGCTACTCGTGAAGCAATGCGGATATGCTAACAGTGACGAGATGGTGCGCGATAGGATCGTATTTGCCACGAACTCGCCCCATGTGAGAGAGAAGTTGCTAAATCAAGGCTCAGACCTTACACTGGATAAAGCAATTGACATTGCACGCTCATATGAGATCGCGCAAGACCAGCTAAAGTCAATGGTGGCCCCACGTCCAAGTTCCCAAGCACCTATGGCAGCACACGCGGTTTTCTCGAAGCGGAGGCACACGGTGCAGAAAGGCACAAAGGCAGGCGGCAGTAATTACCCGAGGAAAACATGCGGGAGATGTGCGCTGCAGCACGGTGACAAAGAAGAGTGTCCTGCTAAAGGGCGTAAGTGTAAAAAGTGTCAGAAAATGAACCACTTTGCCAAAGTTTGTCAGTCGTCACAATACAAGTCAAACAAAGTGTACACAGTCGAACAAGACAATTCAAGTGGCACAGAGGAACTGTTTATTGACTCTATCACTAAAACAAATGAGGGAGAAAACAACGAACAGGCGTTTGCAGATGTGCAGGTAGGACCACAGTCGCACAGTATCCACTTTAAAGTTGACACTGGAGCTACCGCCAACGTCATTCCTGTTCGGCTCTTCAACAGACTTTTCAAACATGTCAAACTGAGACCAGCCACACGCGCTCTGTCAGGCTATGGTGGAGAGAGACTAGACATACAAAGGTACGTGTGAGCTAAAATGCAGCAGAAAAGGCAGTCACCATACATTCACATTTGACATTGTGAACACGGCAGCCCCTCCAATTTTAGGGCTAAGAGCATGCCTTGACCTTAACCTAGTCAAATTGGTAATGTCAGTAGAGCCCACAAGCGTCACGGACAGCATCATGGAGGAATTTGCTGATGTTTTCAAGGGGATAGGAAGGTTCCCAGGTGAATGTAGCCTACATGTAGACCCCTCAGCTGTGCCAGTCGTGTACCCCCACGGAGAATACCGTTCATGCTAAAGGACCGTCTAAAACATGAGCTTGACGACATGGAAAGAAATGGCATCATCACAAAAGTAAACGAGCCCACAGAATGGGTCAACGGACTTGTTGTCGCTGAGAAACGCCATAATGGGAAGCTCAGGGTTTGTCTTGACCCTCGTGATCTAAACAAAGCAATCAAAAGACCACACTACCCTCTTCCTACATTGGATGACGTTACCCCAAAGCTGGCTGGAGCGCAATACTTCAGCGTGATGGACGCACGTTCAGGCTACTGGAACATCAAACTAACGCATGAGTCATCCCTGCTCACAACATTCAACACCATTTTCGGCAGATACCGCTTTCTCCGTCTGCCCTTTGGAATCGTATCCGCTCAAGACATTTTCCAGAGGAAAATAGACGAGACATACAGTGGTCTAAATGGTGTTGCGGCTATTGTTGATGACATTTTGGTGTTTGGCAGGACCAGAGAAGAGCACGACGCCAACCTCCGAGCAATGCTGAAACGTACGAGGGAGTGCGGTGTGCGTCTGAACCCAGAGAAAAGTGTCGTATGCGCAACAGAGGTGAGCTACTTTGGACACAAACTGACACGTGACGGCATCCAGCCTGATCCAAAGAAAGTGCAGGCAATCAAAGACATGCCGCCACCTGAAAACAAAAACGAGCTTGAAACTGTCCTAGGCATGGCAAACTACCTGTCCAGGTTTGCTCCAGGCCTGTCCGAAGTCAATGCCCCACTGACTTCGGACTACTGAAAACAGGACATTGAATTTGTTTGGGACCAAAACCACGACAAGGCGTTCCAACAAATGAAAGAACTCATTACCAGGGAACCAGGCCCAGTACTGAGTTACTTCGATACTACAAAGGCAGTGCGCTTGCAGGTGGACGCGTCAAAACACGGTCTGGGTGCTGTGTTACTGCAGGAAGGCCGACCGATAGCATATGCCTCCAAGTCACTCACCCCGACTGAGGTTAATTATGCACAGATTGAAAAGGAGCTATTTGCAGTGCTTTTTGGGTGCAAGAGGTTTCACACCTACATTTATGGCAGAAATATTGTTGTTGAGTCTGACCATAAGCCCCTCGAGTCAATACTGAAGAAACCCATCTCTTGTGCACCTGCTCGCCTTCAGCGTATGCTTCTGCAGCTACAAAGATATGACATCGACATCCTGCACCGTCCCGGCAAAGACATTCCTGTGGCCGACACGCTGTCCCGTAAGCCACTACAAGACTATGATCACACACTCAGTGAAGGAATGGACGAACAGGTCCACTCAGTGATAAAAAGCTTGCCTGTCAGTGACAATAAACTCATCGAAATACGTGCAGCTACTGAAAATGACTCACAGCTCAAAGTGCTGACACAAACCGTATTGTCAGGCTGGCCTGAGGACCGAAACAAATGTCCAGCAATACTTCTTGACTTTTGGAACTTCAGAGATGAGATCTCACACTATGAAGGAATCCTGTTCAAGAGTGATAAAATCATCGTACCTTCAGCCCTCAGACAAAACATGTTGGAAAAGATCCATACTGGACACATGGGAATTGAGAGGAGCAAACAAAGAGCCAGGGACGCCCTCTACAGTCGAAAAGTGCTCCATATGCCAGGAAAGGCGTTCTTCAAACACCAAGGAACCTCTCATATCTCATCAGATTCCAGAAAGGCCCTGGCAAATTGTCGCCTCAGACCTTTTCACTTGGAAGGGAGAAGAGTACATGATTGTTGTGGACTATTACAGCCGCTACTTCGAGCTGGATAGGCTTCATTCCACCACTTCAGGCTCCATCATCAACAAAATGAAAGCTGTGTTTGCTCGGCATGGTGTTCCAGAAAAGCTTATCTCTGATAATGGCCCACAGTACAGCTCACAAGACTTTAAAGCATTCGCTGCTTCATGGGACTTTGAGCATGTCACATCAAGCCCCCATTATCCGCAGAGCAACGGACTCGCAGAGAGAACTGTCAGAACTGCCAAGACAATACTGGACAAAGCTCGCGCTCAGAAAACTGATCCATACTTGTCCATCTTAGAGCATCGGAACACACCTGTCGACGGATTCAAGTCACCAGCACAGCTTCTCATGAGCCGACGTCTACGCTCTGTACTCCCAGTCACAACTCAACAATTAAGATCCCGTGTTACTGGCTGGAAAGCAGTACAGGCAACAAGGAAAAAGAAACAAGCAACGCAAAAGCTGTACTATGACCGCAGTGCCAAGCCGCTATCTACACTACAACAAGGAGACCACATCAGGTACCAACAAGAGACCGGCATGTGGAAACCAGCTGTCATCCTCCAACCAGCCGATACGGAACGCTCATACATCATCCGCACTGGTGAAGGACAGACACTCCGCCGCAATCGCCGACACTTGTCAAGCA
Source organism: Neogobius melanostomus (assembly GCA_007210695.1). Classification (NCBI taxonomy): domain Eukaryota; kingdom Metazoa; phylum Chordata; class Actinopteri; order Gobiiformes; family Gobiidae; genus Neogobius; species Neogobius melanostomus. The sequence continues at coordinate 750,402 of VHKM01001007.1, read as the reverse complement.
ACCAGATTCAACCACCAGTTGCTGAACCAACATGTGATCAACCTACAACTCCACAACAGTTCCAATCGGAGCCAACTGTAAAAGAGACTAACACACCACACACCAACGAGAACTTGCTGACAACTACTCGATCAGGTCGCGTCATAAAACCCAGAAGTATTCTTGATCTGTGATTTGTAAAGGGTGTAGGCGGATCGCTGCCCTCAGGTTGCCCATTGTTATAAAACTATAGGTTATGGTGTTTATAAGCTATAAAAAATAAAAAAATAAAAAAAATAAAAAAAATGGGTGTTTTGTTATTACACTATGTGGTATGTTACATATCGTCTTGCTGTTTACTGCATGAGCATTTTTTTTGCTAAGTTTTCCTACATTGAGTAGAATTATTTGCACTATTCGTGTGCGTTGTAAAAATAAATAAATAAATAAATAAATAAAGGAGATGTTGTATTACTAAAGCGAACATGCTTTTGACCCTCATCACTTACCGTAGTCCAGGCGGGAGTGGCTATGCATGCTGGGTATTGTTGTTGTGATGATAATAATACAGAACGACATGGGGACAGTGGATGACAATAAAAAGGCAACATAAAACTCAACAAGGTTGTCATTATTAATGCAACAGAGAACATTACAAAAACCTCTAATCTATTTTTCACTAATTTTTGTTGTTTACTGGTGGAATATAAACATATTCATCATCACACACCAATAAAGTCAAGCCAAAATCGGATCCATATGGATGTTTTTCACAGCAAATTGTTCAGTAGAAGTGAAAATCGGCACTCGTTAGCACCACTTTGCTAACGTTAGCTTATGGCTAACCACCGCTAACCACTGTATGTGAGCGCTCCCTGGGAGACTACAGTAAAAATCAGCCTTCAGCCTCATCACATAAGAACTGACAGCCCAATACAGCTTTATTGTGTCTGTATTTTCAACGTGAGAACATCCAGCCATGTCAATAAATAAGTCCATAGCCGAATGGTTAGCACCCAAGGTTAGCTGCTAACTAAATTAGCTTTTAGCTCGCATCGATCCTGTGAAAAACAAGTAGCCTTTTATGCACTAATAACATCAATAAAGCCGGTAACTTCATAAAGCAGCCTTTAAAGGAACAGGCCACCGTTTTTCCATACTGAGATTTGTTCTTACCTGAGCTTAGACGAGTTGATGTGTACCTGTCTGGTCTTTGTGCGTGCACTGAGTCACGCAATTGTTGTTAGCATTTAGCCTCTCACAGCACAGATATAGACCCAAACTGGAGTGAAGTTAGAAGCTACCAAGCTGTTCCACATTTTCCCTATTTAAATACAGTTACGTGAGCCTTTAGACGATCCAAGTCTAGTTACACAAAATTAAACATGTGGATTTTCTAAGCAGATAAAAAGGGGAACTATATTGTAAGGTGTAATAATACCTGGAGCACTTCGACGATATTACTACGCGGACGTCGAAGTAGCCTAAAAACGTCTTTGTTTTGTGTAGTAACTGATTTATCTAGACTTCTCCAGTCCTATGTTAACTGATAGGAGAAAAGGGGCGGGCACAATTCATGGCGGCGCCAACGCGAACTTCCGGAATTAGGTGAATACGTTAGCATACTTCCTGGTTAGCATGGTCCGTTTTTATGTAGCCTATTTATGGGCTGTTGAACCACTTTGCTTCTCTCCATGTCTCTGTCTCTTTGTTTAGTCAAAAAATATTTTCATAATTCAGTATTTGTTCTGTTTTATTCCTTTGATTTCCCTCTAACTGCTTCAAACATGACTATATACGGACTATTCTGTATCTATATGCGAGTGTGTGCACACGTTTTCTCTAAATGACGTTTTCAGTTCCCCCATTTAACAACATGTCCACTTTAGTAGTTCCTACAGACGCCACACTTTACAACAGGAGTAGGCAAGTTTGCGTCGTGGAGGGCAGATTTTTAGCATTTTTTGCCAAAACACCAGGGGCCAAACCTCACAACTGTAGCCCTAAGTAAAGAACCATTTTCTGCAAATGCCAATGTTCTACATTATAAATGTATAAATGACCTAGTGGGTTGTTCTGCCAGGGTATTTAAACAATACGGACAGTATTTCCCACTTTTTTTTGTTGCTGAGTACTTTAATGAGTATTTCAACTCTTATGTGCTTTACAGTTAATTAGACTCAACAACCTTTGGAAGCTTTTTTCACTTTTTTTTTGTTTTTTTTTAGTTATCTAATTCCTCCGTGATTTATTGAGCTTTGAACCCAAAAAGAAATTGAAATTGTTTTCACTCATGAAAATCAAACGAGATCCAAAATCCCTCTGAGCAAATCTTTGGAACTAATATGTGTCAAAATAAAACGATGCATTTATTACACATTATGTAATATCTCTATCTACTTTTCCCCTCTTCACCCGCAGAGTCCCGCCCTGAGGAAGAACACATTTTATTGAATAAAGATCCAATTTTTTATTTTTTATTGTCGTGTTGCACATTTTCTTTTACAAGCCACTTCCTCCAGTAGTAACTCCTCGCACACATTTTTACACTGAACCTTCACTGCGAGACATGAAAGTATGAATTTTCAAACGATAACCACAGTCGATTTCTTCTTTCTCTCTTTGCAAATGCCACAGGAAGCAACTGAGCTGCAATTTCATTTCTGTCTGACATTTAACTTAAATCAGTCTCTTAATAAACACACTGATAAAACTATAATGTAACAGCTGAAGTAAAGTAACATGAATAGGTTTGATAAAGGGAAAAGCAGCACCTGATCAGTGAGTGGAGTAAGGCTCACATATTGCATTTCAAATCTGTGCATCTATTTCTTAAGATTTGCAAATGTTGCATCAAATACAGGAATGAGGGGAAATTATAATATTGAAAGGTAAATTGGACACAAATTGGATCTTTATTCAATAAAATGTGTTCTTCCTCAGGGCGGGAACTCTGCGGGTGAAGAGGGGAAACTTTAGAGCAAAAAGTAGCCCTAACCCTAACCTTAAGGATAGTGGTGTTTAAAGGCGTCTTATTGAGATTCACTGAATTAAAACAATCAGGGATGGTTGTCAGCTGTCCATAGCAAATCAGAGGCATTACTTCCCCTCCAGTCCTGCATAAAAAGAATCTTGTGTGTTTAGGGCCTAAAGGCTACATGCTGAAAGGTATTGCAGTAGAATGCTAATGTCGAGTGTACAGTACATGTGCTGTTTGTTTACGTAGCCATGTGCTGTTTGTTCACGTAGCCATGTGCTGTTTGTTTATGTAGCCATGTGCTGTTTGTTTACGTAGCCATGTGCCTCTGGGGCTGTACTTTTACAGTTATTTTCTTGACCAATGATTACGATCACATACAAATGCTGTGGTCAATCAGTTGTCCTTCATTTTCATCCTGAGTAGAGATATTGTGGCGTTGACTTTGGGTGATGTCATTGGAAATGCATGTACAGTGGGGGAAAAAAGTATTTAGTCAGCCAACAATTGTGCAAGTTCTCCCACTTAAAAAGATGAGAGAGGCCTGTAATTTTCATCATAGGTAAACCTCAACTATGAGAGACAAAATGAGAAAAAAAAATCCAGAAAATCACATTGTCTGATTTTTTATGAATTTATTTGCAAATTAGGGTAGAAAATAAGTATTTGGTCAATAACAAAAGTTCATCTCAATACTTTGTTATATACCCTTTGTTGGCAATGACAGAGGTCAAACGTTTTCTGTAAGTCTTCACAAGGTTTTCAAACACTGTTGCTGGTATTTTGGTCCATTCCTCCATGCAGATCTCCATGCAGTGATGTTTTGGGGCAGGCGCTGGGCAACACGGACTTTCAACTCCCTCCATAGATTTTCTATGGGGTTGAGATCTCGAGACTGGCTAGGCTACTCCAGGACCTTGAAATGCTTCTTACGAAGCCACTCCTTCGTTGCCCGGGCGGTGTGTTTGGGATCATTGTCATGCTGAAAGACCCAGCCACGTTTCATGTCCAATGCCCTTGCTGATGGAAGGAGGTTTTCACTCAAAATCTCACGATACATGGCCCCATTCATTCTTTCCTTTACCCGGATCAGTCGTCCTGGTCCCTTTGCAGAAAAACAGCCCCAAAGCCTGATGTTTCCACCCCCATGCTTCACAGTAGGTATGCTGTTCTTTGGATGCAACTCAGCATTCTTTCTCCTCCAAACACGACGAGTTGAGTTTTTACCAAAAGGTTCCATTTTGGTTTGATCTGACCATAAGACATTCTCCCAGTCCTCTTCTGGATCATCCAGATGCTCTCTAGCAAACTTCAGACGGGCCTGGACATGTACTGGCTTAAGCAGGGGGACACGTCTGGCACTGCAGGAATTGAGTCCCTGGTGGCGTAGTGTGTTACTGACGGTAGCCTTTGTTACTTTGGTCCCAGCTCTCTGCAGGTCACTCACTAGGTCCCCCCGTGTGGTTCTGGGATTTTTGCTCACCGTTCTTGTGATCATTTTGACCCCACGGGGTGAGATCTTGCGTGGAGCCCCAGATCGATGGAGATTATCAGTGGTCTTGTATGTCTTCCATTTTCTAATAATTGCTTCCACAGTTGATTTCTTCACACCAAGCTGCTTACCAATTGCAGATTTAGTCCTCCCAGCCTGGTGCAGGTCTACAGTTTTGTTTCTGGTGTCTTTGGACAGCTCTTTGGTCTTGACCATAGTGGAGTTTGGAGTGTGACTGTTTGAGGTTGTGGACAGGTGTCTTTTATACTGATGACAAGTTCAAACAGGGGCCATTAATACAGGTAACGAGTGGAGGACAGAGGAGCCTCTTAAAGAAGAAGTTACAGGTCTGTGAGAGACACAAATCTTGCTTGTTTGTAGGTGACCAAATACTTATTTTCCACCATAATTTGCAAATGAATTCATTAAAAATCAGACAATGTGATTTTCTGGATTTTTTTTTCTCATTTTGTCTCTCATAGTTGAGGTTTACCTATGATGAAAATGACAGGCCTCTCTCATCTTTTTAAGTGGGAGAACTTGCACAATTGTTGGCCGACTAAATACTTTTTTCCCCCACTGTATATCACTATTTTACACCATAGGTATTGTGTCTAGTGTTCACGCATATGTGTGGGAGTGTGAGTGATGTTACCGGGGAGGAGCCCAGTCGTGTTTGGTGCAGTCCAACAGTGTCCCCACATACGTCCTCTTCCTCCAGGTCACATTCACCACCAGCACTCCTGAAATATTTGAATATAATAATAATAATAATGCCTTACACTTGTATTGCGCTTTACAAGCCTGTATTACCAAGTTTCTCAAAGCGCTACACTGTCGTCATTATTCATTCACTCCATACTCGGTGGTGGTAAGCTACAGTTGTAGCCACCGCTGCCCTAGGGTAGACTGACGGAAGCAAGGCAACCAGTCCGTGCCATCAGCCCCTCCGACCACCACCAACCACTCACTCACTCCATTCGCTAGGCTTCCTGGTGTTACAATCAATATGTCTCTTATACAATAAATACGGTTTTGTTTATTGGTTTTATTTATTAGATATGGACATAATAGTATTGGGCAAACCAGATGCATGCTGTAAACAGCTCATTTTCAACACTAAAAAGACACATTCAACAAGTCATGGAAAGGGAGTTACGCATTAACAACTGATATTTCATACATTATACATGTTGCTCATGTGTGCATAGAGCCTTTTATAGAAAATGACCCAAATGTTTGTGTGTGTTCAATGTGTTCAGAATAAACAGGAAATGTATTTGTAGAAATGGAGAAAGCATAAAGCGGACAAACATTTCGGCCTCATTATCTTTGGTCCGACATTATTTTTTTTACGTCTTGCTTTATTCGGAGTAACTCCAGTGACACACTCTCACCTTCCTGCGTCTCGTGCCACACAATGCCCTCCAGGTTGACACTGGTGCCCGGCTGGCAGGGCCCTCTCTGGGGGAGCTCTGCCGCTGAGGGGCCTCTCTCCTGGGTGTTGGTGCCCACAGAGCGGGTCTGCACCTGGGCGTGGTTCAGGATCGGGGGGCGGTGCGAGGGCACTGCGGGGGGCACAGCAGAGGGCAGCAGAGGCTTGTGGTTCAGGGCGGAGGACAGAGAGGGCAGCAGGGGGAACAAGGCCGGGGAGGCAGGGCAGGAAGAGGGCACTGGAAACATCTCCATCTGAGAGAGGGGAGAGAGAAAACAGTTATGTTAGTTTGTCACTAACTGGAACGCATTGATTTCAGTTTGGTTTTGTTTGGGCTGCATTCAATTCTGAATGCAGCAGTTTTATTTTTCTTGTATAGACCTGTTTCCTGCTTAGATCATCAATGATGTCAGCTGGAGACAGGACGTAAGCAGCGGAAAGCAGTTTCAACTAAAGTGGAACAACATTCAAAAATGGTCACATTTGAAGGGGAAAAACTCTTTCACCTCCACTACTACTTTAACAAATGCTGAATTGTGGATACAGAGACATAGAAAGAAACAAAGTGCTTTAATGGCCCAAATTTGTATACATGAATTCTAACGTTAGCTTCAGGCTATTGCTAATTGCTAACTTCGAGTGCCGGTTTTTCACTCTCACTTGTATCTGCTGTGGAAAAAACATTCATAATGACTCGATTTGGACTTGGCTTTATTTTTGTGCTAAATATGTGTAAAATAAAAAGCAGCGTTTGATCTCAATGTATCAGTTAGCAACTCTGGGAAACTTTTCAGAGTCTGTTAGCTTGTTCAATGTATTTTTCCTATAGCCATTAGCATTAATCTGCTCAATGTATTTTTCCTTTAGCATTAGCATTAACGGATACACATCCAGTGGCCACTAAACCTTATAATATTGTATACTAATGATAAAGAAAATGCCATTAAAACAGACTTATCACTAGGGCAGGGCGATATGGCCCAAAATCTCTATCACGATATAAAAAATATCACGATAACGAAATATTTGACAATATTATTGACAACGGACAAATTACTTAAAAATCCCAGCCTTACGCCTATTTGGAAGATTAATGCAAAGATATTTCTTTCTTTTTTTTAACGGCATACACATTTCCTCGCAAATATGATCTACTCAAGCTATTTACATCCTATGTGATACGATATGGCCCAACCCTACTACTATCACCTTGACATAATTTTAACATAGGGACTGGCTCCATTCATTTATATGTGAATACAAATTCAAGTGTAATATAGTATTTAACTAAGCCCTGCCCACCACCTCCAATATTAATATTAAATGTAATGTTATTATTTTTATTTTGGGGTGGGCGCTTATAAGCCTTTGGCTTCAGCCTACTCCCTTTGAGCAGGTTAACTGCTCAAACAAATAAATAAACTAAACTAAACTAAATTTACAAATGATTTCAAGGAATACTGATACAAGACATTTTATATACAATAGGTAGCGTTCACTACGTAGAATCTGATGACGTCATAATGTCAGCTGGAGGGCAGGGGCGCTCTGCCAGCATTGTTAACATGGAGGAGAGCTCTTATTGCGCCTGTCTTGACCCTAAATCTAAAGATAGATATCAACACAAAATAACAAAATATGTTGGGGAAGACCCGTACTTGATGAGAAAGGGGAATTTTTCAACCAAACTGGGTGACTTACCAGCTGTCGAGGCGTTAGATATCATTAATTATCTTGTACTTGCGACATCTTTCTACACTCAACAACAAATGAAACCATACAAGAGTATGGAGGCCTATAACTTTTTTGTCAGCGGCTGGGTCCACGACATCGGAATCAAGATACTTAAGGATAACTATCGCCTTGTTGTTGGCAGGGTAAGATTTGTTAATTGTTTTTTTATCGATAGTTTGTATGCTAACGCGCTACGCTAGCTGAGCCAATGTTTTGATACTGTTGCTAGGTTAATCATTCTCAAAGAAGTGGGGAAACACCCCTTAGAAGTTGGATCATCGCTAAAGATGGGGAAATTATGACAGCCCACTGCAATTGCATGGCAGGGTAAGTTATTATAAGGAGGATTGTTATTGTTGTGATTTTGCGATTTTCACCGGATATTTTGGTAAATGGTGGGCAAACACATGATTTTTCCAGGCGTGAAGAGCTGTTTATTTAAGTCACAGATCTTTTGCAGCGTAGGTCTTTTTTACAGAAGCAATCCTCTGTTTGTGAACATTGCTTTGACCCACCTTCAAACTTTTATTATACATTAGTGTAGCCCCCAGAGCCTTGTATGTGTTGACAAGGCGATGCCCCCTTAGTGTTTTTGTGCGAAGGCCAACTTCTTTAGTCACTTCTACACTACTCTTAAAAAATATTATGGCCTATAGTTTTTAAACGAGACATCATACATTTACTGACACATTATATTATGGCTGTTTATAAAAAGTGTATTATATTTCTTTTCACAGTCTCTCAGAGTCCTGTTCACACATAGGTGCTGTACTGTTTGCCATCGAAGCAGGGGTCAAAATGAGAGAAATGGACAGTTCCTGTACAATGGAGAGATGTAAATGGCTGATGCCCTCACATGTAAAAAAGGTAAACGTCTAAACTTAAAGCACATGCAGGATGAACATTATAACTTTGTACTGGACATTACAATAATGAGCTCTCAGGCACTTAGAGATGTTTATGATTTTACATTTGCAGATTCCACCTGCGCCGGTAACGCTAATAGATTTTTCCTCTGCAAAATCAAAGAAAAGAAAACTAGATGATGCTATTGCTGGAACATTCAATGAACAAACCAGTCAGGCCCCAGTTCTTTACCCAAGAGTGAGGAAAGGCTCAAATGAATACAACTCATTTTTTGAAGAATTAAAGATGAGCCATCCAAAGAGCGCAGCGCTTATGGTCAGGGAAAATTATTTCAAAGAGTTTATCCCAAAGTCATGTGTACTGCCCAAAAGTGTCCTTGAGTACAGAACACCAGAGACTCAACAGCTATCTCCAGCTGACCTCATGAAGTTATCCGAAGAGTTTCAGCTAGATGAGCTCAGCCCCTCTCAGATTCAGGCTGTAGAGAAGGCAACTCGACGTCAGAATAAATCAAAAGTCTGGTATCGACAAAGATCTGGGCGCATAACTGCATCTATGCTTAGACAAGTTATTGCAACAGACACCCTGAATCCATCCCAAAGTTTGATAAAGACATTGTGCTACCCAGAAGCACACAAGTTCAGAACAGCAGCAACAAGGTAGAAGTATTAGTTTTGATGAGTGAGTCAAAGACTTGTATTATAGGGAAGTATTTTTTTTTTAGTACCACCATGTAACTATAGTTAGAACTGTTTATTAACTATAGGTATAACTTATAACCAGAGCATTTTCTTAACCTAGTATAACTTTCAAGGCTAATTTGGGCAGACACTAGGATTAGAGATGTTGAAATCTTTACCTTTACATATTTCAGCCGCCATCTACAGGCCGTCATCAGAAGTATCACTGAGTGTGCTGAAGTGTCACGCCTTGGAAGAAAGAACAGCTGATAAGTGACACTTCACTGCATGTTGGTGATACTTCTGATGACGCCCTGGAGATGGCGGCTAAAACATGTAAAGGTAAAGATTTCAACATCTCTAATCCTAGTGTCTGCCCAAATTAGCCTTGAAAGTTATACTAGTAACACAAGTAGACACAATGAACGTTAATAAGCTCCTTGTCTTAAACTTTTTTGATTTTTGCAAGGTATGGATCTGAACATGAATCCAAAGCCAGAAAGAACTACGAGAATCTCATGAATCGACAGCATGAGGGCTTTTGCTGCATGGATAGTGGTCTGTGGCTGAGTGAAAAGTGGCCTTTTATGGGAGCTTCACCTGATGCTATAGTCACCTGTGACTGCCATGGAAGAGGCATCTGTGAGATAAAGGTAAACAAGCTTCAATCAGTACAGTAGGACATTATTCATTCACCACAAGATAAGATACTTATAGTTGTGCTCAAAAGTTTACATACTCTGGCAGAATTTTGGACAATTTTTCAAAGAATATGAAAGTTAACACTAAAGTTTTTAATTTTTTTCACTCATAGTTAGTGGTTGTGTGAAGCCATTTGTGGTGAAAAAAACTGAGTTTGCTCTTTTTAAATCATAATGAAGAAAAAGTACCAAAATGACCCTGATCAAAAGTTTACGTACCTCTGTTCTGTGTATTTCTCCCTTTAGCATCAATGACAGCTCGGAGTCTTTTGTGGTCGTTGTGGAGAAGGTTCTGTATATAATCTAATGGTAAAGCGGCCCATTCCCCTTGATCATACACTTTTGATCAGTCATTTTGTTACTTTCTTTCTTCATTATGATTTAAAAAGAGCAAACTCAGGTCTTTGACCATAAATGGCTTCACACAACCACTGAGATATAAGATTACTTCTATTAAATTGTCAATTTGTCTTTTTCTGCTTAATATATTAGTGCCCATACAACCAGCGAGATGAAACAGACCTGCGCCAGTGTGCTGGAAGCAAGGATTCTGTCTCCGAACCAACAGCAGTGATGTCATGCTGGATCGTACTCATCAGTACTACTTTCAAGTTCAAGCACAACTTCATATTGTTGGTGCTGCATACTGCGATTTTGTGGTGTGGAACAAAAACAACATTGTCATTGAACGAATATTTCCTGACAATGATTTTTGGAACAGTGTACTCCCCAAAGTTGAGGTATTTTTTAAAACCTGCATAATCCCAGAAGTGCTAGGGCAAAAATTTTCCAAGACATGTTAGGAAAGTGAGCCATTCTTGGCATTTGTATTAAAATCAATATTTTGACAAAAATAAATTGAAGTAAATGTTTATGTATGTTAAATCACATATCAAACAGGTTTGTACAGTGAAGTTCTTACAATACACATTGTACTGTCAACATTGCTCTTGTTACAAAACAGAATAAAAATGTATTTCGTTGTAGTAGCTGTAGTAGTAATTGTCAATGTATTTCAGACATCATTCAGTACTCTTATGACTGAAAGCTTACAACAACTTTAAATATATACAGTATTACACAATCTTTAATATGTACATTACATCAATCTTTAGTCTAGTGGGACAACGGACTCTGACAGATTGGATAAGGCACAGCAAACAACTCCGATCTTGTCGTTTAATGACACAGATTCACCCTGTTTAGTTGACAGATGCTCGATTGTCATTGATCTGCTTTGTAGGATTTGGTATTTCCTTCTAACTAACCCTATAATGCGTTCTACGTGAATCCGTACATTGGCTATTTTTCTAGTGTGCTCAACTTCAAATGCTGACAACTGTTTTTTCCCTTTTGTAAAAGAAGGAAGCTCTAGAGAAGCACAATAAAACCCTACACTTTCTTTAATATTAAAGCCACGGTCAGCTAACACAACATCTCCAGGTAACAACTTCTTAAGGAGTTCACTGTCTTCTGTGATTTGTTTGTCACTCACTCTTCCTCCCCAGGCAGGAGATATAAAGGTGACGTAACCTTGGGGTGCAACACCAATGAGGAACTTCACCGTGTTGTGATGTTTGTAGTTGGACCATGTTTGTGCTTGAGCCAGCAAATTGGAGGGCCTTTCAATGAACACTTCAAAACAATCAACAATCACGGCTACTTTATTGCCAAAGGCCTGTCTGAATGACATTGGCATCGTAGCTTGCAATATGTGTCGCTCTGGCCATTCAATCAAGAACTCTAATCTCTCATGAAGTACACAAATTACTTTATGCCAAATTCTAGACGCTGTAGCGCGTGAAATTTTGAATCTATAGGCCAAATCTTGCAAAGAGAGATTTAATCTTAATTTCATCAACACCAAAATTAGTTGCTCAAATTTAGACACAGAATAACAGGAAGTAATGTAATCCTCACAAATCTTAAAACTTGCAATAATACTAAAAAATTAGGGAGACCAGTATAGAATTTAGTTTTGTCCTCATTGTCCTTAAAAGAGTCCATGTTGAACTTTGCTTCCAACGCCTTGGCCCGCAGCTCTGCTAGTTCTTTAGTGATGTCTTTTAGCACATCTTCCATCCTTTCAATGTCTTCCATTGTGAGGTCAGTTTGACAGCCAGCATCTACAAGAGAGTGTGAGGGATACAGATTACACTACAATCACTGTACTATGGTATCTTTCAAATGTGTTATAAATACTGTTATAAAAACATTCAAGTATGAGCAACATTATTTTACAATTGCAATAATTTAACTCGAGTCGAAGTAAAAGTATAGTACTTGAACACCGAGTGAATTTTAGAGCATAAAGTGTAATTGACATGTTATTGTTGATGAAATAGAATAATGTGAAAATTTTGATATTAACAAAGATAAAATAACACAATTCTCACAATAATATACCAAAAGTTACTCAAGTAACTTGGGCTACTTCAAATGTTATTAGTCAAATATATATGTAAAGTGCAGTGTGATAAAACTATTCCAAGACGTAGGCTACAGATACTTTAATAGTTACCAAAGTACTTGAGTAAATTAAGTGAGCAGATCACTAAGCTAAAATAGCTACGTCTAGGCACCACAATCAAGCCTTTCCAGAGGTTTCCTTCTACTAGTATTTGAAATTTTGGATCGTCACGTTCTCTGCAAATGTACGTTTTATTTAAGTCTACCTTCAGAGTTGATGAACAGCTCATCGGGGACATCCTGTGAGCTTTCTCCACCACCTTGCAATACGTCTTGCATCTTGTTGCGGCCCTTAATCCTGTCCGTGCGAAGGTGAGAGGAGAGTGATTCGGGCTTGGGCGTGTTGTCATACCCGAGGTTTACAGTCGGGGCCCAATCGACCGATGTGGACTCTTCAAGCTTACTTGGAAAACCTAATTCGAAGAAACAAACTTTCCGACGTGTGCCCTATATCAACATATTTTAACGTAACTGTATGCTTTACGCAATGATACAATGCAATAAAGAAGAGTTAGCTTACCAGTGACGAAGTGGTCACTACAGACGCGGGCATTTGCTGACTTCGCTCCCCGCGACATCAACCTTAAATTTTCCAACCATTTCTTGCGTCTTCTTTCGCTTATTTTCTTCCACTTTTCGCCCTTATGTGTGACTACTTTAGGAACTCGATAATAGCTTTTAATGTCTCTGTTAGAGCGATTGGAGCAACCGTAAACAGCGCACACTACCGGCATTGTTGCCAATCTGAAGCCCACCACGAATGCTCGGCCTGCCCTCCACCTGACACCTGTTAGCTATCTGTGACGTCATGTGAACGCAACCTATTGACCTTTCGCTAAACCCCGCCCCAAAACGGTCATTGTCCAATCATACCAATCAAAGCAACCGTTACTACCAGTCATTCCCTGGATCTCCTCACACAGAAAGTAGTGAAGGATGGCCTGGTTTTCCCCTTTCAGAGCCAAAAAAACAAAAGAGTGCCTGCTAGTACCTATGAATGACTAGTCGTCTTGTCGTTTGTCAAGAGTTTCATGAGCTGTCGTTGATGGACGTGGTCAAAGAAAGTTGTTTCTTCCACTGGATTATCTGCACGATTTTTTTCTCATTGCTACAGGAAGTGCTTCATTGATATTGCAGCAGCGGGTGGTTTTGTTTTGATAGCGTTGATAGAACATGGGACATCGCAACTGGAGAATCATGACTAATATATTACCTCTCTGAATGAGAACCACCAGGGAGACGCCTGTAGCAGAGGTCTGTGAGCCACTTAAGCCGCTAACTTAATAATAACGCTCATCTCTAATCTACAGTGTTGGCGGTAACGCGCGACTTAGTAACGCGTAAGAGTACTCAGATTACGTTTTCGATTACGAGTAATGAGTAAAGAAACAAGTTAATTTTACATTTGCAGGTAATCTAGGTCCTGATCCCGCCCTCGTTTCATTCTTCTTCTGCTCAGACTCAGACTGACAGTGCTCATGTGCATGCACAGACTGTGGCCTCCAAAACTTTACATCAAGTCAGGAACATGGCAGTTTTCAGCACGTTCACATCATGGAAAGACTCACATTATTTTTTAACTTACTGGATAAAAGGACAATACAGACAAAGCTGGTGTCGAAGCTAAAGAGGAAACCACGATGAAGCTAGCCCCAATCTGCACACTTAACTTTTGGCAGTATCGCTCCTTCCAATCATCAACAAAATCAACTAAATCAAGTAGAGTATGTTGTATGTGTACTATTACCAATTCAATGCACTTTGTAAAGCGTAAGAGCTCCTTTACAGACGTCCTTTTCGTTGAAAAACTGGCGCAGTTTCTGACAGAGCCAAACTGTTTACATAAAGCGAGCGAAGTGAAGCTTTTATAAGTCGACTATTGGCCTGTAGTTAATGTTCATTATTGTTGCCTTTAGCTGTCATTTATCCACATTCAAATAAAGCTCAGAAGCAAATTTATTGTTCGATTATTGAATACATTTACTGGTCTCGGGCTGTTTGTGTGAGTTAGCTTTTTAGCGACTCAGTTTGTGAAATGGAGGAATCCTTATTGGAAAAAAATGGACAAATGAAGGCTATTATAGATATGTATTATTGATACCGCATGAGTCTCTAACGCGTTACTTTCATAATAAAGTAGCGCAGTAACGTAACAAGTTACTTTCCCAGAGGAGAAACGAGCTAACTTAACCTGTTCCTTTTAAAAGTAACGTTACACAACACAGCTGATCAACACTAGACTAACATAAGACTTTTTATAATGAGTATGTAATGTATAGGCCTATGTAATTCTGTAACTTTATCTTTTGCTGCCTCTTGACCAGGACTCCCTTGAAAAAGAGGTTTTTAATCTCAATGGGACTTTCCTGGTTAAATAAAGGTTAAATAAAATAAAATAAAAATAAGTGAACGTATGTCAGTGGACTAGGCGTGCCCCTTCATTGCATATTTTGAAAATATTCAACTCAGGAGGATATTGCGCTGGTATTGCTCCAAACAGAGTCACTAACACACACCGCTATGACACGGGTTCAACTCCACTTGTTGCCGGAGCTAGCAACAGTTGCTAAGGGGGCGGGGCCTTTGCGAAAGGTCAATTGTAAAACGAAACGGAAAAACAGCGAAACAAACAACAGCAGAACAATGAAATGGACAATGAAGCCACAATTACAAACAGTCACAGGTTAATGACTCCATTTGCAGCTCCCTGACAACGGACAGAATGAACAGGGGTCTGTTGCTATGCCGTTACCGCGTTGTCTCTATCTTCTCTAAAACCACTATTTGTTCTTCATTTCTTTACAAAAATCATCTTAAATTCTGCGTCAGTCAGAACTTCAGTATTCACCATCTTAACTCAGACTCTTTTTCCTCATTTCAGTGACGGTTTTCCTTTGGCACGTCTGTCTGACCTCGTATCTCCACCTGACGCTCGCCGCCGTGCCGGAGACAGCGAGCGCTTGAACCTCCGCCGATCAAACCGCTCTGAAATATAAATGTGCCTCTGAACCAGCGCTTCAGAAACACGGCGTGAATATGTATGAGGAGGAAAAGAGATTTGTACATTCCAAGAAAACGCTGCAGCAAAGTGAGGATGACACAGATCTGCTGATTCAGGGGTAAATGCTCAGTCCACGAAACACATCAGTTATCCCCTTTAGTTTCCATGTTAGCGTTTTAAAAGTCTCATTTACGTCTTTATAGGAATGTAAACCTTTATATTGTCTTTGAACACTCCCTTTAATGCTCCACAAAAAAAGAGAGAACATCTTAAAAAATCGTAAACAGAATCTCAGTATTTTAAAGTAAAGACCCTAGATCTGATTTACAAACATACTTCGAGGAAATGGTATTATTCCTGGAAGGCTTTTTGCGGTGTGGAGCAGTAAAAGTCATTCTTAAAGACGTCTGTGGAGAGGAGAAAAGAGGACACAGTCTCTTCAAAACACGCGTGCACGCTCGTACACACATGCACGCTCGTACACACATGCACGCTCGTACACACATGCACACTCGTACACACATGCACGCTCGTACACACATGCACGCTCGTACACAGGGAGAGCGGCTCAGCGCCCATGGCAACAAAAGGAAACGTCTAATTATCCTTTTTCTCCTTCTCAGATTCATCCACTTCCAAAAACGATCTTCGCCTCGATGTGTGCACTCGTCCTTAACTCCCACGCTTATCTTTCACGTGCACACTCCTCCATCACGTGCACACCTCCATCACGTGCACGCTTATCTTCCACGTGCGCGCTCCTCCCTCACGTTTACATTAACACGCGGTTTGTGCTTTTATCGTGTGTAAGACGTGGACGATTCGGTTCTGTGTTGCTGTGTGTATCAACATGTGCAGTGCAGAGCCACACATTCACCAGGACCTGCTATTCTGGTCCTCCCAGAATAAAACCATCTCACAGAGCCTCCTCAGTGCACACTGGAGTTAAAGGCATGGTCCAGATCGTCCTCCTCCACCACAGAGCACTTCTATGGCTCCTGACGCCTTTGCAGCCCAAACCCTGCTGTTCTGTAGTTCCGAATTTGCAGGTGGGTGCACTTTTTTATTATGTTTTTTTTATTTTTTATGTTGTTTAATCGCCTATGTAAACATTGCATGTTTTGAGAGCTTAGACCTTAGCACCCCAAAGCCCCTCCTGGGATAAATGTCTGGGGCCGTCGCTGTCCGGACCGGCACTTCCACAAGCTTCTCCTTTCCGTTCAAAAGAAGAACTGTCGGAGCAGCTGATCGCAGCCAATCATTTCCCGCGATTTAACCACTATCGGTCCAATCACGGGCTGAGAGGAGGGAGTTCATCCACCAAGAGACGGAAGCTGTCACCGCACTCTTCCAAAGAGTCTCTTAATGATGGCGTGTGAGGCAACTGATGCACTGTGAAACAGTGTTGTACTGGCAATCATGCCAGCCCTTCCTCGTTTAACGTTTACTAAAAAGGCTTCCTGCGTCATATCCAGCCTTATAATTGACTGCGGAATCCTGATGTTGTCTGTCAATCACGCCCAACAGGAAATCGCTGAGATCACACTCGCTCAGTCTGACAAATTATATATTGTTTGACCATAATGACCATTGTCATGTTTGGAGGAAAAATCCTGAGAACATCATCCCAACTGTACATGCTGTGGGGTTGTTTTGCTGTGGGAGGGACTGGTGCACTTCACAAAATAGATGACATCATGAAGAAAGAACACTATGTGGAAATATTGGAGCAACATCTCAAGACATCAGCAGGAAGTTAAAGCTTAGGCGCAGATGGGTCTTCCAAATTGACAATGACGCAAAGCAAAGGTGGCTTAAGGATAACAAAGTCAATGTTTTGAAGTGGTCATCACAAAGTCCTGATCTTTATCCAGTTGTAAATGTATGGGCAGAGCTGAAAAGGCATAAGCACGCAAGGTGGCCTACAAATGTGTCTCAGTTACACCAGTTCTGTTTGGATGAATGGACCAAAATTCCTGCCAACTACTGTGAGAAGCTTGTGGAAGGAAATCCAAAACATTTGAGCCAAAATATACAGTTTCAAGGCTATGCTACTAAATATTAATGAAATGTATGTAAACCTTTGGTTTAGTAAAAAGTAATTAAAAAAACATTTTGTAGAAAATTCTATCTCTCATTTTTCTGGCATTTAGCAAATGGAAATAATTTTGAAAATTCTAATTGACCTAAAAAAGTAAAGTTAATTCTGGTTTCATGTCAGACAGTGAGAAATAAATGCATATGTGTCTTTTTATACAGTGTATGTAAACATCTGGTTCCCATTGTATCTACAGTAATTACAATGTATTCATGGAAAGTAAATCATCTAGTCCCTTTGCAATCGAGAAGTTTCTTCTTGAAGTAGTTAAGCAAGGTTATATCCTGGTTTAAGAGCTGTTTCAGTCCAAGGAAAGATGTGAATTCCAAACAGTCAATAGAAACAGTTCACGTTATAGAATTATATTTCAGTCGGAGCAGGTGCCACTACAACTCTATGAAAGAGAAACAGTTTTTGAAAGAAATGTCCCAAAGAAAAATGTCCAAATGTTTTCCTTGATCCTTATTTGACAATGACTGGATTCAGAAACCTGCCACATTTTTCTTATGCTACTGGCCAACATCATGCTCATGTTTTTTAATATTGTTATAATAATTAGACCATTTGAGCTTGTGACAGTTGTTGTTTCATGTGAATTGGCCCACAAATTACGGAGAAATTTGCATAAAGAAGAAGAAGAAGATCTTTATTTATATAGCGCCTTTCACAGACATGGTCACAAAGCGCTTTACATGAGAGCATTGTACATTCACTCCATACTCAGTGGTGGTAAGCTGCGTTAGTAGCCTCAGTTTCCCTTGGGAGAGACTGACAGAAGCACTGTCACGACTGCACACATCTGTGCCAACGGTCCCTCTGACCACCATGCATTCACACACATCATTCATCCTGACCTATTGTACATGTTTTTAGTGGTAGGGGAAACCAGAGTACCCGGAGGAAACTTACGAGGAAATCGAACCCGGGACCTTCTTGCTGTGAAGCGAGAGCGCTAACCACTGGGCTAAAGACAGTACCTTACTGCGCTGGAATTTGCAGCTGCTGTACCTCAATTTTAAACTATAGGCTCTTTAGAATGTTGTGATGTCACATGAGTCCTTCCAAACTTTCATTACACATGAACATCCAGAAACACTGTCACGGTAATGTCAACAACAACAACAACAACCTGAGTTCATGATCAATAAAACACTATAGGCAAATTCAGAAAATTCAGCTTTGAGAAAATGATTTGAAAAAAATAAAAATAACACGGACAACATGATCAATTCCTTTAGAACCCCCTGAGAGAGATACTCGAACACAACAAGCTAAGGTTTGGGTCGACATGGAGAAACTCGGCCCCATCTTAAAATCGGGCCATGATACAACGAACGACCCCTGCTTTAGAATGAGACGCACACAGATCTGTTTTACCAAAGTCAGATTGAGAATAAACTGAGGGACAAACTCATTTTAATCACGAGAGGAAAAACACCAGGTAAAAGGCCCAAACCAAAGAAATGACAACTAGGCATCAGTGCGACTCAAACAAACTGGGAACAGCAGCAGAACCAACATCCACAACACAGTGACATCACATGGACCCTCACTTCAGCCCGGACTGAGACCAACACAGGCCAACAGACTGAACCAGGGTTAACCAAGGCTAAACCAGGACTAAACCTGGGTTAAACCAGGACTAAACCTGGGTTAAACCAGGACTAAACCAGCAGTTAAACCAGCAGTTAAACCAGCAGTTAAACCAGTGGTTAAACCTGGACTAAACCAGGACTAAACCAACAGTTAAACCAGGACTAAACCAGGGTTAAACCAGGGTTAAACCAGGACCTAACCAGCGGTTAAACCAGGACTAAACCAGGACTAAACCAGGACTAAACCAACAGTTAAACCTGGACTAAACCAGGGTTTAACCAGGACCTAACCAGCGGTTAAACCAGGACTAAACCAGGACTAAACCAACAGTTAAACCTGGACTAAACCAACAGTTAAACCTGGACTAAACCAGGGTTTAACCAGGACTAAACCAGGGTTTAACCAGGACCTAACCAGCGGTTAAACCAGGACTAAACCAACAGTTAAACCAGGACTAAACCAGGGTTAAACCAGGGTTAAACCAGGACCTAACCAGCGGTTAAACCAGGACTAAACCAGGACTAAACCAACAGTTAAACCTGGACTAAACCAGGGTTTAACCAGGACCTAACCAGCGGTTAAACCAGGACTAAACCAGGACTAAACCAACAGTTAAACCTGGACTAAACCAACAGTTAAACCTGGACTAAACCAGGGTTTAACCAGCAGTTAAACCTGGACTAAACCAGGGTTTAACCAGGACCTAACCAGCGGTTAAACCAGGACTAAACCAGGACTTAACCAGGACTAAACCAGGGTTAAACCAGCAGTTAAACCTGGACTAAACCAGGGTTTAACCAGGACCTAATCAGCGGTTAAACCAGGACTAAACCAGGACTAAACCAGGGTTAAACCAGCGGTTAAACCAGGACTAAACCAGGGTTTAACCAGGAGCTAACCAGCGGTTAAACCAGGACTAAACCAGGACTAAACCAGGGTTAAACCAGCGGTTAAACCAGGACTAAACCAGCGGTTAAACCAGGACTTAACCAGGACTAAACCAGGGTTAAACCAGCGGTTAAACCAGGACTAAACCAGGGTTTAACCAGGACCTAACCAGCGGTTAAACCAGGACTAAACCAGGGTTAAACCAGGACTAAACCAGGGTTAAACCAGGACTTAACCAGGGTTAAACCAGGACTTAACCAGGACTAAACCAGGATTAAACCAGCGGTTAAACCAGGACTAAACCAGGGTTAAACCAGGACTAAACCAGCGCTTAAACCAGGACTAAACCAGCGGTTAAACCAGGACTTAGTCCTGGTTTAGTTTTCGCTCAGGCCTGTCGCTCCTGTCACTGACGCGCAGCGCGGTATTGTTGCTGTTATGATTGTGTGTATTGTGTGTATTGTATGTATTGTGTTATTGTCTCGTGCCATGGCGCGCGCGTGTGCGTGAGCGCGTGCGGCAGACAAAGCTGGGCCTCGCGCTCACTGACAGATCTACCTTGTCCGCGGGTCCTCGGTGCTTCCTCGCGCTGTCGTCCCGCCGCGCCGCAGCCGTAGCATTGTTCGCTCCTCCGCCGCCGAGGCCGCTATTGTACATGTTGTTGTTCTGATCCATCGCGGCAGGCGGTGGTGACGGGGCGCTGCGCGGCGGGGAGACGCCGTCCTGCCGCGCGCACGCACCGGGGGACACACCGGGGGGACACGGTGCTGACGCGCTGTCCCTCTGCCGCTCCGCGTCTCTGTCGCGTTTCCACGACGCGCGGAGGACGCTCCTGTTTTTGCGCTCATCTTTGCCCTTGGCGTCACAAAGCATGTCTCCTCCGCGCGTGCCCGCCTCCCGCGCGTGCCCTCGTGCCGGGGCGGAGGAGACGATGGCGGAGGGACGGATGGCGCGGTACCGGAGGAGAAGAGGAGGCGAAGGGCGTGCGCTCAGGGCCGCAGCTGCTGCAGACGCGGCGGCTCCGTGCTCCGGGGCTCCTCCATTCAGACCGAGACAGACCCACTGCGCATGCGCGGACTACTGGAAACTCTCGATGAATTACTAGAAAAACTTCTGAAGTAACGCATTTACTACGAAACGTTACACACGAGCGTAAACAAGTTACACACGAGCGTAAACAAGTTACACACGAGCTTGATGTCACCACGGTTATAAAAACATTAACTGGCCTATTCATTTGTATTTTTCTTGTTAAGGAAAAATCATATGTCAAAATCCGCAAACAGTAAACCAATTGTGAATGTATGTGCACACATATAAAAAATAAACAATCCAGTAGATAGCGCTCGGGCTGGGTACCGTTACATTTTTTCCGATACCAGTACTTCAACGATACTTGGTTTTCTATACCAATACCTGAACGATACTTTTTCCAATATACACTAAAATATTTGTCGTCTAGAACCAGAAAACAGAACAATAATAAAGAGGATCTGCACATTTACAATATTGGGATCATCTCCAATGTCAGAAAATGTAGAAAAGATTGGGAATAATTTGGGAATAATAAGAAAAATGTGTGTAAAACAAATTTGGCAAATAATTTTGGGGGGAAAAGAAAAAAGGAGGAAAAATGGGGCAAACAAATTGGGGAGAAAAATTATTTATTTGAGCTGAAACAACAACGTCACTTCCTGTAATGCTGTCCCTGGACCAACAGCATCAAAACTTGGATCTAAAGATGTAGGCGTAAAAAAAATATATATATATTTATATATATATATATATATATATGTATATATATATATATATATATACTTTCATTTTTTCGATACCGGCACATTATTAATTAAAATAGAAATGGAATCTTCAACACTGCAAATTGCCTTTGCTATGTTACGACATCACACATACCTGTATCAATGCAAAATAGAAGCGGGATAAAGTCATGTAGTCCCGATAGTATTGTTCTGCTGTGAAAGGGCGCCCTCTGGTGGATCTGAACCCGAATTACGTCGACTGAATTTCCCTTTCAGCCTTTGTGTAAAATAAAAAAATAAACATAAATTTGCTGTCTAAAACTAAATTTAAACTCTTTAATTCGACCAAAACCTGTAGATATTTTGGTGGTCTCATAAAAACTAAAAAAGTAGCTAAACAAATGGACCAAAACACGTGAACAAGCGGATAATGTTAATGAAAAACAGCGCAATCTTATTGAACTTGCCTGATGAAAATAAATGTCAACTTTTCTAAATACATTTTAGATCAATTCGGCTAAATGTTTCTAACGTAATGTAATGTGTATTTTAACTAATATAAGAATAAGACTAAAACTAAAACTTAAACGTGTTGTCAAAATTAACTTTGGTAGTGAAAAGTAGTGACCCAAACAACTGAGGCAAGTTGAAATACGGAGAGACTTTTTGAGCGTAAAAGTTATATTTTAGCACTGATTTATGTATTTATAAAATAAGGTAGAAGAAGCAAAAACTACTATTAAACTACTAAACTACTCTAAAGGTACAGTTACCACTAAACATCTCTGTATTTAGTAGTTACAACATATGTTATAACAAAGCCATCGCGGTTTTAGTGATGGAGTCTCTAGGCAACCGTTGCTTGGTAACCGCAAACTCACGGGCTAAAAGCTCACTGCTAACATGACTTTGTGCTAAATTCTCCGTAGTTTTAGCGCGTCAAAACAAGTCGGCTAGGTGTTTGTTTTCCCAGGTGATATATTATATATGCGAGGTTAAGCGTGGACAAAGTTAGAAAGGTGTAAAATAAGATTTAAACGAGGCGGTGAAAACTAGGGACCGTTAGCGAGCTAGCTAAACATGTCCGGACAGTCTGAAGTTTACTCCGCGACCAAAGACACGCTGTTCTCCAAAAACAACACTCCCGACACGACTCATGCTTTGGTAAGTCATGCTTCTTAATATATTTATATACTATATTTAAGTCGGTTTTCGGACAATTATTGCTGCAAAGAAATGTAAGCTTTTGATATATCAGCACCAGGGTGACCATCTCAGATAGGTAGCCATTGTGATGCGGTGGGACATGGAGGACAGACATAAGTAGGGTGACCAGATTTACCATGCACAAAACAGGGACACGATGGGAGTTTGTGGAGGGTGCCAAAGTGTGACACCCATGTTCAATGGGCAAACTTCAATGTTTATAAAAGTCTATAATGGCAATTAAATGGACCAAATCAATCAGCCTTGAGGTGATATACTTTTAGCCCGTTAATTGGCACTGTCACTATGGAAACGATGTGTTTGACGTACACGTGGGCAAAGGTCATTACGTTTTAAGTAAAATAAAAACCTGCTTTAGGCAGGATACTGGTGAAAACAAAAACAAAGAAAAACAGGACACCTGAGACAGAGCTTGTGTAAAACTGGGATGAATCAATGGTTTTGAAGTAATCTACTGGGACATGGGCTCAAAACTGGGACTGTCCCGGGTAAACTGGGACATCTGGTCACCCTAGACATAAGAAATTCAAACTTAGCTAGATTACGTGATCAGCACTGAAGCGTTTCCTTTGCTGTCTTGGCCCAAAATCACTCACAGATAGGAATGGGTCACAAAGTATTCTAATCTGGAAAGTCGCAATATTGTACATTTGATGCATTTAAATAAAAGCTGAGGAATGGAGTCATATTTGAATATTCAACAAAATGGGCAAAAATACAAATACAAAAGAAATGTCACTGTTGACATTAAAGGGCTTCATTTTAGCTGGCACAATTCAGTTAATACAGTTAATGACTCAGAAAAAACTCAAACACTGCAGGATAATTTGTCAGTCTCTTCTCTAAATCTAACTTTATTCAAATAGAGGGACATTATAACAGCAAATAACAGCATATATCAGGAAATCATGAACTTTACAGACAAAAATGAATCCGCAGGGTCTACTTTTCCCAAGCTTTTGCCCACTTTTTATTTCTCAACAGTCGGTCTTATATTTTTGGTTGTAGAGATTAATTTAGGAGGCATAATCAAGAGGAAAGGTGATGAAACAGTGCGTAGCTATAAATAACAGTGTTACTTTTCTTTTCTTTAAGGATAAGTTATAATGTACTGTAATAAGGCTGATTTAAACAGCATACTCTTGCCTAAAATAATTCCAGATTGCAGTCAATTGTATCTTGTATCTGAGAGTATCATACACATAAAGAAGTGTTATTCTGTAAAAGGGTTTAAAATCTATTTTAAAAATAAAGCAATTCAAAGAAACATAAAACACCTTCTGGTACATGCAGTCTATACACAGCCTTTTATATGTTGACCTAATGTAGCGTTCTGAGTTCCACCATCTCCCAAAGTCCACTTTAACCACTGACTATAACGTTAGCTATGTTTATGCTTGAAGATGTGGCCTGCGATTGTAGTAGTTTCTGTTGGCTCGTGTGTGACAGTAAAAACGTGAGAACGGCAGGAAAGATGAGCTGTTTCAGTTTGACATTATTGGCATTAGAAACATTCTCCAATATGGCGTTTGTGTCACATGACAAAAAAAAAATCTATTTCCTGTCATTCCTGTTTGATGGAATGTTTGCAAAACTTAAGACATTAAATATGCACAGATTTTTATTTTTGGTGTTTAAAAATACAATATTTGGCCTTTTAAAATAAAGTGTGAAATCTGACTTGGGGCGGCTTGTGTGAGCCCTGTGCTGTGTAGTGTGTGAAGGGCCAACAGCCTCAGTCCAAGCCCAGTTTCTCCCTGTTTCAGACTCTGGAATGGGTGTACGGTCGGACCCCCTGTCTCCCTGTGCTCACGCTGCAGGACCAGGACCAGCAGGTGGTGCTGTATGCCGCCGCTAATGTGGGGGTCATCTACAACCACACCTCCAACTCTCAGCACATCCTGCAGGTGAGTCTGCCCCGGGCTGGCCGCCGTTAAACTCGCCGGCTCTTTCTCATTCGCCAGGATCCTTGTTCCGTTGTCCACTTCGTTGACATCCTCCAAAACGGAGCTGAGTGTCTCTTACCGCTGCATTTGAGCTCAATTGGAACAGCCCCCGGAGAGATCATATGATAAAATATCAATCTGTGCTTAACAAATACAACTGTTGCATGACTAAAAGAGGCCAGAAAACTGTTTATAAAGTGGTTTTGGTTGGATGTATTGTATACTGAATACTGAACGTTTTGGCCTGAATTAAATAATATTTCTGAAGGATTTGCAACAACCATAGGCTTAATTTCTTAATAAATATAGGCCTTTTTGATTAAGATTAACTTTAAAGCAGTACTAAGTAACTTGTTTACCTTAATAAATCCTTTCCGTAGTCCCTCTGGGGGTAATACAAGTGGGATGATTGGAGGGTCTTTCATCTCCCCCTGGTGTCTCTGGCCAGAAAACCACAATTGCAACTTTGCCTGCCACCGGGTCGGAGCAACCAATACACACTAATGGAATCACGAAGAAGAAGCTAACAGGCTAACGGGCAAAGCTAACTGCGGGCTAGTGCCACTTAAACAGTATTTACAGCCAAGTTTGAGTGAAAAAAATGATCTCCATTGTGTAATTGGATGAACAATATCCCTCTGTCCCTTTGTCTTTTCTGTCAGCGTAGTATTTACTCTCACGGACAATTAATGAGTAAAAAAACGCAACATGCTACGACACCTGCAGTGGTACAGTACATATTAATGAACATTTCTGTAAATGTGTCAGTATTAGCTGCAAAGCTAGTTTTCAAACTGTTGTCCCTGGGCAAGGTGTATAATGCCAACAACAATTATAAAACATAAAACAATTTAAAAGTTGAGGCTACACTTACATAACAAATGTTGATACAATTCATACATTAATAACATCTGAATGTTCGTTCTGTGACTTGCACAATAGAATGGAGATTTAGCTGCAAGGAAAGGGTCATACAGTTCAAACATAGGACATATTTATTTTGCACAAACACGGAATGAAAAATTCTTATTTCATTGAGTACAAACATGTGTATCATATGTAGGTGGTTACATGGTTGCAGTGCAATATAATAATAATGCATTAGTCTTATATAGTGCTTTTCCAGACGCTCACCGCTGCCAGTCTGTGCCATCGGCCCCTCCGACTACCACCAACCACTCACTCACACACTACATTCACCCATTATGGGTAATATTCATCTCTCCGAGGCAGCAGAGGATCCACAGGTGCATCATTGGTAAATGAGCGATATGGAGGAGTGGAGCTGCAGAGGGAGCGAGGCGTCCAAGTGATTGGAACAGCACTCGACGTGTGAAGATGTGGATTCCATCCAAAGTGGTTGAGATGTCGGGGATCCTCGTCGTCTTCTCTCTGTTCCTTTTTCCTGCAGTGGTTTCTGGACATCTTTATGATAAAATAATGTGACCTTTGTTCATTTGTGTCCACTATATAGATGGATATATCTGAAACAACAGTGTTTTAAACTGTAGGATCTTTGGGATGTTGTGATGTCACGTGAGCGTGACCAGTACCTGTCCTGAGTCTAATGCTGTGGTGTTTATCCAGGGGCACAGCAGGAACCTGTGCGCTCTGTGTGTGAGCCAGGACAAACGCTGGATCGCCACAGCCGACCCCAGCCCCATGGTCCTGGTGTGGGACTCCTACTCCGGGTACGTCCAAATACAACCAACACGCCCAGGAAGTTCCTCCCTGTACCAGAAGCGGCGCCTGTTCCTATTGCATTGTTCCTATTGCATTTAAATAGGAACAATTAAAATGCATAATCTGAAAAATACCATTATACTGTGAACCACCCCATGTATAACATATACACTTATACATGTGTATAAGTTCCCCTTGTTTCTGTTTGTGAATGGGTGCAGAGCAGAATCGAGCTGCTGATCTTTGCTCAACAGCGTTGGAAACTTACTTTAAAAACCACAAACCCAGATGTAGCGGCCAAAGCTTCCTCAGACTTTGCGAGAGGACACAAGGTGGATGTGCTGTCTCTGCCCGAGACGCAGGGCGCGCAGAGACACTGGCGAACTCCACGGCTGCAACTCCTCCCGCCTCCTCCACCAGTGTTTGCTCTGTGAATGTTTCGATCCCAGCGACGTTTACTCCATCACTGATCAGGATAATCCATTTCAACTTTCTAACTCCTAAGCCCTGGTTTCAGGATCCCTGTGTGCACGCTGTTCGACTGTCACCCCAAGACGGCTTCACCGACCTGGCCTTCTCCCAAGACGCCAAACTCCTGGTCACACTGGGCACGGGGCAAATGCAGGTCAGTGAGACAGAGCCGAGGCCAGGCTTTATTTGTGTATTAGGAACCCCATTATCTGCAGCAAGCTGTTCTTCCTGAAACATATTTAGATCTGTTCATTTCAGATTCATAGTACAAATAACAATACAATATACACTCTCAATCAAAAGTTTAAGACCAGTTGAAAAATGCACATTTTGCTGGTTGGATCTTATCAAGTTTCCAAGTAGAACTTCAATATGCAACAAGAAGCAATTGGAGTGAGACACAAACATTGTAGAGTAAAGCATTTATTGAAAAGAACAATTAAAGTGAAATAGGCTGTTTTGCAGCTGACGGTCAGTAATGGCCTTCATTTGGGTTCAGGATTATCGAGCCCAGCCATTCCCAAAGTCTGGGACATCACGACCCCTTTATCGATCCGAAAATCTTTGGGGCCCCCCAATAATAATAGACTCGATTCAAATTAATTTGTGATTATTATACAGCTAAAAGTACATAAAAAGCAACATCTAGCAATGGCTGTAGGCTAAACACTTGTTTAAAGTAGTACATTGTAGCCAATAAATGAATTTTTCCTTTCAAAATCAATTTTTCTCAATGTACTTGTTTTGGAGACAAGCCCTGTAGAGTCCCTGAGGCGTATTTTTTAACTGATGCTAAACTTTTGATTGGGATTGTATGAATTGCGTAAGTAATGACCAAATAACCATTTGTCTCACATTTGCTCTGTAGTCTGTTCAGTCTTACTCGCACCGTGACATCAAGTCAGCCTTTGCACTTTGCATTTGACCAAATTGTGGGACAGTCATCCGAGTTAGATAACAGTTCACTCACATCGACCACAACCTGAAAATTCGAGCGATATAAACGTTAATTGAACAAGCCAAGATGACGATGAAGGCGAATGATGTTATGATGGCCGTTTTGGGGACTTTGTAGGAGACGACGACGAGCTCTCAATCGCGCTTTCATCCTCACTGATCTAAAAGATAGAAGGAATGAAAAGGTCGTGAAAAAAGGGCGGGAGGGAGGGACACATAAACGGGAACACTGAGGAGAGGAACCAGGAGGTTACTTTAGCTCTTAACCAAGTGCAAGACCTACATAACTGATTTACTGTATAAACATCTTTTTCCGTCATTTTTTTGACATTTTTTTCATTGCTTATTTGTTGCGTTTTCGTCACATTTTTGTCACATTTTTGTCACTTTTCTATTGCTCTTTTGTGGCCTTTTATGTTGCATTTTCTATGCATTTTTGTCACTTTTTCCTTACTTTTTTGGTCATATTTTTGTCACTTTTTCGTCATATTTTTGTAAATTTTATGTCACAGTTTTCTCACATTTTTGTCACTTTTGCATTACTTTTTCGTCACTTTTTTGTTTTTTCATCCTCGTTTTCGTCTCATTTTGTTGATATTTTGACCCTTTTTTATGAAGAACCTTTTCGATTTGGGTAAAGCCAAATGGAGAAAAGTGCTCTGTTCATGTGGGGGTTAAAGAGGTTAAGTGTGGTTTCCTGCACCTGGGATGTCTTGAACCATTACCCACAGTTAGTCCAAAGGATGACGGTTTTCTTGCAGCACGTGTGCATCTGGGACTGGACCAACGACGCAGAGAGTCCCGTGTGTTGTTTGAACCTCAACCCCAGTCATGGCTTTCAGGTAAAGCGGGTTGATTTCATCTTCACGGGTGATAGCGAGGATATTTTTGGGATCATTTATTGGGTAGAAAATGCTGTCTCTTTGTTTTTGCTTTACTTCCCAGGGTTCCTGCTGAGCAATTAAGGTCTCAAATGTCATTTAAAAGCATTCAGTTGGATTCCAACTGGCTTTAAAACTAAACTTCTGGGAAAATAATGACACTGCTCAGTGCTCAACTATTTTTATTGCAAAATTACAAAAATTATGTTGCAAAACACACTCTGAATATACACATTTTCCTACATTTGGGTTGGAGACTATTCTTCCAAATGAAATAATACCTATTAATACCTAATAATACCTATTTATTTTTGTATTTGTGACATTAAAACATGTGGGCATTAAAATTACATTTAAAAAAAGCATTAAATATGATTTCTCACAGAAGGAAATTATAATATTCCTATTCGGGAGATGTAAAGTCCCCATTGGATTGTTTTTATGAGGGGACAACCTGCAGGGTTTCTGCGTGGCATTAAAATGCATTAAAAGTCATTACATTTTGCAAACATGAAGGCCTTAGCCAGGCTGCGCCATGGCCCCTCCGACCACCATCATGCTTTTTTAAAGGAAATACTTTGCTTCATTTTATGACTCAAAAGTTTAAAACCAGTATTTAAAGGTGCATTTTGCAACTTTTGATGAGGAAAAAAAAAGTTGAATGTGTGTGTATTTGACCTTGTAGTGACCCAGCGGCTGTGTGGGTGGTCAGCACGGCACCTTTACTTTACATCACAGTGGTCTCTATGACGCTCCAGGATCAATTGTTTTGTAGGTTTTCTGGTGAGAGGCTCCGTCAGCCGTGAAAACCTTCCAAACAATCGATCCTGGAACTTCCTGGAGATCACTGTGATGGAAAGTAAAGGCGCTGTGCTGACCAATCGTACAGCCGCTGGGTCACTGCAAAGTCAAATACACACAAATATCAACTTGTTTTTCCACATAAAAAGTTGCACAATGCACTTTTAACTTACAGTCATGGCTAAATGTTGCGTTTAATGTCATTTTAGCATAAAAAATTACTTTGAATAGAGATATTTTATTATTGGGGGAGGGAACTGGATCGATAAGGGGGCCGTGATGTCCCGGCTGCTCTAATGGTGCGTTCACACCAAACACGTCGAAAGCGTCAAAAGTTTACATTCAAAATTCATAATTGTGGAACTTTTTGGAGAAATTTGCAATCGTCGACCAATCAGGAGTCTTCCCCAACAGTGACGTTGGAGCGGAGCCACCGGCGGATTAGATCCTACGCTGCAGATGTAAACGCAGTCATGGTTGATTCACCGTGTTGTGAACCAGAGCTAGAGCTGCTCTAGGACTTTTAGGGCGCACTCACACTTGACATCCGAACCGAGCCGGGCGATTAGAGAAGCTCGAGGAGTTGTTTACAAGTGTACATGTGCAGCAGCAGTGCAACATAATGCGGACGGGAAGAAAAAAATAAAAATAAATCCAGCTGCATGAAATAATATCTACTATTGTCAAATCTGTTTACTCCACTTTCCTTTGCATTTTACTGCAGTTTAATAAAAAGGGCTATAGTGAATAAAAAAGTCACTTTTAATAAAGCAGAGAAATAGAGAAGTGCACGTCCCCTGTCCCCGCTCAGCTGAGGCGGGGGGTGGAGCAGAAAGGCACCTATCACGCTGAGCCTTTCTTTGGATTCATGGATAAAATACTGCCTTCAAAAAAGGCTACGAGAACAGAAGATATGACACTCAGTTTATGTCATTCATTGCTGCTTCGGCCACTGGTTCAACAGCATTATGTAGGCGAACTCCTGGAAGTAGGGTATACGTTGCAATAAAGCACTTAACACGAACGCGCACCAAAGTCACAAGCGATCTAAATGCACCAGCAGTTTTTATTTGCCAGACAAAAGACAGAACACACTCTGAGCAGACGCACGTCCAACTAGGGGCTTTGGGCACGATTTTGACGCCTGAAAGTCTGAACCCACCATAAAACATATTCAGCTTGATGAATTCTCTTTCCTGCGTTTGATGAAATGTTTGTAAATCTAAGGGAATTATGTGTCTGCGTTTGCGGCATTAAAATATTTTATTTCATTATTTTAAAGTATTTAAAGTATTTGGGCATTCAAATGGTAGAAAAATGGACATTTTCTTGTGCCGTGTGTGTTTTCCAGAAGCACATTGTGTTCAACTCGTCGGGCTCGGAGCTGCTGAGCTGCAGCTTCTCTCACGTCTTACTCTACTCTCTGGTCAGTGCTGCAGCCTTCACAAAACAGCCTCCCACTGTTTGCCTGCACTAACTCTTCTGTCTCTGTGATTCCAGGAGCAAAAAAGTCTTTCGTACTTCGCCCTGAGGCTCAGGACGGTTTGTCAATTACACGGTTCACTCACAGTAGCCATAGCGGTTTGTTGAGTGTGTTTTGCCGTTGTGCAGGGCGCGGGGCAGGATGCTGGCCGCAGTGTCGGCGTGCGTGCAGCTGATGGCGCTCTGGTGCAGACGGGCTTCCACTGGAGCGAGGCGCAGGTGCTGACGGCCACCACAGGTGGCAGCATCGTGGTGTGGGACGTAAGCGAGGGCGCGACTGCACAGAAGGACAAGGTGTCCGTGTGTCACCTGCAGGAGGCGCCGTTCACCGTCATGACCGTGACCGACAGGTAACAGCTCCACAGGGACCGGCATGACCCAAAGATCTTTAATCAAACTCGAGCTAGGACATGGCCATAGTAAGACAGTTCTGTGTGCCTGGCCCTTCTAACCCAGTGCAAAGTGATCAAATGTTTTGATCTATTTTGAGTTATTTCATGACTCTTTGATAATTGTGACTGACCTTATGTCATGTCAGTCATGACATGTCAGTAAATAAGGTTTTTGCAGTTTTTCGAATGTTATTTCAGTTGCACAGACTTTCATGGACTTTCCTCTGTCAAACACTTCAAATCATTCACTTCTATTTAT
Organism: Neogobius melanostomus; assembly: GCA_007210695.1. Taxonomy (NCBI): domain Eukaryota; kingdom Metazoa; phylum Chordata; class Actinopteri; order Gobiiformes; family Gobiidae; genus Neogobius; species Neogobius melanostomus. The sequence goes on along the minus strand of VHKM01001007.1, from coordinate 718,626 downwards.
ATCAAATATAACATTTGTTTCCTACTTTAAAACAGTATTTCTGTTCTTTTTAACACAAAAAGAACAATATTTATTGAACATGGGACAGATAAAGTGAATGCCAACCACTGAACCCTGGGAATGACTAAATAACAGGACATTTACAAAGAAATGACCTGATCCTGACTGAGAAACCAATCCCAAACAATGAGTGTCTCACAGTCTGCCATTGGATAAATGAAAATGTTGCTCCTGGTTTTGCATTGGTTGCTATAGGGGTTAGCGTCGCCGACCAGTCACAAGATGGCCAAGGTGTCCAATCTAGGCTGTGTCCGAAACCATCAAATTATAGCATCTAAGTACTAACCTTAGCAACTAATCCTTAACCTTTCATGGGGACAACTGTTAGATCTCTATGCAGTTAGTGAACTAGAGCTTCAGAGCTATTTGCCCAATTCCACCGTCCTTACCATAGACTGTACAAATAATAGACAACTCCTCCTCACTCCTCCCCGTTTACCATAATGGCCACGTTCGAGGGGGAAATCATGGCGGATTTACAGACTCCTCCTCCCCAGCTCTGACGAAGCATGTTCCTATTAAGGGCATAAGGGCGGGATCTTCACTGTAGACTCGGCCCTTGCGTGACGTGTAGCTCGCGCAGCTCCAATGCTAACAGTCCGACCCTCATTAAGTAGGAGATTTCTAAAATGTATCCTACAATAACCAGCCCAGTGCCTCTGATTGTGTCTAACCCAGCGCAATCAGGAGGAATATCTAGCTGTAGACAGTTCCAAAAAATGAGGCACCGGGCATTAAAGTTGTTTTTAACGTGTCTAAAGTGCAATGGACTAGCATCTATATGGCGGTACTACAGTAATGGCGGAGTGTCGTCGTTGCAAAGCAGAGAAGCCAGCGGCCATTGGTCCTTACCCAGGGAAAGGGCAAGTGACATAACCAACACCTGTTCTTCTTCTTCTTTAAGGAGATAGGCAGACTGCAGGCCAAACGAAAGCACATGCCGCCACCTTCTGTATTACATATGCAACAACATAGCCATCAGATTTCCATTTAGCATTATTTTATCTCAACAGCTGTTTCATGAAGCTACAGTTTGCAAATCAGCCATGTGGCTTAAATTTCTACTACATGAAAGCAAAAGCACAAACTGCCTTCATTTAGGCCATTTACTGAGGCGGCTCTTTAAAACACTGAGATGTGATGGTGGCTTATGGGATGGCTCCTAATCGCCGGTAAAGGGACCACAAGAGGTCACTATGCTAAAGTGGCTATGATAGTTAGCATACAGGCTCCTTTTCTTAACTCCTTCCTAACTGACAGCCTAATTGGGACGCTTCTTATCATGGTGGACGCTGACGCACATCCGGTTTGGCGTAAGACCTCTTACCAATCTGCTCGTTTCGGATGGTCTCAAAAATCACGAGTGTCACATATAGGCCTAACAGACATGATTGAACTGTGCGTTTCTCTCTCTGGATAACTCCTGTGTGTCCTCCCTCAGTTACCTGGTGACCGGAGACACCGAGGGGACGGTGAAGTTCTACGGCAGTCAGTTTCTGCTCTTGGCCTATTTCCCCGACATGAACCTGGACCCCGTCTCCTTCATCTCCTTCTCCTCAGAGGCCTCTGCGGGCCTGCTCCAGGAGTGTCCCGTCCGCAAGGAGCAGCTGTTCATTAGGTACTGAGCCACGGGGAAGTCACTTTCAGGTGTCAGTCTTTGGAATGTGACTGTAATCATTGTACTAAATAGAGTTGCAAAACTGGGAATTTTCCATGGGAATTAACAGCAATAAACATGGAATTAGTGCGCATCCTAAGGCTAAGAACGAATCCATTTACGGTCAAAAACACTGGAACATATTGACCTCAACCCGGGACCCCGCCCCTCTGTGTGAGAACCACTAACCATTTGCCACTTGCTGTCATACTGAGGTTTAGGACTTTACTTTTTGAAATGGTAAATGATCACGTTCTGTAACCTCTGGGCACTGACCCACAGTTTGGGAACCGCTGATTTAACCTCTTACCCCCCGCCTTAACCGAGGCAAGGCCAGGCAAGGCAGTTTTATTTATACCGCGCATTTCATACACAAGGCAACTCAATGCGCCTGCACCGAGTGCATTTTCTCCAGTTCGGCTTTACCGAAATCTAAAAGCTTCTCCACTGGAGCTTACAGCCTATAGGCCAGTGTAACGTCTCATTTGAAAGCTAAGACCTACAAAACTGACATACAGTGCCTTGCGAAAGTATTCGGCCCCCTTGAACTTTTCGACCTTTTGCCACATTTCAGGCATCAAACATAAAGATATAAAACTGTAATTTTTTTGTGAAGAATCAACAACAAGTGGGACACAATCATGAAGTGGAACGAAATTTATTGGATATTTCAAACTTTTTTAACAAATAAAAAACTGAAAAATTGGGCGTGCAAAATTATTCAACCCCTTTACTTTCAGTGCAGCAAACTCTCTCCAGAAGTTCAGTGAGGATCTCTGAATGATCCAATGTTGACCTAAATGACTAATGATGATAAATAGAATCTACCTGTGTGTGTAAGCAAGTCTCTGTATAAATGCACCTGCTCTGTGAGTCTCAGAGGTCAGTTTAAAGTAGGGCTGAACGATTTTGGAAAATAATCTAATTGCGATTTTTTTCCTTAAATATTGCGATTGCGATTAAATATGCGATTATTGTTGCAAGGTCCTCTTCTCATGTATTTTTTACCTAACACAAGCAATAAATCAGTCTGTTTCATAACAAACAATATTAGATTAATTTGAAGTGAAAATTGCAACAATAAAGCAAACAATTGTTGCCTGACGTATCCAAAATTTGTGAATATGTGGACTGCACTTCTTAAAAACCTAACAGTACAGTCTATAAATAAATGATACATTATATATATAGATATTTAAAAAAAAAAAAAGATCAAACTCACTGATCCAGTCAGTAACATCACCCTTACTAAAGTGCAGGAAAAGTCTGCAAACAAACGTCTGCTTTAACTAGTTGGAAAAGTTTTAGGAAATCAAACTCCCAATTAATACAAAATAAACTATTTATTATTTCGGCCATCAAATCCCGGTCTGAGCTGCGACTCGTAGTTTCTTCAGATGCGCGTTATTGATGGACACGGAGAGGCCAGATGGAGCACACGCCAAAACACAATGGAACTGGGAGCAGCAATTTGGTTTTGGGGATGTAACTTTGGACAATATGAAGAAACAGTGACGCAAGGAGCCATGAGGTGCCAAACACAGACACGTTTTACTTTATCTTTGACTCGCAGCCATTTAGTGACATTTCAGCTTAAACAGCACATTTCCTCAGTAAAATAAGACAGGACACGGAGTCCTGCCTCGGATCGTAGTTTCCAACACTTTTCATACAGCAGTTTAGTGTTTATATCCAGCATCTGTACTACCTACGGAGCGCATATGCGGTAGATGCAAAGGTAAATAAAGGCACATGGCACATCGCCTCCGCGGATACGTTATGGTCATGAACCGTCATTATGCTTTTGAGATAAGTTCTTTATCCACAACATTCCCAAACATAAGCCTCCTAAACTCAGCCACAAACGACTCTTTACTCTTTACAAGCAGCACAGGCTCACTTACGGAGGCAGAGGCGTAAGAATCCGGAGGTGAGGGAGTTTCTGTGATCATCAGAGTGTGTAGTAGCAGCGAGAGAATGGCGTGATGAGCGCTGCAGCTAACGGAGAAGAAAGCAATAGTCCTTCGCGGTGGCTGCATGATAAACGCTGATATTTTCACTGTACATCCACAATCTACCACGCACTTTAACTAGACTGAGACGTAAACAAAAGCACGCGGCGGAGCGGACTTTGCTGCCATATCTCGCTGCTCCATTCACTTCCAAAATCGCGTGCCCTGCGATTACGAAATTGCGTTGTGTCATATCGCGATAAAATTGCAAATGCAATTAATCGTTCAGCCCTAGTTTAAAGCGCAGACAGCATCATGAAGTCCAATAACACACCAGACGGGTCCGAGATAAAGTTATTGAGAAGTATAAAGCTGGGTTAGGTTATAAAAACATTTCCAAAGCTTTGAACATCTCTTAAAGTACAGTTAAATACATCATCCAGGAATAGAAAGAGTGTGGCATCACTGCAAACCTACCAAGACTCGGCCATCCTCCTAAACTTACTGACCGAACAAGGACCGCACTGACCAGAGCTGTTACCAAGAAGCCTATGATGACCCTGGATGAACTGCAGAGAGCTACAGCTCAGGTGGGGGAAACTGTACACAGAACTACTATTAATCGTACACTGCACAAATCTGGCCTTATGGCAGAGTGGCTAGATCAAGCGATTTTTGAAAGAAAACCATAAGAAGTCCCGTTTTGGCTTCTAGCAAACAGAAAACGGTATTACCCTCATGGGTAGGGCTGAATACCGTTCATTACTTTTCGATACCAGTACTTTAACAATACTTGGTTTTCGATACTGATACCTGAACGATACTGGCAAAAATAAGGAAAAAAATTAGCAAAATAAATTGGGGAAAAAGGGGGAGAAATAGGGAAAATATTAGTCATCAAAAATTAGGAAAAGAAATTGAGGCAAAAAAAAAGTGTAAAAAAAAAGAAAAGAAAAATTGGTTATAAATTGAGGAAAAAATTGAAGAAAAAAAAGAAATTGGGAAAATATTAGCTATAAAAAAGAGCAAAAATGAGGGGCAAACACTTTGAAAAATAGGGAAATTAAATAAATATAAAAATTGGGCAAAAATGGGAGAAGGAATGGGAAAAAATCATTTATTTGAGCTGAAACAACCAAGTCACGTCCTGGACCAACAGCATCAAAACTTGGATCTAAAGAGAGAAGATTTATTTTCCCTTCCTGCTTTCGATACTTACATTTTTTTTAGATACCAGTAGAACATAAACTTGTTTTCCCAGTAACAGACTGGTATCGTTTAACAGTACCCGGCCATAGTTCACCTTCCCTCCGTAGTCTGGTGACGCTGAGGTCTCTCTCCCGTGTTTAGGAACTTTGTGGCGTCATGTGCGGGCCCCCTGGTGATCCACGTAAACGCAGAGACAGAGAAGGTGCAGACGTTATTGGACGAGGAGCCCGAGCCCATCCACGCGCTCTGCTGCCACCCCTCACGCCCTCTGCTGGTCACCGGTAACAACGGCGGGCTTCTCAAACTGAGGGACGCTGCTTCCAATAGGACCGTAAGCCGCCGCCGGTTTGGCGCGCAGCAGCAGATCACCTGTATCACCTACGATCCACAAGGTCAGACTTTCTAGACTTTTCACAGCTTTCCAAATATCCCAGGCAGTTTTAACTTATTTTTTAAAAAGTCAGAGTAAGAAATAGACCCACTTCTCCGTTTACGGTGTTTATTTTATAACGTTTTTGCCCGCTAGCGAGCAGTACAACATGACAGCGCTCCCTGGTCTTTCCCAGGCTTATTCATTCACAAATACTGACATGTTTGGTATCCACGTGGAGCACGAAAGCCTGTGACTGAGATGATGCTGTAATCCAAATATGGTAATAGTCGCTCCATAAGACTCCACACTTTACAGGCTCCCACTCCACTACATTTGGGAGGTTTTAATATTTAATTCCTGGAGCTTGGTACAGCTAAAAAAGGAGAATTTTGAATTTTGACAGATTTTACCACTTATTTATGTAGAAATTAAAGGCCCTATACCTGATTTTTTGATAACAAACAATGAAAGAGGAAACCACTAAAATAACTTAGTTGTGGTCCAAACTCATTGCTAATTTTCCTAACATATTTGTAGCAGCCAATTTCTTCACAGGGATGAGTTTATAGGGACATTTCACAACTTGAAGGGTCACTTTTCAGGGTCACTTGCTGGAATACTAGCCTGAAACTTCATGCAATTGTTACAAATGCTTTATGGTATACAGTGCCTTGCGAAAGAACTAATACACCTTGAACCTTTACACATTTTGTCATGTTTACAACCCTAAACGTAAAGATTTTATTTTGAATTTTTTTACTGAAAGTTCACACACAAGTAACAGACCAGTGAAGTGAGAGCAAAATGATACATGATTCTGTTATTTTTCAAAAAATAGAAAAGTGTAAAGTGAGGTGTGCATAAGTATTCATAACGCATATTCTGAGTGCATTAAATTGCCTTTATAACATTCCTAATGACTGCAGAATGTTCACATCTTGCCCTAACCATTAAATAGAGGCCACCTGTGTGTAATCTACTCTCAGTATAATTCCAGCTGTTCTGTGAGGGCCTCAGAGCTATGGTCAGAGTGTATTAGTCACTAAACAACATCATGAAGGCCAAGGAGCACACCAGAGAGGTCAGGGATAAAGCTGTGGAGAAGTTTAAAGCAGCGTTAAGTTATACAAAGATTTCCCAAGATTTGAACATCTCACGGAGCACTGTTCAATCCATCATTCAGAAATGGAAAGAGTATAGCACCACTGCGAACTTACCAAGACACGGGCGTCCACCTAAACTAACAGACCGAACAAGGAGAGCACTGGTCAGAAATGCAACAAGTGCCCCAAGATAACTCTGGAGGAGCTGCGACGTACTGCCGCTGAGCTGGGGGAATCTGTACATGGGACAACTATAAGTCGTACTCTACACAAATCCAGTGTTGGGAACGTTACTTTAAAAAAGTAATTAGTTATAGTTACTCACTACTTGTTCCAAAAAGTAACTGAGTTAGTAACTGAATTACTCTATAATGAAAGTAACTCGTTACCAGGCAAAGTAACTATTTGCGTTACTGTTAAATAAAAAACTTGCTAAATATCAAAGAATTTTTCTTTTTTTCTTTTGCAGTTTTCAAAAGTCAGTGTGAATGAGTAGAACAGACAGGTTTAGTTTAGTTTAGTTTAGTTTAGTTTAGTTTAGTTTAGTTTAGTTTAGTTTAGTTTATTTATTTGTTTGAGCAGTTAACCTGCTCAAAGGGAGTGGGCTGAAGCCAAAGGCTTATAAGCGCCCACCCCAAATAAAAATAATAACATTACATTTAATATTTACAAGGTATCAATCATAAACAAAGGAACATAGGGCAAAGTAACAATAAATGATGAACCAGAACAAAATGAAACAACAGCAAAATAAAGAACAAAAGAATGTGCTACTTTTATGTTATAAAGGTGCATTAATACATATTATATTCTGAGATCTTGCTACTTCCCAGTTGTCATTACCATCCTCAATATAATTTAATTTGGGTTTAATTATCATTATTATTATATTTGTTTAATTGAGTTATTTGTGAAGTGTGATGTATGTAAGTGTGGTGCATTAAAAAGCCAGGGTGTAGAGCGGGCCAGTTGAAGAGGGCAGTAACTCCCCCTCAACAAACCCCCACCCAGCTGCCCTAACAGCTGATTTGTAGATGATGTTCCTATGCTGAGTGGTGCATTAAAAGACAAGGTTTTGAGCCCGTTGGGAGGGTCCCTCTCAACAGATTCATAACTTGCCTACCCTAATTCTCAATTTGTAAATTTGAGCAATAGAATGACAACCGTTCCAAGCAGCAACACTCTTCCTTAATTATAGAGGAAATACACATAATTGATCCTACTGCGCCTCCTACTGGCAACACATTTCTTGTTCTTTGTATATTTCAAAAGTCTTTTGTTTGTATTTATATTTGAACAGGTTGATGTTTGGACTTCGTTTCAACTCCATTTCCAGTTTATTCCACAATTGTACACCATTAACTGTTGGGCTAAAACTTTTCAAAGTTGAGCTATGTTTCTGAGTCCTAAAGTTTAATTCGTCACGTAATTCATAACAACCAGTACGTTCTTGGAACCTTCTTTGTATTTGGCCTGGTAACAGTTTGTATCTTGCTTTGTATAACATCTGTACAGTTTGGAACTCAACAATGTCACAAAACTTCATGATCTTTGATTTTAAAAATAATGAGTTTGTGTGGTCCAAAAACCCAACTTTATGAATTACTCGGATAGCTCTTTTTTGCAACAATACTATTGGTTTTAATGTGTTTTTATAAGTACTACCCCAAACCACAGTACAATAATATAAATATGGCAAAATCAGAGAACAGTATAAGATATGTAGAGCTTTGATGTTTAAAATGTGCTTTGCTTTTGCTATTACTGAAATGCTTCTAGAAATTTTCGTAGATATATATTTAATATGAGCTTTCCAAGTAATTCTGTCATCTATAATAACACCAAGGAATTTGATTACATGCACTCGCTCTATGACAACACCCTCTATCTGAATTGCTTCCTGAGCATTGGAATTACGGTTGCCAAATATCATCATTTTACTTTTACTCAGATTTAGAGATAGTTTATTTTGTTTGAACCACTTATTGACACTTTTGAGTTCCAAGTTAACAATCCGACACAGTTGCTGTAAGTCGTCACCTGATGCAAAATATTTGTATCGTCAGCAAACAAGATAAATTTAAGTACTTGAGACGTTTTACAAATGTCGTTAATGTACATATTAAACAATTTTGGGCCCAGAATGGAACCTTGAGGTAAACCACACACAATTTGTCGACAACTCGACTGATAATCACCTATTTTCACACATTGTTTTCTATTTTTTAAATAACTGGTAACCCACTGTAGAGCTACCCCCCTAATCCCATAATGTTCTAGTTTATTAATTAGTATATCATAGTTTATTGTATCAAATGCTTTACTCAGGTCAATAAATAACCCTATTGCATATTTCTTGTTATCTACTGCATTAGTTATTTCTTCAATTATATCAAAGAGAGCGTGTGAGGTTGAGTGATTATTCCTAAAACCAAACTGATTGTCTGAGAGTAAATTACACCTTTCAATAAAGCTGTCAAGTCTAGAGTTATAAACCTTCTCTAAGATTTTTGAGAATTGCGGTAAAAGGGAAACAGGCCTGTAGTTTGTGAAGAGATGTTTATCTCCTGCCTTGAACAGAGGAATCACTTTTGCTACTTTCATACTTTCAGGAAATTGTCCAGTTTGCAGCGATAGGTTACAGATGTATGTTAACGGCTTAGAGATACTTTCAATAACACTTTTTAAAGTTTTCATATCCATGTCATGGTAATCTGTCGAGGTTTTATTTTTACACCCTTTAACAATGTCCAGTATCTCCTTTTCTTCCACAGGTTTGAGGAACATGGACAGAGGATTTGTGTCTATCAGTTCACAATTATAGTTCTCAACATTTGTAATTTTTGCAGCAAGATTCGGTCCAACATCTACAAAGAATTTATTAAATGTATCAACTACTTCATTCATATTATTTAAAGTGTTATCCTCATCTTTGAAATATTTTGGATAATTAATTGTTCTCGGTTTATTTCTAATTATACTATTTAAGATATTCCATAAACCTTTAATATTATTCTTATTGCTATCTAACAACTTATTATAATAATCCTGTTTACATTTTCTAATGATACCTGTCAGTTTATTTTTATATTTCTTATATTTATCCTCAGCTTCTTTTGTTCTATCATTTATAAATTTTTTGTAGAGTGAATTTTTTTTCTTGCATGCATTTAGTAATCCCTTAGACATCCATGGGTTTTCTTTACCCTTTCTGTTTTGACAATATTTTTTCATTGGGCAATTTTTGTCATATACTTTATGAAATATTCGCGTAAACTCATCATATGCCTTATTAGTATCATTCTCTCTGTATACAATACTCCAGTCTTGAGCTAATAGTTCCTTTTTAAATGCATCAACAGTTTTTTCTGTTTTTACCCTTCTAAACCAATACATTTTTTCATCATCAATATTTAAATATCCATTTTTGTACAATACAAAAACTGGCAGGTGATCACTAATATCATTTATCATTAAACCACTGACTGTATCACTATCTATTTCATTTGAGAAAATGTTATCAATCAAAGTCGCACTGTGGGTTGTGATTCTACTCGGTTTAGTTATTAGAGGAAACAGACCTATACTAAATAAAGTATTTATAAATTCATCCGTCTTTTTATGTTTATATGGGTTTAACAGATCGATGTTAAGATCTCCCCCCACAAACATGACTTTATGATTTAAACCTGAAAAGTGCTCCTCCATCCAATTAGAAAAAACATCTATATCAGAGCCAGGTGTTCTATAAATACAACTTACAATAATATTTTTCTTTTTTTGCCTTGTAATTTCTACAGTAAGGCATTCAAGTGCATCATCCACTGCCATAGTCTTATTTTCCATGACTTTATAACTATAGTTGGAGTCTACAAACATAGCTACACCCCCACCATGCTTGTTTCGTCTGTTCATACTTATAAATTCATAACCATCAATAGAAAACTCAATTTCTCTGTCATTATTAATCCATGTTTCTGTGATTAAAATTACACTAAATGGTTTAGAAAACTGTTTTAAGAAGCTTTTGATGTGGTTAAAGTTTGCATAGAGGCTTCGACTATTGAAGTGGATTACAGTGAATGCCTTAATGTTCTTAAGTTTACTATTGTAAAGATCCTCTGTATAATATTGACAGTCATTAGTAGCTCTATTAAAGAAGTTATTTTCAGGGTCGATGTCGATCTCAGTGTTCTGTAAGTCATATTGTGATAATGTAAAATCCTGGTTATTTGCTTCAGCAATTCTCCTTAATGAAAGGTCCAAGTCGATGCTTCCTATAGAACTATATGTATTACAGGACATGTGAAGTTATGTGCTTTTACATACCAAAATCCATACGCTTTTCCCGTGTTTATACTTGATTTGGTGTACTGGTGCGCGGACGTACAATGAGTTTATCATAGCGCAAGTAGGCAATCTCCCCCCTTTCCCTGGCAGCTCTCAGCTCCGGCATCAGTTCTTTTCGCTTCCTTTTGATGGATTCCGTGTAGTCCTCGTTTATGAAGATTTTGGTCCCTTTGAGGTGTTTAGCGCGCTGCAGGATTGCTTCGCGATCCTTCCAACGCAGCAGTCTGGCGATGATGGGTCTCGGCCGGTCTCTCCCGCCGTCGGGTTTCCCTACGCGGTGGGCCCTCTCCACCTCCACCGGGTGTTGTAGTTGTAACTTCTCCCTCAGTAGATGTTTAACTTTCTCCTCTGCGTCGGCCCAGGTCTCCCCAGGCGTCTCCAACACTCCCTCAAAGACCAGGTTGTTTCTGCGGCTCTGTCCCTCCAGATACTCCAGTTTGTCCGTGATAATATGCAGATTGTCACATACTTTATAAAAATCGTTTTGTATTGTGTTTGTGCGCTCAGTGAGTTTCAATGTTCCTTCTTTCAGAGTGTCCACCTCACCTTGCGTGAACTGTAGGCTTGTTTTTAGCTCTTGAATGTCCTTTATCTGTGAATCCATTCGGGTGTTTGTTGCTTCCATGATGATTTTAATGAATCCCTTGAAGTTCTCCTGTTGTTGTTGTATTATTTCCCTGAACATGTCCCTTTGCTGCTCCATGAGTTCCGTGACTCGACTGAGGCTCACGTAATCCTCATCCGCCGCCATTTCTGGCAGTTGCTTCGTCTCTGCTTTTGTCGGTTTAGGCATTTTGCTCTCTCTCAGCCGGACTCCGCAAAAATGTTAGCTGCCTCACTGCTCTCACACTGCTCACACTGCTCACAGCCTTCTCCCAGGGCCACGCCCGTAGATCCCCCTTCCAGCACACCTGTGATCTGCACACTGATCAAAACAAAACACAGGTGTTTGGATTTATGTACTATCAAGTCAAAGATGTTCATAGTAACTGAATGAACTGAGTGGGGGGTAGAGTGGGGGGAAGCCTCTGTGACTGAATGGTATTGACCAGTATTTGCGCCGCTGTTTAATTTAGGAATACGGCTGTATTCAAAGAGAATGGGGAGGAACAGGAGTAAAAGAAACATGTGCCAACGCAGCCAACGATCAGGGAAGACTTTACGCACAGGCATTGTGCAAGGCTCTCCGTTCATTCATCAGGCAAAACGGAAAACGATGTCTCTGGAGCGGAGAGCGGGGAGAGAGGAAGAAGAAAAGGCGCTGAGAGAGACACAGGGAGGGGGGAAAGACGCGTCTCCACCGATTCTGCGCCTTTGGGTTAAAAATAAGTTCCAACACTACAGATCAATGATCACCAACTCGATTCTCCCCCGCGGCCGCACCGCGCTGTGGGGATGACGGCCGCGCGTCTGGGACACACGTAGTTTTTGGAGCAGAGAGCACGATGCAACAGTACTCCGTGAGACTCCGCCCACCCTCTCCACCGCTCCTGCTGCGGGAGCTGACACCGCGGCGCTCATTCAGTCTAAATGTAACGTGCCACTTTGTTTACCCAGTAACGATAACGGCGTTGTAACGACGGGGAGAGTAATGAATTAGATTACTCCGTTACTGAAAAAATAACGCCGTTACCTAACGCCGTTATTTTAAACGGCGTTATTCCAAACACTGCACAAATCTGGCCTTCATGGATGAGTGGCAAGAAGAAAGCCATTATTGAAAGGAGGCCATAAGAAATCCCGTTTGAAGTTTGCTAGAAGTCATATGGAGGACACAGCTACCATGTGGAAGAAGGTGCTTTGGTCAGATGAGACAAAAATTGAACTTTTTGGCCCAAATGCAAAATGTTATGTATGGAGCAAACCTAACACTGCTCATCGTCCTGAGTGCACCATCCCCAGTGTCAAATATGGTGGGGGGAGCATCATGCTATGGGGCTGCTTTTCCTCAGCGGGGACTGGGAAGATTGTAAGAATAGTTGGGAAGATGGATGGAGCCAAATACAGAGGCATTTTGGAGGAAAACCTGCTGGAGTCAGCAAGAGAATTGAGGCTGGGGCGGAGATTCACCTTCCAGCAGGACAATGACCCTAAACACAAAGCTAAATCTACAATGGAATGGTTTAAAAACAAACATATTAATGTGTTAGAATGGCCCAGTCAAAGTCCTGACCTAAATCCTATTGAAAATCTGTGGAAAGACCTGAAAACTGCTGTTCACAAACGCTCTCCTTCTAATCTGACAGAGCTTGAGTTGTTTTGTAAAGAGGAATGGGCTAAAATGTCAGTCTCTAGATGTGCAAACCTTGTAGAGTCATACCCCAGAAGACTTGCTGCTGTTATTGCAGCAAAGGGGGTTCCACAAAGTATTAATTCATGCTGTATGAATACTTATGCACGCCCCACTTTTCACTTTTCTATTTTTTGAAAAATAACAGAAGCATGTATCATTTTGCTTTCACCTCACAGTTGTCTGTTACTTGTGTGTGAACCTTCGGTAAAAAATTCTAAATAAAATCTTTACGTTTAGGGTTGTAAACATGACAAAATGTTCAAAAGTTCAAGGTGTATTAGTACTTTCGCAAAGGCACTGTAGCGTCAGTATTTTTTCTGCAAATGTCTGAGATTACAATATACTACAGGAAGACAAAACAAATTTTGTTCCACTACTTGCCTAACAAAAGCGGGTATAGACACACATTTTTGCTAAAACATAGTTAACATAATTATATTTAAGATTTTGCTAAAGATTCTACTCTTTCTTTAGTTTGGCCATTTTTGTGACTTTTATAGTTTCACTTCCTTATTGGGCACTGACAGAAAGTGAAATAGATGAAGGTAAACAATTTTAAACTGTGAAGAGTGAGTCAAACTGCTCTGCAACACTACTTTGAGTTACTTCTGAGTTACTTTTGGCCAAATATAAAGTGAAAATAGTAATTATGCCACCAAGCAAAAGTGCAGTCAAAGATTTCCTTTTCCTTTGCTATCCCCATTCTCTCTTTTGTTTTGACGATGTTACACAACTGCAGATCTTATTTACCAGTGTTCAACTTGATTTGGGGGGAGTTTTTTGTTCATACATTAAATGCACTTGTAACTCCAGTTGGTTAATATGCTAAACGTATTTGTGTAAGTAATATGTTCCTCAGTTACTGAAAAAAGTTATATATATTTTTAGTGCTGTCAATCGATTCAAATATTTAATCGCGATTAATGTCATGAATGTCATAGTTAACATTTTTCTAGATTCTAAATTATTTATTGTTTTAATACTCGGGTCGTTTGAAATAAAGATGCTAGTTCCGACATCTATGGCCCGATGACGCTACGGTCATGCCCGAGTTGCAGGCGGGTTAGTTGAAAACGTCGGTTGGGTGCGGGTTGTTTATACATTCACCCGCGCATCACTGATTCTTATCCATAAATGCCTCTCAAAGTTGTTTTGTTTTCACGAAATGCGGCACAACAGCAGTGCTCAAGCACATGTGCGAAAGGCGCATGCTTCTTACTAACCTGAGGAGAGGAGCTTCATAGTGTCAGGTGAAGGCTGCTCCACTTTATTTCCAAACCAGTCCCGGCACCAGCTCAGTACAGAAGGGGGGCGGCTGAAAACCAAGGTTGGGCAATACACGATTTTAATGCCCGATTTTGATACAATTCTCAGTTGAAGGCAGTCACAGAGAGTCGTGTCTCGTAGTGTGGGGGGGTCACGACTGGGCTCGCGTTCGAATCGTGCAGTGTGGGCAGCAGTCAGATGCAACTGGACTACAGTCGCAGGAAATCAAACATGTTTGATTTTTAAGCCCGATTTTGGAGGCAAGGGAGAAACGTGGGTGATTTTACTGTCCCCAAAGTGAACACACAGACTGTAGAGGCCAATGACAGAGTGAGATAAAGACAGAAAAACACCGCGGTGTCTCCCTCGTCATTTCGTTGTCAAAACAGCGGCACAAACAAGTTTCAATTTCATGGCCACAGCGATTCCCACATGAAACAGCACAACTTTATATCACCAAAAGTTCACGAGAACCACCTTTTCAAGCTACATTTCAACCGGGAACAGAGTTTAGCGGCACTTACTGAGTTTGGAGACGAACTGTTCAGCTTCACCTCACCGCTAGCGGCTCGCCTCTCTCCGCATTCTCTGCTGTCTCCTCCGCTTCCTCCATCTCGGGGCTGAGGCCCGCCTCCTTTCTTATTAAATCCACTGAAATACTGTACGTCCCGCTTCTTCGTGTCGCCGACTTTTATCTCCATTTGACAGAACTATAGCCAAGTTGAAGGCTTTGTAGCAGCAGTAGCCTTGCACTGTGATGTTGTGACACTGTTGACACCGCTGACCAATCGGGACACGCACATGTTTTCCCACGCTCACAAACACAGGCCTATCTTTGCGGATTTGGGGTCAGTTTTTGAAACCGGAGGAGAAATGAAGTGGTAGAGAGTTTTGGGTTGTTTTGAACACATCATAGACTGAAAACAATATATATATAAAAAAATGAAAACACTACATTTTGACTGAGGGGGCGGGACTGTCCGCGTGAGGGGGCAACGCCCCCTTACGCCCATGAATATTTTCTGTAACTTGTTACCTGTAATACTGTTTACAGCATCACTTTAAGACTAATTTTCTCTCTCACATTTAGTTTTACCAAATCAATAAGTCTAACTGTAGCTCACTGTATCGCTCTTTTTTATGAACCAACAAAAACGTACAGCTTTGTGTGATCCAAAACTAAAGATGGCTGTTTTTCTGCCATGGCAGTTGACAGTTACACGTCCTCAACTAAAGAAAAGCACAACAAAACTCTCGCCACAAGAGGGCACTCTAAGTCAACACATAACCAAAGCTTATTTCAAACATTAAAGATAAACTAACCATCACATGTGTTGTTGCTGTGTCCAGGCGTGCTGCTGGCGGTGGGCCTCAGCTCTGGCTGTGTGCACCTCCTGGACTCCAGCCTCCACAGTGACCCCCACAGTGACCCACAGGACGGTCTCTGCTTCAGCAAACACTCCATTGGCCTGCTCAGCTTCTCCTCAGACGCGCTGCACCTCGCGGCGGCCGTGAGTCCTGCTTCAGCCCCGAGTTATCCGCCGTGATAACCGTGTTTCAGTCCTGATGTGTCTCTGTTCTGTTACAGGATGACGGGTTTGCGGTGACCGTGTTCCGGCGCGTCTCTGAGGGCGCGCCGTGGGAGAGTTTAGGCCGTCACCGCTCTCACTTCGCCCCAGTGCGCAGCCTCCTGTTCGGGCTGCAGCTGGACTCCACTCAGCCCCGTCTGCTGTCTCTGGGACAGGACCGCCGACTGGTACGGCTCTATTTAACCTCATGAATTCACTCCTGAACAAGTGAATCCATCAGCTGATTTCCATGTCCCGTTTCTACCGCGACATACCAAACAGAGCTGAGTGCTTCATGCTAAAGCCGACCCACTGAGATGTTGTTTCCAGGTGGAGTATGACCTGGAGCGCAGCAGTGGGCCCAGCCTGTCCCTCCTGTCGACGGAGCGTGTGGAGCAGAGAGCGGTCCCCCTGAGCATGAGCTGGTACCCCCCGCTCAGCACCGAACAGTTCATCCTCCTGAGCACAGACCAGTACAAGCTGAGGCTGATCAACAGCACCACGCTCATGAGCAGGTCACCCATCATTTACTTTTTTACATTTAAGATGTGAGCCCAGGTAATCCCAGAGAGAGATGACTCCTGAAGGATGTTTGAGGAGGAAAAATCGCCCTCTCTAAGAGTATTTCCCTTAGAACTGATCTAACAAAGGAAAAAGTGCAGTTGGTATCGGATGCACAATATCTTTTACACAACACCGCACATGGTATCGCCTGACACCCGGTGAGTCTACTGACTGAAAACTCTGGAGGAAGTAGTTCCATGTCTGAGCGGGAGGCCGTTCTCAGCCGCTCTGCCTCATGGCTGAGAACAAGAGACTACGAGAAGGAACATCACAACTCTCTTGAATGAGATCGAGAGGTACAACTCTCGATCTCATTATATCGTGTTGTGAAGCTTCTCATGTTTATATTGAGTCAAATAACGGCCTGTAAACAGTTTGTAATGACCTTTTACTTTAGAAAGCACCAGAGTTGCCTTATAAAGCCAAAGATTCCAAGAAGGTAGAAAACATAAACTATCTTCGTCTGTGCCCACGGTGTATGTGAAAGTGTGTGTTAGGAACACAGCGCCATTTGCTGGGCAAAGTCGTGTTGTTGACACTTCATCAATTTTATATAAAAGAAGATCCAGAACGGCACATGAGTAGGTTTGTTCAAATGCGTTTCTTTTACTAAAGTAGAAATTAAAATCCTCCTCAAATCAGCCAGTGTTCCTTCTCAGGTTTAAAGCACTCCCTTACATCTACGTAAATATTTTTTTTTCTATACATTTTGGCTGAATTCCGCTTCACTGCGTGAGCCACAGATAAAAAGTGCATTTGAGTTCCATTGTTAAGCTTAGGGGCAGAAGAAGCCACGCTTTGAGCAACTCGACCCTCGCGAAAGCTCGCACAGAGATTTGCTTATCAATTCACCTAAAGAAATGCGAGCAGTTAGTTTTAGAGCCCTTAGTTTCCATTTGAACATGACCTTCTGAACTCACCAATCCTCTTTGTGACCGAAATTTCCTCTTCTGTTCACGCTGACACTCAGGATTTGGAGTTTCTCGCTTCATCTTGCTCTTTCTTGATGGTCCTAGTTTTATTTTCTGAAATCCCTATATTGTTTAGTACAAAACTACTACAACTACTACTATGACAACGACAACGACACTTCAAATAGATATTTCCACTAAGCTCTGGCCAGTACAAGCTGAGACTGCTCAGCTGCCCAGGCCCAGAGTAGCCCCAGCTGTATTTGAGTTTATTTTGGAGCGTTTTTGTTTTACAGGAAGCTGATCCTCGGCCCGACGTACGGCTCTCCCCTGCAGCGAATCCACGTCCTGCCCAAGACTATATCAGAGCAGAGCCACTACTACATGGCTTTCAGTACACGGGACATGGTACAGCTACTACTTCTACTGCTACTGCTACTGCTACTACTAAATACTACTACCACTCTGTTTATAACTATGAAAAACGTTGAAACTTCCTGCAATTTTGCTTCCCTAATTCCTAACACTGCTGCTGTGTTGGATTGGTGTTGGTGCGTCCCCAGGTGGGTCTGCAGATCCTCCCGGCCGATGGAAACCCCTTTAAGTCCCAGGCTCAGATCGCTCACCCGTCCGGCGTGTCGTCTCTAAGCACCGCGTTCGACGGCCTCCACGTCATGACCGCGGGAGGTGCCGACTGCAGCGCCATGAGCTGGAGCGTCTCCACACAGTACGCACTCACCCCCGTCCAGAACTGTCTTTAATAATGTGCAGCTTCTACACTATACATGTCTTTACGCCTAATCAAAAATTGTAAGAACCAAAACGAGGCTAAAATGGGACTAAATCATTGAACTTCTGCACATTTTGAAGTTCCCCTGTTTTTTTGTTTTATGCAGTTTGCAACAAATGTGTAAATGTCAGTAAAACCTAGGGCTGGGCACCGTTACATTATTTTCGATACCAGTACTTAAACACTACTTGGATTTCGATACCGATACCTGAACAATACTTTTTCTAATACCTATATTAAAATCTTTGTCATCTAGAACCAGACAATAGAACAATAATGTGTGGAAGATCTGCACATTTACAATATTGGGTTCGCCATGAGGCTTCCTGTTAACTTTAGGAATAACTAAAGTTCATGAAGGTTCATAAGGTAAAAGCAGTTCCGAAAGATAAGAAGGACCAAGACCATTAAGACATTTAAAAACCATTAAAAGAACTTTAAAATCGATCCTGAAACACACGGGGAGCCAATATAGTGACTCTAAAACCGGTGTAATGTGGTCCCGCCTCCTGGTCTTCGTCAGGACACGAGCAATGTCAAGACATGTGTGAAAAATGGGAGAAATTGTGACAAAAATAAGGAAACATTTTGGAATATATGGGGCAAAAATAGGGGGAAAATGGGGAATAAAATAGGGCAAAAAATTGGGGGGAAAAAGAAAATATTAGTCTTAAAAAATTAGCTAAAATTAGGGAAAAAAATTGGGAAAAGGAGAAAAAATTGGAGCAAAATAAGAAAAAAAAAGTGTAAAAAAAAATTGGGGGAAATGGGTGGAAATAATCATTTAACATTCAACTGAAACAACCAAGTCACTTCCTTTAAGAACAGGCCACCGTTTTTCCATACTGAGATATGTTCTTACCTGAGCTTAGACAAGTTGATACGTTGATACCTGTCGCTTCTAACTTCACCCCGTTTGGAGCCATGGAAATATAGTGGGAGAGGCCAAATGCTAACAACATCTTTGGTCTTTTTGCGTGACTGAGGGCACACAGTTTTTCCATACCTGAGCTTAGATGAGTTGATACGTACCTGTCTGGTCTTTGTGTGTGCCCGTGGAAGAGCGTGGTAGTTTCTAACTTCACCCCCGTTTGGAGCTATAGGAATATGCTGGGAGAGGCCAAATGCTAACAACATCTTTGGTCTTTTTGTGTGACTGAGCACACACACAAAGACCAGACAGGTACGCGTCAACTCATCTAAGCTCAGGTAAGAACATATCTCAGTATGGAAAAACGGTGGCCTGTATCTTTAATCCTGTCCCTGGACCAACAGCATCAAAACTTGGATCTAAAGGGAGAAGATTTTTTTCGCTTCCTGCTTTCATTTTTTCGATACCAGACTGGTATCCTTGAACGGTACCCAGCCTTAGTCAGACCTGTGGGTATTTGCAATGTAAGACTTAGGAGATGAACATTTTACTGTTAAGTTCTGTTAACCACTCTCCTCTCAGCCGTGTGTCGTTCTTACAGGGCTTTGGAGACGGCGGCGGCGCTCGGAGGGACGCACATGCAGCCCTTCTACACGCTGCTGGACGGAGGCCAACACGGACACTTCTTCAGGGTCAGGACTATGGGTTTAGTTTAACTGTTTAAGACCAGTTTTCTTGCAGTGGTTGGCCCTGGAAAAACAAATGTGTAAAATGTCTAAATAGTATTAGTTCTAATATTAGTGGTTTATAATTTATTTGAGCGCAAAAGCCCCGCCCCCTTAGTTACTGTTGCTAGCTCCGTCTCGCTTCCTGATTCCTGATGGAGTTTGACACATGTCACAATGGGGAGAAGTGCATGTTAGTGACTCTTTTTGGTGCAATAGCAGCGTGATATCCTCCAGATCAGTGTTTCTCAACGGGTGGACCGGGACCCAAAAGTGAGTCGTGGTGCCATTTTCAGTGGGTCGCCAGCCTTTAGATATTCTGTTTTTAATGTGATTTCAGCTTTATAGGCTTATTACCAGGTTATTCAGGTATAATATAGATTTTACATTATGTCTGACAAAATCAGTTTAGTTTTGGGTTGCATCTGATGATGACGGTGGGTCCTGACACCATACCAGTTGAAAAGTACTGCTCCAGATCAAAGCTACTTGGGTTGCAATGAGCAGTGAAGGAAAAGATTAAAGAGGGGGTATTATGCTTTTTTCAATCACATAGCACCAGTCTATAGCATACTACAATGATGATGTAACCTTCTGTTGGTCTGTATATGCAGTAAATTAAAATAACTGCCTTGAATAAAATTGCTCTCTCAAAATGGCTGTACTGAACGTCTTGAAATAGGCCTCTGTCTCTTTAAGAAGCTTTCCGACACGCCCCCTTCAGCACACTGCTGTGGCATCTAAACAACACTACTGTGCGGGGAGGGGGCTCTGCTGAGCTGAGGAGCAGTGGTTGGTGGCTTGGCTGGTGACAAAAGGTCCAGAGGCGTCTCCAGGAGGTGGGGGCGTTCCTAGGAGGACTGAGGCATAGCTACACCTAAAATGGCTGCCGTCTAAGTTTTCACTGATTACTCAAAAATATGTGAATGAGCCAAGGCAACACTCCAGGCATGTGTTTAATGAGGGAATGACATAATAACATGATATAAAGCTTGAAAAAGTCGATTTTACATAATACCCCCCCTTTAAAAATATACAAGTCATGTGGACTAGTCATGCTCTCTCGTGATATTGATAAAATATTAGTGTGTTATTGCTTAGTTGTTAAGTAACTAGCTAAACCTACAGGAGCTGAGTGCACCAGCTGCTCATGCATCTGAAACATCTGAGTTCAATCTTAAAGTTAAAACTTATTCTCACGACCTGTGACTCAAACTGAAACCGTCTGTGCCCTACACTCGACCGTCGCTTTTAAGGCCAGTCTGGGGTAGGTTTAAGTGGCAGATTTAACCTGACATGTGTGGGACGCAGCTCACAGACGCTCGAGGAGACTGCAGTCTGCTCAGACAGCCGATGGTCCGGGCCACAGCTACTTCCCTTGCACGGCTGTGGTTCTAAATCAGCGAGTAGACATATTAGTCATGAATCTCCAAAACAACAACACCCAAGGCTCTGCTCAGTGCAACCAAATGCTTCCTGTAGCACTTACAAAGTAAACGTGCAGATATTCCAGCGACAGAAACTGCGTTTTTGTGACGATGTCCAGCAACGACAGCTGATGAAACTTGGCAAACATCAGACGGATGGTAAACGAGTTTTACCTTGGCTTACAGGCTGCAGACACAGCACTGGTTATGTTTTCAGCTTTGGGAGGAGAAAAGCAGCCCACGCTTCAACATCTTGCCTGTCACGATGTATCAGGGTTTTGCGAAGGTCAATTGAGTTACTTATATTGGTATTGTAGATTTAACTGTAATTTCCAATTGAAAAAGTGCCTTAAAGTGCAGAACTAAATCATGGAACTAAACCCCAGAACTAAGGATCAACTTTATTTCTCTCGTGAAATGATCAAACGAGGCAAAATTAAGTGTATTTATCCATCATTGATATTTGGCAACCCTTTCACAGGAAGAGCTTTGATAGGAAAGCTTTTGTAAATCAAAAGGTCCCCACATTCCTCTGTTTGCAAATGCAGAGTCCCCTACATTTAAGAGTATAAAGCATTAAAAGTGGGAATTGAACCCGTGACCTTCCTCTGTCCCTGTGTTTTTGTGGAGCAGGAGATGGAGGACTTCTTCTTCTACATCCAGCTCCGACACCAGGGCACGTGGACGGAGCAGAGGAGGCAGATCTGCACCTGCATCCCCCTGAGCGAGGTGTCCACTATGATGAGGGCCGTGGGACACTTCCCCACCGAGCAGGAGGTACAGACGGGTTCACTTCCCCACAGAGCAGGAGGTACAGGCGGGTTCAATTCCACACCGAGCATGAGGTACAGATGGGTTCACTTCCCCACCGAGCAGGAGGTACAGGCGGGTTCAATTCCACACCGAGCATGAGGTACAGATGGGTTCACTTCCCCACCGAGCAGGAGGTACAGGCGGGTTCACTTCCCCACAGAGCAGGAGGTACAGGCGGGTTCACTTCCCCACGAGCAGGAGGTACAGGCGGGTCACTTCCCCACGAGCAGGAGTACAGGCGGGTTCAATTCCACACGAGCAGAGGTACAGATGGGTTCACTTCCCCACCGAGCAGGAGTACAGGCAGGTTCACTTCCCCACAGAGCAGGAGGTACAGGCAGGTTCACTTCCCCACAGAGCAGGGTACAGCAGGTTCACTTCCCACGAGCAGGAGGTACAGAGGTTCACTTCCCCACCGAGCAGGAGGTACAGATGGGTTCACTTCCCCACCGAGCAGGAGGTACAGATGGGTTCACTTCCCCACCGAGCAGGAGGTACAGGCAGGTTCACTTCCCCACAGAGCAGGAGGTACAGGAGGGTTCACTTCCCCACCGAGCAGGAGTACAGGCGGTTCACTTCCCCACCGAGCAGGAGGCACAGGCAGGTTCACTTCCCCACCGAGCAGGAGGACAGGCGGTTCACTTCCCCACCGAGCAGGAGGTACAGCACTCCCCCCCAGAGGTTCACTTCCCCACCGAGCAGGAGGCACAGGCAGGTTCACTTCCCACCGAGCAGAGTACAGGCAGGTTCACTTCCCCACAGAGCAGGAGGCACAGGCAGGTTCACTTCCCCACGAGCAGGAGTACAGGCAGGTTCACTTCCCCACAGAGCAGGAGGCACAGGCAGGTTCACTTCCCCACCGAGCAGGAGGTACAGATGGGTTCACTTCCCCACCGAGCATGAGGTACAGGTGGGTTCACATCTCAGCCCCACTGAGATTAAAACCCCCCACCTGAACCGAGCATCAAGTTTGGCATTACCCAAATCTAAAATTTATTTTAAAAAAGCATCAAAATAGCAACAAAAACTTTAAGAAAACGAGGATAAAAACGCAACCAAAAAAGCGTCAAAAAGTGACCCAAAAAAAGTGCAAGAAAAAGCAAAAAGTGATGAAAGTGTAGCAAAAAAGTGGCCACAACAAATCAACAAAAGCACGACAAAAAGGCAACAAAAAAGTGAAAAAAATGGATGAAGGCGTAACAAAAAAGATGAATGTGCAACAAAAGTGTTACAAAAATGCAACAAAAACGCAAAGTGGCAAAAATGAGATGAATAAACGTGACAAAAGCAACAGCGCAAGTAAAAATATTCCTTTAGATCAGTTTTGTCGGTGTTAGCTTTCAAATGAGGCGTTACACTGGCCTCGAGTAAGCTCCAGTCGAGAAGCTTTTAGATTTGGGTTAAGCCAAATCTAACGACGGTGGATGGTAGAGCGGGTCTTCTCGTGATCGGAAGGTCACGGGTTCGAATCCCAGCTCCCGCAAATGCACACTGTCGTTGTGAATGGATGACTGGTTCCTTACTTTTTAAGAGCAGGAGGTTCAGTCCTGGTGTTGTGTTGCAGATCGAGGACATGCTGAACGAGGTGAAGTTCAGCCGCTACGCCGACACAGGCCGCTACGTGACGGAGCTGGACCTGGAGGACTTCATAAAGCTGTACGTAAACCACAGGCCGGCGCTCAGAGGGAGCACCGAGGAGGAGCTGGAGCAGGCCTTCAGCCTCCTGAGAGGAGAGCGGCCCACTTTGGAGAGAGAGGAGCTGCTGCAGCTGCTGCAGAGCCAAGGTACTACACCATTTCATTTTCATTTTTTTATTTATTTAATATGGGCATAACAATTACATTGGACGAACTAGATGCATTGTTTAAAGTGTTATAGCACATGTGCTAATTTTCAACACCTGTCCATAGGGGGCTTTTAGGTTACAAAGATAAAACAAGACAGATTTAACAAGACAAGGCACATTTTACACATGGGAACAAGTTTGGCCCGATTTGAGCCACTGTCTGAGCTCTCTGGAGAAATGTTAATATTAGTCTGTAGTTTCAGTGCAGTGGGGAGAGAGTTCCACAGTGTAGCCCTCTGAAGGAGAAGCTCGACTGTCCAAAAGATTTTCTAAACTTTGGGAGCACACAATCCCCGCTAACTGAGGTTCTGGTGGAAGGTCTGAGAGAGCCCTGACTCCTCACCATGAGGCCAGAGAACAGTGGTGACACACAGTTGTTCAAACATTTAAGTCAATTTCATTATACTAAGATGTACTAAGTTTTTAAAAGTAAAAAGCTTGTGCTTTTGTATGATATCACAATGATGCCATCTCATAGGTTTCTTGTCACATATCTTACCACACCACTCCTTAGGTACTACGCCACTTCTAACAAAGGTACTACACTACTCCTGGGACTGAAGGAAGCAACATTAAGCTTAGTTCTTCATCAAAATCACTTTTTCCAACTAGGGCTGCTAACGATACTTGGTTTTTTATACCTGAATACTTTTTCCTACACCTATACTAAAATATTTGTCATATATAACTATAAAACAGACTAATAATGTTAATTTATTAATTTTCCTTCCATCTAATTACTTTTACATTTGTATAATTTTAGGTGAAACTACCAAGAAACTTCCATTAACTACAAAAAGGGCAGAAAAAACACTTCCCACATTTCCCCAATTTTACCCTTTCTTTTTCAATTTTCTCAACTTTTTTGTCATTTCCCCCCCAAATTTTGCTAATTCTTTTAAACGTTTTTCAACATTTCCTTTTAGATTTTGTCACATGGTTATTTCCTTTGTGGGAGGTAGTTTGGAACCGTTTGGAAAATGTTTGGAACATTTTGAAAAAAGTAAAAATAAAAAATAAATAATGAAATTTTGGAAAAGTTTAGAACATTTTGAAAAAGTTTGGAAAATTTGGGAACAGTTTGTAAAATGTCCTCCAACATTTCTGTGGCACTCCCTGGTCTTTCCCGTGCTTATTTATCCACAAATACTGACATGTTTGGTATCCACGTATAGTACGAAAGGCTGTGATCCAAATATGGTCATCTCCACTTTAGTCGCGCCTACAGACTCTACACTTAACAGGCTCGGATATTTTCCACACAGATTTTTACAGATCTAATTCCTGACAGATTTATTGAGCTTTGAATCAAAAAACAAGTAGAAAATAGATTTTTTCACAGATATTTTCACTTAAAAATTGTTTATTTAAAAAGATCCAAAATCCCTAAGAGCAAATCTTTGAAAATATTTTTTGACTTGTAAAACGTGTTCCCCCTAAAGTCTGTGTGCTGCAGTGTCAGTGTCATGAGCTGAAGCCTGTCGTGTGTTGGCTGTTTTTAGGGGAGACCATGACGGAGGACGAGGTGCTGCAGAGTTTCTCCTCTCTCCTGGAGCTCAGTGAGGACCACAGCCCGGACGGCAGCCCAAACCGCAGTCCAGGCCGCCGCCCGGACCGCAGTCCAGACCACAGTCCAGACCGCAGTCCAGACCACATTCCCGATCGCAGGCTGGACCTCAGCCCGCCCACAGGCAGCAGTGAGACTTCTCTTCTTTCCACCCTTTTCCACCTTCCAGAGCTGAGATCGGGAATTTAAGTCAGTTCAAAGTGTGAACTCTGTGGGGCTCAACAGTATCGGAAGTATGGCGTCACGTAAAAAGGACTGATTTGCCTTTCATTTTTGAAAAAACTTTTAAAAAATCAAGAGTTAAATGCACCAGTGTTGTTTTTGTCGCACTTAGTCTTAGGCTTCTGGACGAAAATGCTTTTAGTTTTAGTCACATTTTAGTCATTTCTAAATGTGATCGTTTTTGTCACGTTTTAGTTAGACGAAGACTCAAAAGATTTTCGTCAAGTTTTCATCAGTTTCATTATAAAAAGTATTAGTATTTCCAAAAATTACCGTATTTTCTGGACTGTAAGTCGCCCTTTTTTCATACTTTGGCTGGGGGTGCGACTTATTCTCCGGTGCGACTTATAGATTCAAAATACATAATTTCACATGTTCGTTATTTTCACACTGACGGCCGCAAGAGGGACGCTCTAGGCTTGTGTAACAGCTACTCTGAACACAAATGCCCCAAAAGGAAAATCATATTCTGCAGATTACAAAATGTAAGTAGTGAAGCCGAAAACGGTAACGGAGCAGCAGAAAGAAAGTTTGGAGTGAGCAAGAAACTTGTGAGGGACCAGCGAAAAACAGAGGTTACTTTTACGGCAATGAAGAAAACAAAAAAAGCTAATCGCGGGCTAAACGCTAGATGGCCACAGCTAGAGGAAGGAGTTTGCAAATGGGTGCTTGAACAACGTGCTGCCGGGAGAGGCTTGTCAATGGTGCACCAGGGCGGCTGGTGCGCTTTATAGTCCAGAAAATACGGTCATTTAGTTTTAGTCACAAAAAAAGCTCTTTTTAGCTCGTCATCATTATGTTATCGTCATTTAACGTAATGATATCATTATAGTTTCTGTTGACGAAAACAACACTGAAATGCACAAGGGAGTCTAATCAGTCTGTGCTAACTATTGATCTCTGTACACATTATTGAAATGAATCAAAGTGGCACCTGGTTCTTGTCTATCGTGAGTGCGCCATGTTGTTGTGTTTTACAGCAAAGGTCAGCCAAAGAAATCCACTTTTATTAACTTCATTGGACTCTTTATGGCATGTAAGATGTGTGTTTACGAAATATAGAAACAAGTATCCCCTTGTGTGTGTGTGTGTTTTGTGCAGAAAGCGCCATTCCCGCTGAAGTCTCGCTGGAAACTTTAGCTCAAATCCTGGGCTTTTCCACGGCATCCAAGTCACCTCCGAAGAGCGTAAAGTTGCTTCCCCCTCACTGAGACGCCCACCGCCAAGCTCCTGCGTGACGTACGTTTATTAACTTTATAAACCTATGTTCTATTGTACAGAAAGATTTAAACGGAAAAAACTTTAATATAAAGCCTCTAACCTTTTTGATGATCCGTCTTGAGAAATGGGTTCAGTCGGTGGAGCTTAGCGTCTCATCAATCGAGAAAAAACACCTCCGAAAAAAAACACCTCAGAAAATAAACACTCTACAATAGGGGAGACAGATGCATGCTGTAACGTCATGAGCACATTAAAAAAAACATAATTTAGCTGAGAGCAGGACTGTGCTCTTCCTGGGTAGACAGAGAGGGGGGCGGGGATATGTCCAGATCAGAGATTTCCAGAGACAGAACACACAAAGTGGCACTGAAGAATGGGTCAAATGCAGAGGACAAATTTCGTTGTACAGTTGTTGTATAATGGCAAATAAAGCACCTTAACCATAACCTGTGTCAGACTGTGTTGTCAGATCGATTGTATACCTCCCTTTGAGTTATTCCCCCTTTACTCTCAGGGGTTAAAAGAGAGGGCTTGTCCCTCTCAAACCACCTCTCCTCCCTGTCCAGTACACCGTGTTCCAAATTATTATGCAAATGAGATTTTCGAAATTATCAACTCAATGACAGTCAGCATAATGTTCAAGTCTTTAACTGTTAGAGGATAATATGAATGTGATTGAAAAAGCCTTCCATAACAGTGATAACAGTATTTTATTTAAAAATAAATATTATAAAACTCTCAAAATCTACTGTTCCAAATTATTATGCAACTCATAGTTTCAATTTCAATACATTTTAAAGATTGTAATTAACTGAAAATGGTCATTTGTTGAATTTGCAGCATTAGGAGGTCATATTTACTGAAATCAAAAGCTATTTCAATCAAAAACATCTTAACAGGTCAAGTTACATTTTAACATAGGAGCCATTATTTGATAGCAGCTTCAACATTCTTAAATCCATCAAACCTGTGAGTTTTTGGAGAGTTTCTGCTTGGATTTCTTTGCAGGATGTCAGAATAGCCTCCCAGAGCTGCTGTTTGGATGTGAACTGCCTCCCACCCTCATAGATGTTTTGCTTGAGGCTCCAAAGGTTCTCAATAGGGTTGAGGTCAGGGGAGGAGGGGGTCCACATCATGAATTTCTCTCCTTTTATGCCCATAGCAGCCAATAATATAGACGTATTCTTTACAGCATGATATGGTGCGTTGTCATGCATGAAGATGATCTTGTTAGGGAAAGCACAGCTCTTCTTTTTGTACCATGTAAGAAAGTGGTCAGTCAGAAACTCCACATATTTTCCAGAGGTCATTTTCACAGTTTCAGGGAGCCTAAAGGGGCCGATCAGCTCTCTCCCCATGATTCTGGCCCAAAACACGACTCCGCCCCCTCCTTGCTGATGTCCCAGTCTTTTGGGACATGGTGGCCATTCACCAACCATCCACTATTCCATCCATCTGACCATCCAGGGTTACACGGCACTCATCAGTGAACCAGACTGTTTGAAAATGAGTCTTCATGTATTTCTGAGCCACTGCAGCCGTTTCTGCTCGTCAGCTTCAATGAACAGTTTAGGGGAGGCCGGAGAGAAGGTTTATGCACAACTGCAGCCTCTGGAGGGTCCTACACCTTGATGTTCGGGAGACTCCAGAGGCACCAGCAGCTTCACATACCTGTTTGCTGCTTTGTAGCAGGTGTTCTATTAATTTGATGTATTTGTCTGGCAGAAACCGTCCTCATTGTGCCTTTATCTGCACAAACCCGTGTGTGCTCTGAATCAGCCTCAAATCTCTGAACAGTACGATGATTATGCTTAATCTTTCATGAAATATCGAAGGTTTTCATACCTAGACCAAGGCATTCAACTATACACTATACAGCAGAGAGATCCTTTTTCTTTCCCATATTGCTTGAAAATGGTGGTCTGCTCTGCTTAATAATGTGAAACGTCCTTCTTCAGTTGTTTTTCCCTTAACTGGGCTTAACTGACAACTAATCATCCCAGGCGTCTGAGATTGATGTCAGTGATTCAAAGAGCCCTGAGACACAATACATACAGTTTCATTGAAAAACGTTTTCTTTTTTTTACTTTATGACACTGAAATATAATTTGCATAATAATTTGGAACACAGGGTATATAGACATTCTGGTTTCGAAAGCTGTGCTGATGTTTCTACTGATGTAAAACCACTGCACTGGACTGCACACAACATTACTGCAGAGACAATACGTCTTTAGGATCTTAAATAAGATCAAACAATCACTGCACTCAAAACTAGACAAATAAATTACTTAATTTACTTCAAATTAAAACTGTGGTAGTTATTTAACTTAATTTAAATGTAAATGTCTTGCCACAATCTGTCCAATGTCTGGGACAGATTTCTTGAAATTACACTCTCAAAACAAGTTTACTTATTTACTTATTTCAAGAAAATTTCATTTATTTTAGAATTTCTTTTTGCAGTGCAGGAAAACCACCCGAACGAACTTAACCTCATAACCCCGCCTGAAACAACCACATTGTCTCCAGTTCAGCTTTACCCATTATCTAACGTTTCTTGAAAAAAGTGTCAAAATATCGACAAAAACGAGACGTAAATTAGGATGAAAATGCAGCCAAAAAAGCAACAAAGACGTGACGGAAACGCAATAAAAAGGTGACAAAAAAAGCAACTAAAGAGCAACAAAAAAAGTGACAAAAACGTGACAAATGGGCGGCACGGTAGTACAGCGGTTAGCGCTCGTGCTTCACAGCTAGAAGGTCCGGGTTCGATTCCCACCAGGGACCGGGCCTTTCTGTGTGGAGTTTGCATGTTCTCCCCGTGTCTGCGTAGGTTTCCCCTACCACTAAAAACATGTACAATAGGCCAGGATAAATGTGAGTGTGTTTGAGAGTGCGCATGGGGGACGACGGATGGAAATTAGCCCAAGGCTACAATCCGGTGTGGCTTGTTCATTAACATGCACTATCCCTACCAAATAAACCAATAAATGAAATGAAAAAGCAACAAAAATGTGAAGAAAATGACAAAAAGTGACAATTAGGCAAGGCAACGCATTGTTGATTCATACCACGCATTTTGTACTACTCAATGCACAAAACAGTTTTTGGCCTTTTTTCGCACTTCCTTTGTTTTTGACACTTCCGGTAGAGCGTGAAGTCCGTTCATTATATGTTCGCCGTTAAAATCTGATGTTTAGTTGATTGATTTGTGTAAAATGTCCAATGTTCATTTGCACCACCAAGTTTCTCTGCGCGGCCTAAAAATGATTGTCTCTCTTTAGTAACTGATTTTCTTTTGACTTCTCCAGTGCTATGTAAACCAATAGGAGTGAAGGGGCGGGCATAATGAATGGCGGCGCTCACGGAAACGTCTGGAGTAAGGTGAATAAATTTACCTTTCAGAGCTTTTCCCTGAAAGGATGGACCTGGACCCAGGACAAAAGGATAAACTCGGTTTATCGTTAACAGCAGCTCGGGGCTCCTGATTCACAGCG
This sequence comes from Neogobius melanostomus, assembly GCA_007210695.1. NCBI lineage: Eukaryota > Metazoa > Chordata > Actinopteri > Gobiiformes > Gobiidae > Neogobius > Neogobius melanostomus. Next base: position 688,338 of record VHKM01001007.1, on the reverse strand, counting down.
GAGGAAAAGTCATCCATTCAAAAACCCAGCCCTAATGACTACCTGTTCAAAACGTTTGCTACAATGGATGACGCCTGGGCGAGCGAGAGCAGATGAGACATATGAAAAACATTTGTCCCATTGATTGTCCGGCGTTTGGTTGCTGAACCGCGCCGACAGGCCAGAGTTAATGTGCGTTATTGATGAAGATCCATAAATTCTCCATAAACCAGGTCCGTGGGGAGTCGAACCCGCGGTCTCAAGGGTCTGCGGGGAGTCGAACCCGCAGTCTCAGAAGTCCACAGGGAGTCGAACCCGCGTTCTCAGCGTCCGGACTAATGCGGCTCACGTCGATACGCCACATCCTGGCTGTGAGCGTGAGAGATCACCGCTCAGGTCTGAGAGAGAGGCTCGTACGTTACACTGGGCTCTGGAGACTTCGACTTTAGCCATGTCCCAATGTTAGATCCTCTGCAGAAACAGACCCCGACTGTTTCTCATTCACCAGGATCCTTCCTCCGTAGACAACTTTGTAGACGACCTGGGCGGTGGGCTAGCTCCTCCAAAGCAAAGCCTCTGGAGTGGCTGCGTCACACCACGAGTCAAAACAATATGATCAAATATTGTTACAGCCAATCGTGTGCGTGTTTGAGCATTTGCACACTGAGGGGAGGTTATAAAGGCGGGGCTCACACACACAGTAGTGAGCAGGTACAAGAGCACACAGGTTTTCAACCGCTTGTGTGTGTGCAATGTTTTATGGATGATTTTAGACATTTGATAAATATGAACTTGATTTTAACAAGCACTGTTACCTGCGTACTAATAAAGTAATGTTTCTTAAACTTAACTCCGCTCTCCTGGATTGTATGGAAGGCATGCACGCAGCGCGTCTGGAACCTACTCACCTGCTCCCAGTAGTGTTACATGGCCGCTACATTAGTTGAAAACCTTGCTCCATGAGAAGGATTGCCTATGAAAGAGGACAGCGCTACAATCGACGTTTGCTGATTGTCCAAGTCATGCTGATCTGCAAACACGGAAAACACGAGGCACCCTGCTGACGTCACGGTCCACGGTAGGAGACGCATGAAAGAAACTCCGCACAGCGAAACCACAAGGCTTCTAGGAACTACTGTTGAACACAGATCAGCATTTGCAACATAAAAATGAGCCAAGTGGGAAGTAAAAGTGAACCAGGAGCTGCAAGTAAACGGCCAGTTAAAGTGACAATGAAGGCAAGAGAAGAAAGAGTGATATTTCTCCAGAAGGAACGAAATTCCAAGATTAAGAAAATGCACAAACTCACAAAGGATATTGATGAGCTTGTGGCGTCCAAGCAAAATGCTCCCGAAATTGAGGCTATGTATGAGAACTTGGTAAGCACGAGAGCAGAAGTAAATAAGTTGCATGAATCATTAAAACCCTTGTTGCCAAATGAAGAAATGAATAAACAAAGTGAATGGGTCTCAACAAAAATGTGTAGCAGTCAGGATAAAATTAATGCCGTTAAAATGTGGCTGAAGGGCACAAAGGAGCAAGTTCAAAATGCTGATGATATAGATGCACATAGGCCCAAAGCAAATGAGTTGGAAGCTAAACGGAATGGTAATGATGCTGAAAATGGTACAAATCATTCTGCATTAAAGCAAACTGTGGAAAATTGCGATCTTGAGCAAAGTGATAGCATTTCTAACTGTGGTGGTAGTTTGTGTGTATCAAGATACAGCCACAGATCAGGGTCCTCCATAACATCAGCTTGTTTGGAAGCAGAGGCTGAATTGGCCGCAGCGATGGCCAGAGCAGAGGCCCTGAAGGAAAGACATGAACTAGAAGCGCAGGAGGCAGCTATAAAACGTAAGAAGGAGCTCCTCGATTTACAAAGTGAAATGGCTGCTCATACGGCAAGGTTAAAAGTCTATAAATCCTATGGCTCCGATGTGCAAAGTTCTGTAGCTCATGCTAATGGAGTAGAATGCCAAGGCACCTCTTCACAAAGAACAAATGCTGTTGAAGTTGTTCCAAAGGTTTCTACAAACCATTCTCAGAACTTGCCACCAGATGGCAGTGTTTCCGCAATACCATCAGAGACATTGATAAATTCATTAGATAACATAAAGAACTATTCCATGGGAGCAAGGCCAAAGGAGAAGGGTCGTCAGTTTCATCAAGGTGACAATAATTTTCAACAGTACGTTACAGATGAGCTCAAATCACAGTTCCCAATAATAAACTCTCCTGGAATTGTGCCTCAGATATCCCAAGTGTCTCAATTCCTTTCTAACACACAAAATGCCTCTCAGCCTACAGCTTCAAATCAAAGTTTCCTCACAGTCCTGCAAAAACAGAATGAAATAACAGAATTGTTAGTAAAGCAGCAGTTGTACCTTTCCTTGCCATCTAGACAGATACCAACTTTTGATGGGGACCCACTACAATATGGAACCTTCATGAGAGCCTTTGTGCAGGGTGTGGAGGAGAAAGCCGTTACCACTTCTGATTGCTTATATTATTTGGAGCAGTTCACCAGAGGGCAACCTCGAGAGCTGGTTATAAGCTGCCAGCATATGCCATCTGACCAAGGTTACCTGAAGGCAAAGGCACTGCTCAAAGAGCATTTTGGTAATGAGCATAGAATTGCTACAGCTTATTTGGAAAAGGTCCTTTGTTGGTCACCAGTGAAATCTGAAGATGTTAAGTCCCTACAAGCATTTGCCTTATTTCTACGTGTTTGCTATAATGCAATGCAGGACATAAGTTACATGGATGAACTTAACATGAAGTCAAATATGCGCAGTATAATCCTCAAATTGCCGTACAAAATAAGGGAAAAGTGGAGGACTACTGCGTTTGAACTGCAAGAAAGGCATAAACAGCCACTACGTTTTCAAGATATTGTGAACTTTGTCGAAAGAGAAGTGTCAATTGCCTCTGATCCTGTCTTTGGCAACATCCAAGACTTATCTTCCTCAATGCCAGTACACAAATCAATGAATAAAGTATCTCATGTCACTGTTAAAGGAAGAGGAAGTAGTTTTGCAACATCAGTTGAATCTTGTGGACCTGTAAACGGAATAGACAGCAATATAAATGACTCCCTTCATGAAAAGATCTGTCTGCTCTGTGAAGATCATCATACATTGGACATGTGTCCTAAGTTGGATATAATGCAATATCATGATAGGATCATGTTCATTAAGGAGAATGACATTTGTTTTGCATGTTTAAGCGTCGGACACCGAAGCAAAGAATGTCAAAACCGTCTCTCTTGTAAATTTTGCAGACTAAAGCATCCAACTATTCTCCATGATCACACTAAGGCAAGGAGAACTTATAAGCACGAGTCCACATAAAGGCAAAGGACCATACGCTGTGAAAACGCCTCTGGGATGGTTGATAAATGGGCTGAAGAGTGTCAATACCTAAGATAAGACAACATTGAAAAGGACAAAATATGTTTTGTTGTGTTATTTTTGCGTTGTCGAACCTTTTAAAATGAATGTGTCTAATGAATTAACAGACATCATGTATTAATTGGCTGTATGTATGTAGCATAGTGAATTGTTGTGTAACCCACAGTAACAATTCAGGGGCCAGTGTGTTACAGCCAATCGTGTGCGTGTTTGAGCATTTGCACACTGAGGGGAGGTTATAAAGGCGGGGCTCACACACACAGTAGTGAGCAGGTACAAGAGCACACAGGTTTTCAACCGCTTGTGTGTGTGCAATGTTTTATGGATGATTTTAGACATTTGATAAATATGAACTTGATTTTAACAAGCACTGTTACCTGCGTACTAATAAAGTAATGTTTCTTAAACTTAACTCCGCTCTCCTGGATTGTATGGAAGGCATGCACGCAGCGCGTCTGGAACCTACTCACCTGCTCCCAGTAGTGTTACATGGCCGCTACAAATATTGTTTACTTGTTTATTATTTGGATCTCCATTAGCTTCCATAATCTTGACAGCTACAGCTACTCTTCCTGAGGTCCTTTATACGCCTCACATATTAACAAAAATAATTGCAACACATTTAAAGCTGACAAATGTATCTTCATACAACAAAACAAAATCTTTGATCTTATTTTAGAGACACCAGCAAAGATCCAGAGAGCAGAGATTCTTTCAAAAGTTTCTTAAAAGTACCGCTTTGGCAGAAGCTTTGGAGCCAGCAGTTGGCTGTCTGTTCCACATAGTTAACCTCTTAACCAAGTGCATTTTCTCCATTTCAGCTTTACCCAAATCTAAAAGCTTACAACCTATAGGCCAGTGTAACGAAAGCTAAAACCGACAAAACTAATTTAAACTGATATTTTTCCTTGTGTTTTTGTCGCATTGTAGTCACTTTTTTGTATTTATGTCGCTCTTTGTTTCGTTTTCCATCCTCGTTTTTTGTCTCATTTGTGTCGCTATTTTGACAATTTTTTTCAAGAAGCTTTTAGATTTGGGTAAAGCCAAACTGGAGAAAATGTGTTCACTTCAGGTGAGGGTTAAGAGGTTAATAGCCATAGATATAAAAAAAAATAATGTAGGGCTGGGTGATATGGCCAAAAAATAAAACTTTTTTACTCAGTTTGGACGATTACAATTTTAATCAATTTTATTGGAAATAAACATAAAAAGGTCTCCTGATCTTTCCAATGAAGAAAACTGCTCAGAGTCCTGCTCATTAATATTTCATAATATAGCCTACAATTAGGCCCATTAAGATAAGCTAAGATAACCCTTTATTTAAAAATGGTTATTTCTTAAATATTCCTTGTCTGCTCTCAAAAGTAAAACGTATTAATAAGCCATGGAGTTTTCTAAAGTGTTTTATTTTTATCCTCATGCCTCTGCTGTGATTGACAACCGTCTCCATGGAGACTCAAGGGGAAAGGGGCGGAATTAAAAGGGTGCTCCGCTCAGAGCAGAGTGAGAGAAAGGCACAGGAGCAGACCCAGGGAAAGTCTGTTTTAGCGGAGGAAAACTCCACCGCACACTCTTAAAACACAACACGCGGACTTTGTGAAGCAGCAAAGATCGCCAGAAAGTCGCTGGCTTCTCCACTGGTGTCATTTCACTACGGAGCGTCTGAAACGCTGCTAAATTGGCCGCACGCCGGGAGGACATGGAGCGGCGGACACGATTTCACGATTTAGCCATTGTCCATACCATCTGTTTTTAAAAGCATGAATTAATTCAATTAATTCAATTTATCGCCCAACCCTATGTTAATGCCAATCGTTCGAGGGGGAGTCCATGCTGGATTTACAGGCTCCTCCTACCTTGCTCCGATTGAGCATGTTCCTAAAAAGGGCGGGATCTTCACTGTAGACTCAGCCCTCGTGGGGCAAGTAGTTCGGTCGTAACCGCGTCTTTAGCTCTGATGCTAACGGTCAAAGTCAGGCCCTCATTAATATACAAGAATTTGAAAAGGTACCTTTCGAAAACCCGCCTGGTTTCTTTAATTATACCTAACCCAGCGTTATCACAGGTGGAATATACAGCTGTGGAAAGTCTAACGTTGTTGGAAACGTGGCAAAATAGTTGTTTAAAACATGTGTAAAGAACAATGCTTTCTAGTGCAAAACTAGCTTTTTCTGCCGCCACCAGATGTAGGTATTACTGCTACCCGCAGCCATTGGTTATAGCTCTGAACATCACAGATTTACAAAGTGCCTCAGCTCTGGGTCTGGGACATAACTGTGCTGGTCTCTCACGTGCTGTAAACGGCCACAAATGAGCAGGTTGTCTGCTTAAAAAGAACAATAGATGACACTTAAGTCTGTCTACTACTCTGAGCCACGAGAGACGAGCGTGAAGATCAGCCGAGCGCTGATGAACAGCCCAGAGCAGGTCTGAAGCTTTGTTCTGTGCAGTCTGAAGTTTAATCAGGTGTTTTTTTACTTCACCGGAGTCAGTATCTGACCCAAAAAGTCGATACGGGTCGGGCCCTACTTTCCAGAGTTGCATGTGTTAATGCCACGTAATTTTAGTAAGATAAACAGTCTGACCTCATCTAAACCCAACTCCTAACCTTTCATTTTTCATTTCATTGAGTGCTTCTTACTGTTTTTTTTCTCTGCACTTAATCGTGTAATCACTTTGCTTTAATTTGCGTGGGGAGAAATGGAGGCATTTCTCCAGCGAGGTACTCCTCGTCCCCCGGGCGAAAAGGAATAGGAGGAGGCGGCTGAAGGGTTCTCTTTGTGACAGTTTAAATCTGACCGTGTTGTTAATGCTCCGCGCCGGCGCCACTCGCAGTAAACAACAGAAAATCGACCACAAACGGACGCCATCTTTTTCCTCAGCAAATTGGTGTCAGAGCTTTATCTGACGCCCGGGAGCGAGGGATGAAGGTAGTTTAGGGGCAGAGGAAAGCGGACTACTGCCAAGTACTTAAGCAGAGCTGTGGAGGATCTGTACTTTACTCCAGTAGTATTTGTGCTGAAGATAAATATAACACTTTCTGCTCCACTATATTTCTATAAAGGCTCCAAAGTCAAAAGTCCAAAAGCCTAATAACGCACCCTCTATGAACAGTAGGTGGTGCTGTGCAGACGTACTGTCAGTATGTCACTGACACACAACAAGGAAGAACGTATGTCCCCCTTGTGTTGCCGTACAGAGGGGAATTCACTAACATGTTCATCAGGTATTTTAACTCCCACCGGAACGAGTAGATTTTCTAGTAGTTTGGCTCTATCCAAATCTAAAAGCTTCTCGAAAAAAAGCGTCAAAATAGCAACGAAAAAGCGATAAAATACTTGCTGGAAAAAACAACAAAAATGCGACCCAAAAAAACAATGAAAAAAATAACAAAACCCAACAAAATCATGACAAAAACGCATCAAAAATGTGACATAAACGCGGCGACAAAGTCACAATCACTTTTGTAGGTCTTAGCTTTAAAATGCATTACACTGTTGCTCTCCAGTCGAAACGTTTTTAGATTTGGGTAAAGCTGACCTGGAGAAAATGCGCTCGGTTCAGGCGAGGGGTAAGAAGCTAAACAGACTTTCTTCCTTTAATACCTCAGTCGGCCAATTGCCTGGTACTGGAGTAATGTTTGCCCTGTAGTACCTGTACTTTTACTGCAGTACTGGTGTGTGTGCAGACGGATCAGAGATGTTTTATTGTCCACACGGAGCGCTCACTCCCGCTTTAATTGGCAGGAGCGTTGTTAGCGGAGCGCGGGGGGTAAACGGGCCGTTAGCGGGGCACCAAGCGCGCGCACAAGGGGCCCTGCCTCTGTGTGTGTGTGTGTGTGTGTGTGTGTGTGTGTGTGTGTGTGTGTGTGCGTGTGTGCGTGCACCGCCTGTCACCGCACGCCTCACGTATAGATTTTTGTGTCTCCGCTCTTCGCGCGCGTCCTCGGTCAATCACGTTTAATTGACAGCGCTGCGTCGCGGTGCATGCTGGGAGATGACAGGCCGTAACGAGAGGCGCGCGCACGTGAGGCCCCGGGCGCGCGCACGAGCGTCATTCGTCAAAGGCATTTAGTGAAAGTGACGGCGCCGCGCGATGGATCCGCCGTCATCGCGCGACCTTTAACTGAAAACCAGCGCTGTCACCACGGCAACGAGGCGGGGGCGGAACTATGCCCTCGGCTGCCGCTGCATATTAGCTGACGAAATCATCAATCATCAATCCATCATTAAAAAGCATTCAATGGGATTCAAGTTGTATTAGTATACTCACTACTGCCACCTCAGGTCTTACGCGTAACTGCAGTCTCTATATTAAGCTCGTGCATGACGGTTCTTCGGACCCGAAGTAACATCTTTCTGAGTGACAGTGCAGGATTTTAGAGGCAATTTTGGTGAACAGGTCTGGGCTCATTCTACACATTAGGACATGGCTGGAACATGTAAATACATAATTTTAACATTTTTAAACTCCGTATAGTCCCTTTAACAATTAATCAATCAAGTGTGTGAAGAACTATTCATTATGTATTTGGCATTAACTGTAGTTAAGTTGTTATTACGTGTTAGTTACTCTTATATAATGAATTGTTCATGATGAATTAAGTGTTAAGTCATCATTTATTAAGGCTGAATAAAGTGTAATTATTATAAAGTGTTACCATAATGATAATAATGCATTGATTTTATATAGCGCTTTTCTGGATACTCAAAGATGCTTTACATCAGGGGTCCTCAAACTACGGCCCGCGGCCCGGCCCCTGACTTGTACAGCACAAATCCATGAGTATGTCAAAAAAAAAAAAAAAGTAAGTCTCTAGCCCATTCCTGTGCGGAGTTATGACTTTATTTTTATTTTTATAAATAACCAGTATACTCATTCCAGCCACTAGGGGGGGGGACTTAAACACATTTATAAAACGTCCACACGTGTCCAGCAGAGCCACTGATATACGTATGTTGACTGTTGCTCTTGTGGATATAGTAGTAGGGATGACTGTACCAGGCTAGTAATCTCTACTTGACAATGAGGCCTGCTGCATTTTGGTCGGGGTCACAAAATTCTATTTTATAGAATATGGCCCCCCATCACAGTCAGGAACGATAATGTGGCCCCCACGGAAAAAATTTTGAGGACCCCACAACAGATTGTTTAGTAGAAGCAAAAAACGGCACTCGTTAGCATATGTAGCATGCAGCTAACATAACTTGTTGGATAGCATTGCCGTTTCTTTAAAGGAATAGGCCACCGTTTTTCCATACTGAGATATGTTCTTACCCGAGCTTAGACGATATGATGCGTACCCGTCTGGTCTTTACATGTGCGCTCAGTCACACAAAAAGACCAGACATGTTGTTAGCATTTAGCTTCTCCTCTCCTCTATATGGCCAAACGGGGGTGAAGTTAGAAGCGACCAAGCTCTTCCATGTTTCCCCTATTACGGTTACGTGAGTAGTTACACGATACAAGTATAGTCACACAAAATTAAACATGTCGATTTTCTAAGCGGATAAAAATGGGCACTATATTGTAAGGAGCACTTCGACATCTGCGCAGTAAAGTGAAGATATTACAGCGTGGATGTCGAAGTGCTCCTAAGGTGTTGTTATGCCTTACAATATAGTGCCCATTTTTATCCGCTTTTATCCAGCAGCGTTTTGGTTTTGGTTTGTAACTTTGGACAATATTTGAAGAAAGAAGAAAACTTGCAAAAGGAGGCGGGGACATGAGATAATAATAATAATGCATTAGTCTTATATAGCGCTTTTCCAGACGCTCAAAGTCGCTTTTACAATTTCTTGCATTATTCATTCACTCCATACTCTGTGATGATACAGTAAGCGAGGCAACCAGTCTGCGCACATCAGCCACCACCACCAACCACTCACACACACACTACATTTGCCAGGCTTCCTGGTGTTCCCAAACGGTCTCCCATCCAAGTCCCTGCTTAGCTTCCAAGGTCTGACGGGATCGGGCATAGCAAAGGCGGTATAGCCACGAGATGCCAAACACGGACACATTTTACTTTCTCTTTTGACTCGCAGCCATTTAGTGACACTTCAGAACTAAAGTGCAGTGTTGGGGAGTAACCAGATACATGTATTTAGAATATGCATTTAGAATACTCATTTTGAGTAACTGTATTCTGGTAAAGTTAAACTTTAATTTGAGAGTATTTAGAATACAGTTACTTTCCAAATAACAAGGGAATACATCCCAGTACTCAATCAAATGAATGTTAGCTCCATATAGCACAACGTTATTAAGAAAGAACTTTTAATGTTGACCTGTTTTTCCTCCTAAAATAAGATAAAGATTAAAACACCTTATGCCACAGTTTGTACAAACACTGCGCATGTGTCACATGATGCTGTATCTGCTGCTCCATTCGCCAAGAGAGTTAAAGAGTTCCTCATTAATGGTAAGTGAGTTTATAACAGGTGTTCCAACAATCGTAGTCTTCATTTTTGTAATTACACGCCATATTTATACATAAATACAGTGCCTCTCGAAACTAATACACCTTGAACTTGTGCACATTTTGTCATGTTTACAACCGCAAACATAAAGATTTTATTTTGAATTTTTTACTGAAAGTTCACACACAAGTAACAGACAACTGTGAAGTGAAAGCAAAATGATACATGATTCTGTTATTTTTCAAAAAATAGAAAAGTGAAAAGTGGGGCGTACATAAGTATTCATACAGCATGACTTAATACTTTGTGGAACCCCCTTTTGCTGCAATAACAGCAGCAAGTCTTCTGGGGTATGACTCTACAAGGTTTGCACATCTAGAGACTGACATTTTAGCCCATTCCTCTTTACAAAACAACTCAAGCTCTGTCAAATTAGAAGGAGAGCGTTTGTGAACAGCAGTTTTTTTTTTTTTTTAGTTAGTTTAGTTAGTTTATTTTAAGCAATTTTACATTCATTTTGTCTTTCAAAATGTATACAATTGTGGACGCTCAGGTCTTTCCACAGATTTTCAATAGGATTTAGGTCAGGACTTTGACTGGGCCATTCTAACACATTAATATGTTTGTTTTTAAACCATTCCATTGTAGATTTAGGTTTGTGTTTAGGGTCATTGTCCTGCTGGAAGGTGAATCTCCGCCCCAGCCTCAATTCTCTTGCTGACTCCAGCAGGTTTTCCTCCAAAATGTCTCTGTATTTGGCTCCATCCATCTTCCCAACTATTCTTACAATCTTCCCAGTCCCCGCTGAGGAAAAGCAGCCCCATAGCATGATGCTCCCCCCACCATATTTGACACTGGGGATGGTGCACTCAGGACGATGAGCAGTGTTAGGTTTGTGCCATACATAACGTTTTGCATTTGGTCCAAAGTTGGTCAATTTTTGTCTCATCTGACCAAAGCACCTTCTTCCACATGGTAGCTGTGTCCTCCATATGACTTCTAGCAAACTTCAAACGGGATTTCTTATGGCCTCCTTTCAATAATGGCTTTCTTCTTGCTACTCATCCATGAAGGCCAGATTTGTGTAGAGTACGACTTATAGTTGTCCCATGTACAGATTCCCCCAGCTCAGCGGCAGTACGTCGCAGCTCCTCCAGAGTTATCTTGGGGCACTTGGTTGCATTTCTGACCAGTGTTCTCCTTGTTCGGTCTGTTAGTTTAGGTGGACGGCCGTGTCTTGGTAAGTTCGCAGTGGTGCTATACTCTTTCCATTTCTGAATGATGGATTGAACAGTGCTCCGTGAGATGTTCAAATCTTGGGAAATCTTTGTATAACTTAACGCTGCTTTAAACTTCTCCACAGCTTTATCCCTGACCTCTCTGGTGTGCTCCTTGGCCTTCATGATGTTGTTTAGTGACCAATACACTCTGACCATAGCTCTGAGGCCCTCACAGAACAGCTGGAATTATACTGAGAGTAGATTACACACAGGTGGCCTCTATTTAATGGTTAGGGCAAGGTGTGAACATTCTGCAGTCATTAGGAATGTTATAAAGACAATTTAATGCACTCAGAAAAATGCTGTATGAATACTTATGCACACCTCACTTTACACTTTTCTATTTTCTGGAGAAAAAAATAACAGAAGCATGTATCATTTTGCTTTCACTTCACAGTTGTCTGTTACTTGTGTGTGAACTTTCAGTAAAAAATTCAAAATAAAATCTTTACGTTTATGGTTGTAAACATGACAAAATGTGCAAAAGTTCAAGGTGTATTAGTACTTTCGAGAGGCACTGTATATCTTCTCGTGACTGCAAAGATAAATAATGTCACATCGTCTCCTCCTTTGCCTCCTGTTAGAAGTCCCATACGGGGATACTTTAAGGTCATGAACCTTCATTATGCTTTTGTCTTAAAGCGTAGGTCTAGCTCCATGGTTGTTTTGTTTTGTTTTGTTTAGTTAGACAGCAGTCTGGAAACAAGTATCCACCAGGCATCCAGGGATACAGCCACACTTAGAGCAGTACATTCAGAGCTGTTGTGTAGCCACAAATTACATTTAAAACTCAGTTAAGAGCGGCGCTACTAGGATGTGGTGCAGAGGAAGAGTGCATGGACTTAGAGGAGGCAGAGGCTCCTGGGACCGAATCATCCTCCTGTAAAATGTCAGAGAAAAAACCCCGCTATCGATCGGTTTCTGTCAACAACAAAACAGCAGCCGCTGACACCACAGCGGCTAATGAACCATGAGGCGAGCACCAGAACCACGGCTAAACCGGGACCAGACCAGGGCTAAACCGGGACCAGACCAGGGTTAAACCGGGACCAGACCAGGGCTAAAACAATGCCTGGACCAGGACTAGTGTAATGTGTGGTGGTCACAGCTGAAATACAGTAAGTCCATCCATCCATCCTCTTCCACTTTTCCATTGCCGGGTCGTGGGGGCAGCTGTTGGAGCTGCCCAAATCACATTGCACCAATGTGATTGGTGCAATGGTGGGTCCACATAAGGACGGCCTCATGGTTCTAATCGGGCCTGTTGGTCTCTCGTAAGGGGCTTCTGAACCGCTCTTTGTCTGACCCGTCACCTAGGACCTGTTTGCCATGAGAGACCCTACCAGGGGCACGAAGCCCCCGACAACAGAACTCCAGGATAATTTGGGCACTCTGAACTGAGCAGTTTGGCTTTACCCAAATCTAAAAGCATCTTGAACAAAGCAGAAAAATAGCAATGAAAAATAGGACGAAATACGCAACAAATAAGTGACAAATACGTGACGGAAAAGCAACAATAATACTCCAGAACAGTCGCCTCACTCACTGCGGTTATATTACAAAGAGAAAGTCGATTCTCTCTCCTTTTCAGCTGAGAACATGATCGCCCAAACCCGTGTAAACCCGACAGATTCTGGAACCATAGTGTCCCTGACCCGGGAACTGTCAAAAAAAAAAAAACCTGACTGAGAGAGAGCCTTAGCCAACGAAGGTGTTTTACTGTAAAGAGCAATAACACACACAACTGACCTGCTCACACTGTACGGGTGACATGACCTGAGCCTCGTGAGGCAATATAAGCTGACCTGGGTCTGAATACAGTGCATTTTAAATGTCTTAGTTATGGAAAGAGCATTTCAACCATTTTCGGATGTTTGAGTAAAACCTTTGACCTAATTAAACTACAGACATGGCGTGTTTATGTGTAAATGCGACACATGTAATGACGCTTCATTACGTTTATAATGAAGCTCAGTTTAATCCGAAAATAATACGAAAATGATATGAAGATCTCCGCGGCTATTTGACCACTCCTAAAGCCTAAAGTACCACATCTGAGTAAAGTCTTTGTAAAAGATCGTAGAGTTAGAAGATATCACAGAGGTTAAGTGGAGACGACTTGGCCAATACGCCCATGGGTCAGAAAACTCTTCGACGGAGCCATTTTCAGTCATACGTTTCTTGTGAGCAGCTAATCGCGGCTAGTAGTTTCAGCTGTGACAGCTCGTGTTCTCATAGTTTACATGCAAACAAACAGCGGTCATTCCGGAAATCCCTACCATACTTCATGCAAAGGTTCATGGGGCGGAGGATGAATAGCCTGATAAACCACACCCCCTTCTTTTCTGCGCGAAAGAAGGCGGGTCTGGACACACACGGTAAACAAGTGACTGACTGGCAGCTAAGGCCGAACCAATCACGACTGTCACAGAGAATTGACAGTTACGTCACTCGCTGCACCACCATGTTGTAGTTCAATCAGTGACACGTGCAGAAGTTATCAGACAAAACTATAATCATGGATGAAGTAGTCGAGGATTTTGCCTCCGTGTTCTCGTCAGTTTCAGTTCATTTTTGTGAGTTGGACTACACGTCCGCTAATTGCTGATTGGTTTATTTCACTGACAATCTGTGCGCATTAGGCCCACCCGTTCAAACTGCTCCAATTACTCCGTGACCAGACTTCCCTGCGTGGAATGGACAGGGAATAGTATGGCAGAACCAGGCAAACTTCTGGCAAACAGCAAACGGGACCTCTTATGGTTTTCTTCTTCTAGCCACTCTTCCATAAAGGCCAGATTTGTGCAGTGTACAACTAATAGTAGTTCTGTGGCCAGTTTCCCCCACCTGAGCTGTAGCTCTCTGCAGTTCATCCAGGGTCATCATAGGCTTCTTGGTAACAGCTCTGGTCAGTGCGGTCCTTGTTCGGTCAGTAGGTTTAGGAGAACAGCCGGGTCTTGGTAGGTTTGCAGTGATGCCACATTCTTTACATTCCTAGATGGTGTATTTAACTGTACTTTGAGAGATGTTCAAAGCTTTGGAAATGTTTTTATAACCTAACCCAGCTTTATACTTCTCAATAACTTTATCTCGGACCTGTCTGGTGTGTTATTAGACTTCATGATGCTGTCTGCTCCCAATAGTCTCTTAACAGACCTCTGAGACCGTCACAGAGCAGCTGTATTTGAAGTGAGATTAGATTACACACAGGTAGACTCTATTTAGTCATTGGGTCAACATGTGATCATTCAGAAATCATCAGGCAACTTCTGAAGGCAATTGGTTTCACGAAAAGGAAATGGATACTTTTGCAAACTCTACTTTTCTCATTTTATTCATAAAAAAAAGTTCAAAATCATACATTTCATTTCACTTCACCATTGTGTGTCACTTAATGTTTGTCTTTCACGTAAAAAATTAAACTACATACTGTATATTTATGTTTGTGGTCCATAGCGTGACAAAATGTCGAGAAGTTAAAGGGATGCTTTTTCAACCCTCTGTATATCCCCTTCATATTGGTATCGGCCCCAAAAATCCATATCGGTCGGGCCCTAGTAAAAACCACCAAGCCTGAAAGTGAAGTCTGTTTGCCGTTAATGGGGCTCTTTTTCACCTCGTTCCATCTAGTCACGTGCTTCATGACGTTGTGCCGTCTTCATCAATCTTATTATGTAGCATGTTTTGAATTATATCTGAAGAAACATTTATGTAGCATAAGCATCTCATTAACTAACTGTTGTAGCATTAGCCGCGTTGTTTACGTACGCCTTTATTCAGCTGGAATGCTCTGAGGTCGTAATTCGATTGTGATCACACATGTAACATTTTAATCACAAAAAATTTACTTAAATTAGGACAAAATGTGGATGGGTTCATTCAGTTTTGGAATATATTGTAAATATTTATTAAAAATACATTAACTCCGACTCCCCAAACTACAGTACTACACACTGGACAAGCACAGACTCAGAGGTTACACTCAAACCACTTTATTTATGGCACTTGCTGCATTTATTCACTTTTCACAAATCGTCCCGAGCAGAAACCAATTTGCCGCGCCGCTCTCGCCGTGCGGAGGATGTGGAGCGTTATCGATCGTAACGGGGCGAACAGAGATCAGCGGCGCGCAGTGTTGTTGGAGATAACGGGCTGCACTCGGGGCGGCTTCGATCGAGAACAGAGGGAGGGAGGGGAGTGAGAGGAGGAAGGAGAGACAGAGAGAGAGAGGAGGGAGATAGAGGAAGGGAAGAGAGAGAGAGAGTGGAGAGAGAGTCTGAAGCCCACGGAACAACCAAGTTGTTGTGTATAAGGAGGACAAATGCAAAAACTTAAATTTTATTTAAGGTGAGACTTCAAATACAGAGTTTGAACAAAGCCTTAACTTTTAGTCACTAGGCCTGAGAACCGTTAAAATCTGGTGTCGAAAAAAGTACTGAAAGCAGTACGGAAAAAAATCCTCTAACTTTAGATCCAAGCTTTGATGCTGTTGGTCCAGGGACAGCATTAAAGGACGTGACTTGGTTGTTTCTGCTCAAATAAATTAATTTTATTCCCCCATTTTTTCCCCCCATTCCTATTTTTATTTATTCTGTTTTGTGCCCCAATTTATTTCTGTCATTTATATTTTTTCCCAAATTATCCCCCATTTTTCACACATTTCTTGACATTGGAGATGAACCCCATATTGTAAATGTCCTGCTCTTCCACACATTACTGTTCTGTTTTCTGGTGGGAAAAGTATTGAAAGTATACCAGGACTACCAGGGTACCCAAGACTAACAATCACTGAAACAATGCAAACCAAACACAATTATAGAGGAAAAAGGAAAATAAGCATTTCTTCAACTGAAAGTCCATGTGCAAATACAACTGGCACATGGTGAAACATCCAAGGCACAGAAAGGCAGCCACAACCCCATCAGCCTGCCCCAAACAACAGCTTTATCACTGAAGGAAAGACGCTGCAGGTGAGCAAACATAAGAATGTAGAGATATCACTGTGGCACTTCTGCTGTGGATTACGGAGATAAATGTGAAGGGGAAAAGCTCATTAAGTCAGAAAGAATTAGACAAATCTAGAATAATCTTCCAAATGTAGTTGAGTGTGAGCCTGTAAAGTGTGGAGTCTGTAGGAACAACTGAAGTGGAGATGTTGTTAAAGAGTGGAATGAAAACCTCCTTTGGAGAAAACGACTTTAGTAACATCTGCACATGTATCCATGTGGACACTAGGGCTGCACAATATATCGCAAAATATCTTATCACGATATTAGGTGATGCAATATCCATATCGCAAGAAGCCACAACTATTGCAACATCACTAAAGTCTTCATCTGACTGAGATCCACACTTTTTTTTTACAAACTCAGCCAACATTGAACAGAACTTATAAATGTGTGCAAGTACAATTTTAGTTAAACATATCCTAACTTAATTCAATTTTAGTCTGGTTTTGGTCCTGACGTGGTCTTTCTTTAAGTCTTCTTTTGACACAATTTACTCAAAAACTAGTTAGTGACGATTTGTGTTTAATTAGAATGGAACATGTCGTGTTGAAATGGTTTAGTGAAATATCACAATAATATCGTAATATTGTGATTTTAAACAGCCGTATCACATATTGTGAGTTACTTCAATATCGTTCAGCCCTAGTGGACTCCATAAAGGATACCAAACATGTCAGTGTTTATGAATGGATGAACACGGGAAACACGGCCATGTTGGAGTCTCTGCCCCGGGGCGGCTGTGGCGGCTCTACTTGCTGGGGCAGAAGGGGCAGCTGTTGCTCTTGCTCGACTGCAGCCACACCTGGATACACTCCGTGTGCACCGTGTGGCTGCACTTCAGCTCAAACCGGGCCGTGGGGTCCACGGGCTTCTGGCAGACGAGGCAGGGCTTACGGGGCGCGGCAGGGCCGACAGGCTGAGCGGGGGCTGCGACCGTCAGCGACGTCTCCGCCTTCTGCCTGATCTGCTCCACCACGTCCTCCATGGAGAGTCCGGCCAAAGTCCCCCTCTCGCTCTTCACCTGCTGCAGCAACCACGTCAGCTGTGCCCTGGAGCAGCGCGGGAAGTGAACCCCCAACTTCTCCAGCACTTTGTCCAGTTTCCCGGCCGTACCAGCAGGGGGCGCAACAGCAGGGGGCGCACCAATGGTAGTAGCTGTTTTAGCATCATCGTTATCAGGGGTGTGGATTCGAGGGGGCGGGGCGTGGACGGGCAGCGTGGGCATGGGGAGGTAGGGAGGGGGCAGGACGAGCGGCAGGTGGGTGGGGTAGTGCTGCTGCAGAAACGGGGCGTGCACCATGGGGAGGTGGCCGTGTCTCGGAGGGGGCGTGTGCAGCAGGGGCGGTCTGGGGTTTAACATAGCGGGGGGCGGGGCCGGCAGGCGGGGCATCACCTGCATGATCCGGTGGAAGTACAGCTCGGCCTAAAAAAACAAAAAAACAGGAAACAAGAGGGTGAACCGATTAATACAGTTACAGCTACAGGTTAACTGTAGGTTACAGATTTTCTGAAACCACAAGGTCTGCACTGGCCTATAGGCTGGAAACAAAAACGCTACAAAAACACCACAAAAAAAGCAATGAAAATATGGCAAGAAAATAAACAAAAAACATGAAGAAAAAAAAAGAGAAAACGTGACAAAAACACAACAAAAAGTGTAAAAAAAAAACGACAAAAATGTCACAAAAACATGCCGGAAAAGCAACACTAACTCAACAAAAAAGCATAAATGCGACAGAAATGTGACCTATATGTGGCGACAAAGAACAAAAAGTTTCCTGTCGAGAAGCTTTTAGATTTAGGTCAAACTGAACTGGGGACAATGCTTAAGGCGAGTGCATTATAAGAGGTTAATACACATACACTTAAACAATATGGCATCACTTAAAGGAACAGGCCACTGATTTTCCAAACTGAGATATGTTCTTACCTGAGCTTAGACGAGAGTTGATGCGTCCTTGTGTGCTCAGTCACGCAAAACGACCAATGATGTTGTTAGCATTTGGCCTCTCCCAGTATATTCCTATAACTCCAATGGGGGTGAAGTTAGAAGCGACCAAGCTCTTCCACGGGCACAAAGACCAGACAGGTCTGCATCAACTCGTCTAAGCTCAGGTAAGAACATATCTCAGTTTGGAAAATCAGTGGCCTGTTCCTTGTATGTCCAGTGGGTGAAGCTGTGACCCACTTGCACTGGTATGCATGTGGACGGCTGGATGCACGAGACTTCGTTCGGGTGACGTGAAGACGAGCGTGTGTGGCCCGGTGCTGTGAAGTCTGTCTTTACAGAAGAAGAGAGGGTAGAGTTTCACTTCCTAAAGCCAGCAGCAGTAGTGATGTGAAGTTCGATTCATTTTACTGACTGGAGTTAAAATGAATCACTCACCAAAGTGAATCGGGGGTTTTGAGTCGTTTGATTCAGTGAGTCAGTCTAATGTAAACCAGTAGTTGGGAAAATATAGAGAACAAAAAACGTAACCTCCACACATAATTAAATCCATTAATAATTGTTGTTTAATAAAAAATAAATAAAAAAATACATGGTGATTTGATTGTAATCTGGTGCCATTTTAGACTGTAAAACTGGATAAAGTTATATTTGATGTAATCCATGATTTTGGGATTAAATGATATGTATCTGTTTTTCCAATACTCTGCCTGAATTGTCCACTCTGCTTTATTTACACTTTAGCGCGAGGCTAGCTTAGCCGGGAGTTAGCCGTTGATTCATTTGATTCAGACGTATCAGTGCCTTTGTTTGACGTGAACCACAGAGTGATTCGTTCTCCCAGACCAGTTCAGTTCATACGAGTCACTCACTCACACAGAGCAGCATAGGACTTCTGAGTGCAATAACTCTAGTTTTTTACAGAAATATTTAACCTCATTTACCATCAGTAATGTTTGAGGCGGTCACGTGTAGAGGTTGTTTTTTTTTTGTCAGAAGAAGCGACTTTCTTCAACCCAGTTAGCGGCTCCGTGGGAGAACGAGAGTTACGAGACGAGTCAGAATCATAGAGTGTGCTGAATGAGAAGAACGACTTGTTCAGAGCTGAACGACTTGAAGGGGAGCGGGGAAGGGGCTGATCCAGAACCACAGTGAGTCGTTCACTGCTCGTACAGCTCGTAGAGCAGGCGCGGGCAGGCAGGAGGACGTTAGGGGGAAATAGTTATTAGTTGTGAACAATAAGCTTTTGGTTTCTGTGCTCAAACGAACTACACGTGTGTAATATTAGTGTGCCATTCATTGTGACTACAAAACACAGTCCAGGGATCGCAGTTTAGAAAGCAGTGGGCGGGCGAGTTAGTGAACGAGTTAATGGAGGCGGGGAATCACGACTCCTGAGTCAGTAAAGTGAATCTCCAGTTTTGTTCCAGCAGCTGGGAGAGTTTTACTGTGAAAGAGTCAGACAGAAGAATATCACGACGACAGGAGCAGCAGGTTTAGGCCGATTACAGAGGATTGACCACTGCCCAGACATGACTAGGGTAGAGTACCGTAAATTTCGGCCAATTAAGCGCACCTTACTAAAAGCCGCGCCAGCTAATTGTGCAGCCTTGTACACATACAGGCCGCACTCAAATACAAGCCGCAGGTTTTCATGAGCTGTGCATCCGCTCAGAGCGGCCCATGGCGCAGATGAGGAGGAAGAGACGCCTCATCCCGGAGAAAGGTGCAGTTGTAGCCGACCTCAATGTGGAAGTGTAGAGGCCAACGCTCACCAGAACACAGCGCGCCGCGTCACAGCACTTCAGAGGCTTTTCTCAAACCGTGCGGGGCTTAAAGGCGCATTCATTCTTCACAAGACGCAAGAACTTCTTGTTCTTGCACCCTGAGCTGCAGAACAAAATGAAGTCACTTTTGCCTTGTAGCCATGGAAATGTTTTGTAACTGACGACAGTTCCATGGCAAAACAACAAGGCAAAAGTGACTTCATTTTGTTCTGCAGCTCAGGGAGCAAGAACAAGAAGTTCTTGCGTCTTGTGAAGTATGAATGAACCTTTACACACGTGATTTATACATTTATCATAAATAAAAGAAGACACGTATGTCCGTGTGGTAAGAGAGAGAGCAAACGTGGCTCTTTTTTGTAGGTTAATAGTGAGTTGGCGACAGACATGAGTTTAACATGCTTCCCCTGATGCCTGAGCCCTGACGATGGTTTCTCTGTCTCCGCGGCTTCTCTCATCCAAACAAACAAAGGTCACAGCGCCCCCTGTCTGTCATGGCCAGACCCGCCTCTGTGCCTCTGCAGGAGGTTAAAAGCCTGTGTTTTCCTCCACGGCGCCATGTCTGGATTCAGCAGAACCATGGCGCAGGGTCCAGCACATTACTGCAGCCTCGGTGTGCGTTCTCTCATAGAAAATAAAGGAGGCGGCTCTTTTACCGCACGTCAAGGCGTTTCGGTGCGTTGTGGCGAGCAAAGCCCTTCCACATTTAGGCTAAAGTGCCTTCATCATTTTAAAAGTTACTCATCTACCGTTCCTCAGCCAAGAGCAGATTACAAGTCCCGTCTCACTTTTGCGTTTACTGCTAGAGACGCCTCTAGTGCCTGTTGGCGACGACATATTGGCCGCAGGGTTCAAAGCGTGGGAAAAAAGTAGCGGCGTACAGGCCGGAAATTATGGTAAATCAGTGTTTTTAATCATATCATATCGTGATTCATACCAACAAATATCATGATACATGTTTGGGCCCATATTACCCAACCCTAATCCAGACTCACCATGGGCACCTGTGGCAGGGCGGGCAGGCTGATGGGGGCAGGTTTATAGACACAGACTCACCATGGGCACCTGTGGCAGGGCGGGCAGGCTGATGGAGGGTAGGTTTATAGACACAGACTCACCATGGGCACCTGTGGCAGGGCGGGCAGACTGATGGAGGGCAGGTTTATAGACACAGACTCACCATGGGCACCTGTGGCAGGGCGGGCAGGCTGATGGAGGGCAGGTTTATAGACACAGACTCACCATGGGCACCTGGGCGGGCGGGGGCTGATGGGGGGTGGTTATAGACAGACTCACCAGGCACGTGGCGGGCGGGCAGGCTGATGGGGGGTAGGTTTATAGACACAGACTCACCATGGGCACCTGTGGCAGGGCGGGCAGGCTGATGGGGGTAGGTTTATAGACACAGACTCACCATGGGCACCTGTGGCAGGGCGGGCAGGCTGATGGGGGAGGTTTATAGACACAGATCACCATGGGCACCTGTGGCAGGGCGGGCAGGCTGATGGGGGGTAGGTTTATAGACACAGACTCACCATGGGCACCTGTGGCAGGGCGGGCAGACTGATGGGGGGTAGGTTTATAGACACAGACTCACCATGGGCACCTGTGGCAGGGCGGGCAGACTGATGGGGGGTAGGTTTATAGACACAGACTCACCATGGGCACCTGTGGCAGGGCGGGCAGGCTGATGGGGGGTAGGTTTATAGACACAGACTCACCATGGGCACCTGTGGCAGGGCGGGCAGGCTGATGGGGGGTAGGTTTATAGACACAGACTCACCATGGGCACCTGTGGCAGGGCGGGCAGGCTGATGGGGGGTAGGTTTATAGACACAGACTCACCATGGGCACCTGTGGCAGGGCGGGCAGGCTGATGGGGGGCAGGTTTATAGACACAGACTCACCATGGGCACCTGTGGCAGGGCGGGCAGGCTGATGGGGGTTAGGTTTATAGACACAGACTCACCATGGGCACCTGTGGCAGGGCGGGCAGACTGATGGGGGCAGGTTATAGACACAGACTCACCATGGGCACCTGTGCAGGGCGGGCAGGATGATGGGGGTAGGTTTATAGACACAGACTCACCATGGGCACCTGTGGCAGGGCGGGCAGGCTGATGGAGGGTAGGTTTATAGACACAGACTCACCATGGGCACCTGTGGCAGGGCGGGCAGGCTGATGGGGGGTAGGTTTATAGACACAGACTCACCATGGGCACCTGTGGCAGGGCGGGCAGGCTGATGGAGGGTAGGCTCTCCAGCTCGTGCCTGTCCAGCTGCTGCAGGAGCTCACTGATCCTGGTCTGCAGCTCCGCCTGGCTCCTCTTCACGGCCGCCTCCCTCCGATCCCACTGTGGCTTCTCCTGGTGGTGTCTGTGAGGCAGCTCCGCCCGCAGCCCGTCCAGGTACACGCCCACCTGCACAGTTTTAACGTCAGTGTCAAAAACAGACCAAACTCTCCCAGTACAACTTTTATCTATAACGATTTGTCCACTTGGGATTTTGTCTGAAATCATGGCTGCGCTCCTCCGTGTTTCCTACACATATCCACTCAGAAATACTGACATGTGTGATATCCGCGTGACACACGGAATCCCCCCGACAACCCTCGGTGGTCACTTTCTTTGTGGAAGACAGCAGCCGCCAAAGTCCACGGGGATATACACAAGACTTTAGAGCTGTTTTCTCCAAATTAGGTTTTCATCATCTCCACTTTAGTCGCTCCTACAGACTCCACACTTTACAGGTCTGACTCAACTACATTTGGAAGCTTTTTCCACTTGGATATTCAATTCCTGCCTGATCTATTGAGCTTTCGATGCAAAAAACGACAAATTTGAAATTACAGATTTTTTTGTCACTAATAACTACTTAACAAGATCCAAAATCCCTCTGAGCAATTCTTTGTAACTAATATAGTATACATAGAGACTCAAATACAGGCCCCTGGCTGATATCAGCGATTCTTAGTCCC
Source organism: Neogobius melanostomus (assembly GCA_007210695.1). Lineage (NCBI taxonomy): Eukaryota > Metazoa > Chordata > Actinopteri > Gobiiformes > Gobiidae > Neogobius > Neogobius melanostomus. The sequence goes on along the minus strand of VHKM01001007.1, from coordinate 665,526 downwards.
CCTCCCAACCACCTGCCTAATACTTATACTAATACGTATTTCTATATGTATTATTAAATATCAATTTAATCCTTTATTTATACAGGTTTGTCCCTTGAGATTCAATGTCTTATTTGCAGGAGAAACCCATTTCTAGCACTTCTTGGCTTTAGCGGCACGATTATAAAGGCCAAATGCTAGTACAGCTCCAGTCCTCACATTATGGTTTAAATCAGCACTTAAGAAGAAGCAAAATGAAGAAGATATAAATAAGAGCCTATAATGTAAGGCCATATTTCAGCTGATATTTAATCACATCAGCTGAATATGTGCGTAAATACTACGTGGGCAAAACTATGGCCCCATCCGAAACCATTAAATTGTAGCCTCTAAGTACTAACACTAGCTACTAATCCTTAACCTTTCATGGGGTCAACTGTTAGATCTCTATCCAGTTAGTGAACTAGAGCTTCAGCAGCATTTGCCCAATTCCACCGTCCTTACACAGGGGAAGGGGAAGTGACATCACCAACAGCTGTTCTTCTTCTTTAAAGTTCAGTGCAAGCCAAACAAAAGCGCATACCGCCACCTACTGTATATTGTCCAACAACAACATAGTGTCCAAATAAAGACATTTAAGGCGGAAAAAAAAAGAAAAGGAAGAAAGAGAAACATCCAAATGATCCTTCACATTTCCCTTTATTTTATCTCAACAGCTGTTTCATAAAGCTACAGTATGCAAATTAACCATGTGGCTTAAGTTTCTACTAAATGAAAACAAAAGCACAAACTACTTACTTACTGAGAAGGCTCTTTAAAACCATGTGACTGTGCTGTGGTGACTCTAACATGTATTTTGTCACTTTTATAAAGTTTGGCTTGTGCAGAATCTTATTTTTTTTTTTTTTTTTTTTTTTTTATCAAATGTGCACCTGTCAATCAACAGTGGTTGCGCATGAATCACTCGAGGGTGGGGGCGAGGGGGTGGGGAGATTGCCGCAGTGGTTTATGGGATGGCACATAGCTCCTAATCGCCAGTAAGTTAGCATCAGAGGTCCCTATGCTAAAGTGGCTATGATAGTTAGCAAACAGGCCACTTCCCCTAACTCCTTACTAACTGGCAGACCAATTCGGACGCATCTTATCATGGCGGACGCTGACGCACATCCGGTTTGGCGTAAGACCTCTTACCAATTTAGTGGTTTCGGATGCAGCATATATGTAGAGCACTAAAAGTGAAAGCTAACCGGCAAAAACAACTAGCGGCTAGTTGAGTGACGGTGTAACACTGTTTATTGTTCCACCGAAACACAGAAACGGGGTTCCACCTTGACATTAATGTTAAAAATAGGCAGAGAGAGAGACAGAGATTAACACACGACTAGTCGACTCATCTAAAATTAGGTCGACTAGTCTGTTAATGTGTGCGCATGCACCTAATTTAGTATGCAGACGTCACATGATATGTCTCTATTAACAGTCGAAGTATTTGCTGTAGTAGTATTAGCAGTAGAAGTATTTGCAGTAGTAGTATTTGCAGTAGTAGTATTAGCAGTAGTAGTATTAGCAGTAGAAGCATTAGCAGTAGTAGCAGTAGTAGCATTAGCAGTAGAAGCATTAGCAGTAGTAGCATTAACAGTAGAAGCATTAGCAGTAGTAGCATTAGCAGTAGAAGCATTAGCAGTAGAAGCATTAGCAGTAGAAGCATTAGCAGTAGAAGCATTAGCAGTTAGTAGCATTAGCAGTAGAGCATTAGCAGTAGAAGCATTAGCAGTAGTAGCATTAGCAGTAGTAGCATTAGCAGTAGTAGCATTAGCAGTAGAAGCATTAGCAGTAGAAGCATTAGCAGTAGAAGCATTAGCAGTAGTAGCATTAGCAGTAGAAGCATTAGCAGTAGTAGTATTAGCAGTAGTAGCATTAGCAGTAGAAGCATTAGCAGTAGTAGCATTAGCAGTAGTAGCCTGTTACCTGGTTGATCCAGGCAGACACCATCTCGTCGGCCGTGTCGCGGTGCTTCTCTAGCGCCGCCCTGGTGTCCCTCTGAGCTTTGGCCTGGGCGCTGTTGTCGTCTTTCTGAGCGCGCTCCGTTTGCCTCCGCAGGTCACTGAGGTCCTGCTCCCACTGACGACGCTCCGCCTCCTGCTCCAGCTGCAGAGTGGACAGACGCTCCTCGGCCGCCGCCAGATCCTCAGCCAGTCTGCACACAGGCCAAATAGGCTATAGTTCAACATTTATTACTACATTAACGGCTGGGAAAGGTTCAAGTTTGTTAAGACATCTCGTTTTGCCGTTACCAACACTAATATTTGCTTCTACAAAGATAAACATTATAAACCTGACCTTCTATTGCATTCATTCTCACTCGTTTATTTGATTATAAACACAGAACAAGGAGGCAGCTGACCCGTGACACATTATAAAGATGAAAAACAGTCTCATTTTATGCAAAACATTTTCCAAGTAAGTCCCGCCCCTCTCACCTGTCCCTCTCCTCCTGGGCGCGGCTCTTCTCTGACGTAATTTCCTGGATCTTGGACAGGAAGTTCTTGCGTGTGGCTTTGGAGTTATTGAGCTGCAGCTTCACTCGCACCGACTCCAGTTTCTCCAGAAGAGCCTTAAAGACGGGAACAAACCGCCAGATCAGAACCCGTTTAGTCGCTGTTGGTTTCGAAAATGCAATGATCGAAAACAGCTCAAAACTAAATATCCAAGTTTTCACTTCCTGGTAATTAAAGTCAACCCACTAAAAACACGTACAATAGGTTAATCCTCCAGCCAGGTGCTTCTGGACGATATCTCCGGAACCAAACCTGATAGAGACTTAATTTAAAAGAGTGAATCCACTTTGATTCTGGCCGAGGTTCACCAAGCAGCCATCGGAGAAGTGACAAACATATGATATTTGATAGTCGCTGAATCCCGGAATAAAGTCTTTGAATAGAGTCATGCACCTCAGCCACCCGCAGCCAAACGCGCATTTTCACCATGACATTATCGTCAGGTAAGAAAAAAAAGAATAGGTGGGTAAGTGGGTAAGAAAGGAGTCCCTTCTTCACAGCTTCGGGGCAAAAATAACTTCTGTTCAGACACCCAGGGGGTGCGTTTGTTTTCTCTGCAGGGGCAGCGCGGCGCGGACACATCCGGCACTTCCCTTCTTTTTTTTTCTCTCTCTTTCTTTCTTACAACAGAAATAATGAAAAAGCTGTTTTATAAATTAAAATCAGGCCAGAAGGTACTACATTATATATAGCACTTCCTGGTTTTACAATCATCAGATTGGCACAAGTTTACCAGGAGAGGGCGGAGCAGCTGCTCAGAGACAATCCATTCTGGGGGTGTTTTTGATAAAGAAATAGCATTACAACATAGTTAAAAGCTAAAAAAAATATTGCATGATATATACCTTTAAAAGGTGCATTTTGCAACTTTTTATGTGGAAAAAATGCGTATTTGACTTTGTAGTGAGCCCAGTGGGGCTGGGTACCGTTATACCATACCAGTCCGGTATCGCAAAATGAAAGTATCGAAGCAGGAACCGAAAACACAAATCTTCTCACGAGATCCAAGATCCAAGTTTTGATGCTGTTGGTCCAGGGACAGGATTAAAGTTGGCTTGGTTGGTTCAGCTATAAATGTCAAATTTGTCTGTTTTTTCCCCCTCTATTTTTCCAGATTCTTTTTGCCGCATTTTTCCATTAAAAAAAAAATCTTATTGAGGCCAAGACTGTAAAGTTTGGAGTCTGTAGGAGCGACTTAAGTGGAACAAAACCTCATTTTGAGAAAAACAGCCCTAACGTTTAGTAACGAGTGCGACACATTTCTCCGCTCTTTCGTACCGAGCGTCTCTCCATTAGGGGTGGGAACCTCTGGGTACCTCACGATTCGTTACGATACGCGATACATGGCTTACGATAACGATTATCTCACGATACGCCGATACTGCGATGAATCGATATATTGCACAAAAATGACCTACGATACATCATGATTAAAGAAAAAAAATGCTACTTTTACCCTTTATTACATACATTATACATTATTCATCATTTACATGTCTTTGTACCCCATTTTTCTGTGTCTATAAATGATCCCTGACTTACTCACTGAAAATGGGTCTATAGATCTGTCAGTGACTTCATTTACATTTAAATAAACAAGAAACCACAGTCCTGTTTCAAAAGGAATAATTCAACCCCAAATTAATCTTCTTAATAATTATAAAAACTATCATTAAACGTAATTTATTTGTGTGACAGTGTTTGGTCCAAGTGCTTAAAACTGTAGTGCTGCCCCCTGCTGGTCTGACTGAATTCTTGATCATTATTGGCCTCTATTGACTGTGAAAAGAGTGGAGCACTGCTGCCTCATTAATATGCATGACGTCATCAAAAGTATCAATATTGGAATGAAAAGTATTGGTATACTTTTCCGCAAAATATCGCGATATATCGTAAAATCAATATATTGTCACACTCCTACTCTCCATATCTGGATTATAGGATTCATCGCAGACACCCTTCAGGACACGTGGATGTAAAATCTGTCAATATTTGTGAATGAATATCTGATGGAAAGACGACTTTATGAAGCGATGCTTTAGCTACTTCCGGGTTATCTCTGCCTCGTGACAAAACGTCATAAAATAAACATCGTACGGGGTAAGTTTCATCATTTTTAGACTCTGACATGAAAACTAAAATGAGAAAACTATCTAAAAGTCTCCACTTTGACCACTGCAGGAAAAATCCTGTTTTCACCTGCCGTGTCTTGCCTTAAATGTAAAAACATGCTTCATGGACAGATTTCTGAAATGAGTTATTCAGATCAGGTCCAAATTGATTTCTTTCGTGAACATTATTTGTGGATGACTTTAAAGAAAGCCCTTGTGCCTTTACGGAGTTCCAGACCTGGTGCTGCTTGATGGCCTGGTCTCTCCTCTTCTGCACGGCGCTGTGGCTCTTGTTGAAGTCCAGCTCATCCTGTTGCTGCTGCAGTTTCAGGGCGTTAAAGTCTTGGCTCAGTTTGGAGCCGGACTCCAGCACGGACCGGAGCTGCTCCTCCCAGTCTGCGTCCGTGTTCAGGTCCACTGTGCAGCGGCCGCCGGGCTGAGCGTCTGCACCGACAGAGAGGAACGTTTACCACCAACCACAGGGAATCACAAATAAATGTATGAATTAAATAAAAACATACATCTATGAAGTTTAAGTTTCTATTTAAACCATCAATTATTCTTTTTTAAGACACAATTTCGATCCTTAAAAAGATCAAATACATTAGAGCAGAGTGGGGAAAGTCGAATCACCATTATATTTTGAAAATAAAACCTTTTTATTTTTAGGTGAGATCATAGGTTTGATCTTTACATGATTTGAACTTGCCAGACAAAAAAAATTGGCCGTAAAATAACCCACTCAATAAAAATGGGGTAAATTGATCCACCTCTGAGCCATAACAAAAAATGAATAACAAACTACAGAAAATGTAAATTAACAATTGCATTGTTTGTTGGTGGTTCTGGTTTGGCTGAGACAAGCAAATTAAAATTTTATATTACATTAACTCATTTGTTTGTTTGTTTTTTAGAGAAAAACATATATTATGATTTCTTTTTTGGCATAAAATTGCTAATTGGAAACACTAAAATGTAAAAAATAAGATTTTCTGATGTTTAGTGTCAATTTCACCTTTAAATCTGGAGGTTCAACTTCACTCCTGGGGTCAAATGAGCCACAAGACACTTTCTTTTAAAGACCAACATCTTTAACAAACATTTTTAAGATGCAAACAAACGTTTGTAAATATATATTACACTGTTTTTTACACAATAACCACCAAAGCAAAAACAGTGTCTCATCTTACCCACTCTCCCCTATATTCGCTTTACTCATTTGTATACTCAAGAGTATTGTTATTATTTATGGTATTTTCTCTGCTCTGGACAATATTTCAGCATTTACGGAAAAGGAGCCAAAGCTTTTTTTTAATTTAAGAATTTGTTAAATCACAGGAACCAAAATATGTGAAAAATAGGTCTCGTTTTTTTGGAACTTCGTACAAAATGAAACTAAAGTTAGTTTCCACGTGTTTCTTCTTGTGAATGTGTATAGTTTATGTTCTATTGTGAGAGAAAACTAAATGTCACATTAGTTCATTTCATTTCCCCGTGTTTAGCTGAAGCCCCTCTGTCCCCGAGGAGCCTGGCCGTTACCTTCCGCTGACAGCGCCTCCAAACGCGGCCACAGTGTCCGCTCCGCCCCGGGGTCTGCGGAGCTCAGCACGTCCGCCATCACCTCCATTAAATAAAAAACAAACAGACTCCACTTTGACCGAGCAAGAAACGAGTTAACCTGAAGACATTAGAGCATATTTAGGTTTAAAGGATCGATATGAAGCTGAAGTTTGCGGTTTGTTTTGGTGAACGTACAGAAGGCGGAAGTACACACGGTCCGGCGCTGAAAAGGCTCCGTACTTCCGGTTTGACCTGCACAGCTTCGAAGATCGTCTGTGGAGGTGTTTCACTCAGTCCTTAGTATATTATATTATTAAGATATTTTTAACAACATGAAAACTTCGGTGTTTCTCTGGTTCAGGCAGAGGCGGGTAGTCCTCAGTTACATTTAACCAAGTACATGTACTTGCGTAACTTTTGCTCATGCTCCTTGTTCTTTAGAATGATTTTGGGGTTTTTTCTGCATTCTCCTGGAATTTCCAGGAAATATCACGAATTTCCACCTGGTTGTATGTTATGTATCACACAATGTATGGCGTCATTGAAAATAATTCAGAATTTTTCGCTGTCACAGTTACTCAGTACTCACAGTACTCAAGTAACATTTTCTCCAAGTACTTTTTTTCCTCATGCTTGAGTAAATATTTGGACCACTACTTTTTTTAAGTAACGTTACTGTTACTGGAGTAAATATTTTGGTGACTCTCCCACCTCTGGGTTCAGGGATATTGGCCTTCTCTTGGTCCCATTATCCTTATTTTTTTAAGAGTTAGCCGTCTACTTTGGGAGACACTCCATTTAAGATCAAGGAAGTATTTTCAACATTGTACTCTAAATACAATACAATGTTATATCCTTGAATAAAATGTCTGCGGTAACATGTTCGACCTATAAAAAGTTGACATGTACACTGTTTTTGTTGTGTAAACACTAGATAAGAATAAACGATAAAAATCCAATACACCCATGTCAGAGGTCTCCCTGGGCCTTTCATTCAACTCCATATACCCCCTGCCTCCAGGACTGTGCCAATATTATTGCTTATTAGTTAGAAAGTTCTGTTCGGGTTCTGTTCATTACTTTTATGGACAGAATTTCTATGCGCAGTCAGGGGCCAGAGGGGGTCCGGTTTGGGAACCTCAGGATCTCATCTCTGCTGTGTGCAGACGATGTTGTTCTGTTGGCTTCATCAAATCAGGACCTTCAGCTGCACTGGGGCGGTTTGCAGCCGAGTGTGAAGCGGCCGGAATGAGGATCAGCACCTCCAAATCTGAGGCCATGGTTCTCCACCGGAAAAAGGTGGCTTCCCCTCTTCAGGTCGGTGGGGAGTCCTTGCCTCAAGTGGAGGAGTTCAAGTATCTCGGGGTCTTGTTCACGAGTGAGGGACGGATGGAGCGTGAGATCGATAGACGGATCGGTGCAGCGTCAGCAGTGATGCGGTCGCTGTATCGGACTGTTGTGGTGAAGAGGGAGCTGAGTCAGGGGGCAAAGCTCTCGATTTACCGATCGATCTACGTTCCCACCCTCACCTATGGTCATGAGATCTGGGTAATGACCGAAAGGACAAGATCGCGAATACAAGCGGCTGAAATGAGCTTCCTTCACAGGGTGGATTCGGGTGAGGAGCTCAGTTACCTGGGAGGAGCTCGGAGTAGAGTCGCTGCTCCTTCACGTCGAAAGGAGCCAGCTGAGGTGGTTCAGGCATCTGTTCCGGATGCCTCCTGGCCTCTCTATGATGGAGCAACAGAAAATTATATGGCAATAGCTATGGTATCTGTCAAAATGCAGATTTCTAGTCTTCGTTTACTGCAAATTGTTCGGCAATTCCTGAGCCAATTCACATGAAACAAAAACTGTCCCAAAGCTCAAAGTCCTCTCTTCCAGCACATATGAACTAGGGTCAAATTATTTATTCATAAAGGCGTTGAAAAGTGAAGACAATCTTGAAAAACATGTGCGTGATGTTGGTCAGGAGAAAGGACTTTCAGCCATAAGAATAATGTGTCACACTGTCAAATAATGATCAGGGAAAACATTTTGATATTTGCTTTTGGGAAATTCCTTTCAAAAACGTTCTCTCCCATTGAGTTGTATTGGCACCTGCTCCGACTGAAACAGAATTCTGCAACATGAACACAACCTATTTACCAGTTACCAGTTGCGGAACGCACCACTAGTCTTCAGATTACATCTTTTAGTTTGACATGGATTTAGTCAAACAATTCTTTTTAGTTTTAGTCTAATTTTGGTCGACGAAAGAAAACCCCTCTAAATTTAGTCGCCTATATCTATCTATCCAACTTTTCTGCAGATTTTAGTCACTTTAGTCTTTGTCTCATTATCTCATTTTAGTTTCAGTCCAATTGGAGTACAAGAAAATAGGACCATTTTGATTCACTTGTCCATGTGAGTGTATAATAATAACGATCCCTGCAGAGCGGTGCGGAGTGACACCTCTGTCCGCGCTCCCCTCCCCCCCTCCCCTCCTCCCCCGGTCACATGACACCGGGACCTGAGCAGCCTCCTCCTCACAGCCGCCTGTACGCCGCTGCTCCTCGGCCACAGTCGCCCAGGTCTGTCCGCCGTCTCTCCCGCTGCACCTCCGCACACACCGGGCCATGGCGCAGGACCACAGCGGCTTCCAGGAGCTCGACGACGGGGATGAGCTGTTCCCCGAGCCGCAGGTGAGGCCCGGGGAGAGGGGGCTCAGCAGCAGGCCGAGGATGGAGCCGCTGGGCTGGGCGTGATGCTCCGTAAACAGCGGGGGTTTGTCGGGGGAAACACGGGAGAAATGTGGCCCTGTCCTTGAACTGATCTAGTCCGCTGTTAGTCCGTATGTAGTCCTGGTTTAGTCCAGGTTTCGCCCCTTTTTAGCCCTCACTTTAGTTAGTATCGATAGAAATGTGCCGTGTTTACTTGTAAATCCACGTTCTGAAGTAGAAATAGTTGTTTTTGCATCGATACAGGAGGGACATGAGGTGTGTCAGGTGACTGTCACAGGTGAACAGCAGAGCTCAGATAAAGAGCCTTAGCAGCTTCAGTGCGTTTGTTCTTTAAATGTTAACAAAACACCGCGTTTTACGCATATTTGGTAATAATTTACTACAGATTTTAGCAGAGCTGCAACAGAAAGGTGTTTTTGTACAAGAATAGACCATTTTAGCTCCTGTTGAAGGTGGAGCAAAGGAAAGGGGAGTAGAGTTTGGGATTAAATATTTGAGGTAGCTGAGCCCTGGGCTATTTGTCACACTTTCATTTTCCAGTGTTTGCTGCTCATCAACAGAAAATCCCACAAGAGTCAGACCTGTGTTAAATGAAAGCTTTAACCCTTGACTTGAAGTCGACCTCACTTCATCATTTCCGTCATATTGTGATAAATAGTTATTAACCGTCAAACACGACAAAATCAACTGTGACAATGTGCCCCATGTGTGGGTTGTCACTATATGTTTTAATGGAGTTTTTGGTGTTTACTTGAAATTTGATAAATCTATGCAACTTTTTTGGAGATATAAGGACAAAATACGTTTTAAATAGTCGCAATGCCAGCTGTGTTCATAATAGGGCTGCTCAATTATAGAAAAAATAATAATCGTGATTATTTTTGTAATAATTGTAATCACAATTATTTAAACGATTATTTGTTGCCTTAAAAAAGTACAGCTTTAATTTCTTTATTGTTTGAATGAATGTAACATATAAGACAGCCTCCAAACGTTTTTTTTCTTTTTTCTTTTTTTACTATTATTATTATCATTTGTGTGTGTGTTTTTTGTTGTTGTTTGTTTCTATTGTTGTCTTTGTCTCAATTTATACTAATGTGTTTGTTCTATGTAGGAATTTGTTTTAATAATCGCGATTATTTTTGTAATAATTGTAATCACAATTATTTAAACGATTATTTGTTGCCTTAAAAAAAGTACATCTTTAATTTCTTTATTTATTATTCAAAAAACTTCCCAAAATATTTTTCTTTGAACAGTTCCAAAAGTACGAATTAGAGGTCTCTGCTTCGCACCTGCCCCCTGCTGGACTGCCCTCACACCTGACAAAAAAGTTCCTTCACGCTGCGCTTGTAGTTCAGTGGATCAGACGTGCTCACAAACAAACCGCGCAGTACGGATTTTCCACGCTGATCGGACGGACAAGCGGGAGGAGCATCCTTAATCATATTTTTTTTCTCGATTATACTATTTTTGTAATCGTTTTAGTGTAATAATTGAAATCATAATTGAATTTCGATTAATTGCTCAGCACTCATTTTAACTTAGTTTTTTTGCACAATGCTCTACGAGGTGTAAAATGTACAAATTCATCAAATAACCCAAACATACGGCCTCTATAAAAGCTCATGTTAAAATATCATAAAAACATATTGGACACAAAAGAAAAAAAAACTTTTCCCACCATTTATGCCCCATGTGACAAAACACCCCTTAGTCTGTGTGACAAATAACCCAGAGTGTCCACTTTACGAACAATGTAAGCTAGCTAACAAACGGCTTTAGCACATTAGCTTTCAAACGGCTCAAACCAAAGCTAACATCTCTGAGTCTTTTGTGTATGGCTCTAAAAAAAAGATCTAAATACAAAAATAACCCAGACATTGAAGTTTGGGAAAAGGCATAAAAACGATTCAAATGTGTCCTGTCCTCATGTCTTCAGTCCAAATGAGAAAATGATTATTGGAAGAGAAGAGGAAAACTAATACACATATTGTATATCAGTACCAGCACACAGTGCCCTCTAGTGCGGCTATAAAAAGCAATTTGACAAATTACCCCGTATGACAAATAGCCCTGGTTCCCCCTATTAGCTAACAGTGTGCTCCATAGGCTAACATTAGCTAAAGCCATAGAGAGTCACTACTGGTTAGTCCATCTAACCCACTGTGTATCCAAATGTTTCAATATGAATAAAGACTCCAGGATTTTACCTTTTTTAAAATCTCTGTTATCTAATTATGGAAAATGTCTGCTGAAATTCCCATAATGCTTTGTGACATCACGTTACGATCCCGAACGCCATTAGCTCTGTCACCTGCCGATTTCCAATGGAGGCAAAACCACAAATGCTCACGTGCCGTGCTAATCGCACTTTATTCTTAAATGTTTGCAGTAACGATTATTTAAAGGTGCATTATGAAACTTTTTATGCAAAAAAAGAGTTGATATTAGTGCGTATATGAACTTTCTAGTGTCAAGCGGTTGTATCAGTGGTTAGCATTAGCATGACACCTCTGTTTTCCATCACAGTGATCTTTATGGTGCTCCAGGATCAAATATTCTTTAGGGTTTCTTTTAGGTTTTTCAGTCATTCCGAAACTGTTTCTAACAATTTAAAAAGTATGTAGGACTTTCTCGTTCTGTTCGTCTGGCCTGTAGTTTATCGCTCTGGTGCAGTCAGAGAGGGAGAGAGAGAGGGAGAGAGAGAGAGAGAGGGAGAGAGAGAGAGAGGGAGAGAGAGAGAGAGAGAGGGAGGGAGAGAGGGAGAGAGAGAGAGAGGGAGGGAGCGCAGAGGCAGCCGCTCGTCTGAGGGGATTCGGGTCGGGTCCAAAGTTCGGATCCAAGGTTCGAGGTCCGCCGTTTAGTGACCTCTGATATAGACTATTCCCCTCCAAATTGGTCCGGTAATCTCTGAGATAACGCACGGCGTTGGTGCACACGACGTACAGATCGTGTGCAGTTCTTGCAAACTTCATATGAAGCCCGCATGGCACCCACGGTCAGTACGTTTATTGCAGGTTGGTCGTGCGTTTGCTGCACGAATGAAGTGACAGCCGCACGTCTGAGCAGCCTGCGTGTGACGCATGTTGGTGCGCGGTGATCTGAACACCACAACTACGTTCTCCACCAACAAAAAAATAAACGCAGCGATTTGGGAAACGCCAGAAATCGCACGACCAAAAAGTCGTGCGGCCAGTTGTGACCGAGGCTTAAAACGGACCCACCGCGGTGACGTTTTTGGAGGAGCTGTTAAGTTTAATAGTCGACTCAGAAGAAAGCTAACGTTTTCACAAAAAGCTACATCAACACAACAGTAGGCTATGTGGAGTTAAACTCCACAGCACCAATAACCTCTGAATAGTTCTACTTGTTAAACTGAGCGGCAGCCAACGGGGCTGCATTATGTCGGCAGGATCATTTAAAGGCAACCGCGACTAATGTGCGTCTGCCCAATTTCTTTTTTTTTTCCAGATTTTTTTCTTTTCCATTTTTGATACAGCAGCGGCAGAAATTAAGGAGCTCCTTAATTAACATAGAGGAAACACTGAGTAGTATCTGTAGTAGTATCTGTAGTAGTTGTAGTATCTGTAGTAGTACAGTAGTAATAGTAGAGGTTGTAGTAGTAATAGTAGTTGTAGTATCTGTAGTAGTAGTATTAGTAGTAGTTGTAGTATCTGTAGTAGTAGTATTAGTAGTAGTATCTGTAGTAGTAGTAGTATAGTAGTATTGTAGTTGTAGTAGTTGTAGTAGTAGTAGTATCTGTAGTAGTAGTTGTAGTATCTGTAGTAGTAGTTGTAGTATCTGTAGTAGTAGTTGTAGTAGTTGTAGTAGTAGTAGTTGTAGTAGTTGTAGTAGTAGTATCTGTAGTAGTAGTTGTAGTGTCTGTAGTAGTAATAGTAGTAGTTGTAGTATCTGTAGTAGTTGTAGTAGTAGTAGTATCTGTAGTAGTTGTAGTAGTTGTAGTATCTGTAGTAGTTGTAGTAGTAGTAGTATCTGTAGTAGTAGTTGTAGTATCTGTAGTAGTAGTTGTAGTATCTGTAGTAGTAGTTGTAGTAGTTGTAGTAGTAGTAGTTGTAGTAGTTGTAGTAGTAGTATCTGTAGTAGTAGTTGTAGTGTCTGTAGTAGTAATAGTAGTAGTTGTAGTATCTGTAGTAGTTGTAGTAGTAGTAGTATCTGTAGTAGTAGTAGTAGTATCTGTAGTAGTAGTTGTAGTGTCTGTAGTAGTAATAGTAGTAGTTGTAGTAGTTGTAGTATCTGTAGTAGTTGTAGTAGTAGTAGTATCTGTAGTAGTAGTAGTAGTATCTGTAGTAGTAGTTGTAGTATCTGTAGTAGTAGTTGTAGTATCTGTAGTAGTAGTTGTAGTATCTGTAGTTGTAGTTGTAGTATCTGTAGTTGTAGTAGTAGTAGTTGTAGTAGTTGTAGTAGTAGTATCTGTAGTAGTAGTTGTAGTGTCTGTAGTAGTAATAGTAGTAGTTGTAGTAGTTGTAGTATCTGTAGTAGTAGTAGTAGTAGTAGCAGTAGTATCTGTAGTAGTAGTTGTAGTGTCTGTAGTAGTAATAGTTGTAGTAGTTGTAGTATCTGTAGTAGTAGTAGCAGTAATATCTGTAGTAGTAGTTGTAGTGTCTGTAGTAGTAATAGTAGTAGTTGTAGTAGTTGTAGTATCTATAGTAGTAGTAGTATCTGTAGCAGGCTGTGTGGAAGTGTGTTGTTTTTGAGGAAATGGCTCACAGCCGGTCGTTGTTGGGAATGAGCTGAGTCAGAGAAACTGGGAACTGCTCATGTCACAACCGTTAGTTACTGCGACTACTGCTAGTACTGCGAGTGGTATTACTCCTACTGAAGTACTCCGAGGCACTCATGGGCGACGGTGGCGCAGATGGTAGAGCGGGTCGTCTCATGATCGGAAGGTCAGGGGTTCGAATCCCGCCTCCTGAAGGTGCACGCTGTCGTTGTGTCCTTGGGCAAGACACTTCACCCTCCTTGCCTCCAGTGTCAGTGTACATTGGTGTATGAATGAGAGTGTGAATGGGTGAGTGGATCCTTACTGTAAAGCGCTTTGAGTGCCTAACATAGGTGGAAAAGCGCTATATAAGTTGAGACCATTTACTATGGAGGGACAGGGTGAGCTCCTGTACGGACTGATCCGCTTTCACCTGCCCTTCACCTCTCCGCGGTCACGGGCAGAACACTGTCTGCAAAACGTGATTTTCCTGAAACGGGATCATACTCACAATTACATTTGAGACTTCAGTTTGAAATGACATGGAGTTAACTACACATGTGGTACAGGCTCATACAGCTGTTCATACAGCTGTTCATACAGCACTCTGCCTTCTATCAGCTCACTTTTAAAGCTTTTAGTTAATGAACAGCTCACGACTTTAATGCTCACCTGACACTCACCTGTCTACTACTACTACTACTTCTGCTGCTACTTCTGCTGCTACTGCTTGTTATACTACGACTACTACTATAGAAACACTAGTTTATTGTAGAGCTGCAAAGGGGCAGAATATTCCATGGGAACTAACAGCAGAAATGTTGGAAGTTTCAAGGAAAAATATTGAAGCACTACAGATTTGAAAAAGTTTAGGGAGTCAGCAGTTGAAGATGACACATCCAGCATCGCTGCAAATGTCTGGCTTCACGTGACAAGATGGAGCCGCTGCTAACAACAGGGTCAAAACAACAATAAGCCTCAGTGAGACTTCAGCTAAATACTGTGGGTGAAAAACAGCCAGTGTTTCAGTAGTCGCTCTGCCACGTGCACAGATGACACAGATGACATTAAAGTCCTTGGAGTGAGTGATACAAGTGTCCTGTGTTTGTGAGAGGAAGAACACAGTAATAAGAAAGGGCCGTGTGACGTCAGAGGTGAGGGTTTTTCACTCATAAACCTTGAATAATGAATAAACAACTACTGCTCAGCACAGTCATACTGTTACTAGGACTACAGTAATACTATAAAATAATTGGACTTTGATTTACATATAGCCTTCTTTATTGACTTAGTGTAGAAGACTAGGGCTGCAACTAATGATTATTTTGTAATCGATTAATCTATTGATTATTTTTACGATTAATCGACTAGTTGCTTGGCTGTGATTGGTGTAGGAAAATGGTATTTTGTCTTTTTTTTTTTTATCACATAAAGCTAAAGTGGCGCCGCTTGAGGACGTGTTGATGGAGTAAACTTAAAGTAAATGTTTGCTGGAGGCTTTTAGTGGTAATTCTGCTTTCTGATTGGATGAGACACAAAGAGATATTCATGAAATTTACAATGTACAAAACACTACATACACAAACTATAAAAACAAAGTAGGTTTTCATCAAAAATACTACATTTTCATGTCATTTTTGCTCTATTTGAGTCTGTGTGAACCAGTAAACGATTAATCGATTACTAAAATAGTTGTCGACTATCTCAATAATCAATAAGCGGATTCAGCATTTCACCGAGCGCAAAGTATGCTGGTCCAGGTTAAAGGTCAGGACTACCCAGCTCGTGTCCCAAACTGTGTACATGACTGAGTGTGACACAGATATTGATTATTTTGAGCGTTGAAAATCGATGTTTTAAAATAATTTTGAAAGAAACGGGGACACAGTGTTACTGGGGAGAGAAAAAAGAACGTGTGGCCCTTGCTAAACCAATAAATAAATAAAAAAGAACAGTTTGTATTCTCGAAGACAGCGTGTACGTCACAGTCACTGATTACTATGACAACGGACAGCGCCATTTTAGCGTGTTTCCCCTTGCCAGACATCGCAATGGATAAATCAAGAATGACCCTACATGTGGCATGGAAAACAACATGACAAATGGCTGAAATCAGGTATGACATTGTGCAGTCTGACATAGCAACACGTAGCAACCAGTTAAGCGTGGTTTTGGCACAACAGAAAGCAACAGGCCGCAGCAGCGTCACTTGTAACTTCATGTTTTGAGAGGAATTTCCATGTAAGCAGTGATTAAAACGACAGAAATGACAGTATTACCTCCTGAGCAGCAGGGACAGATCAGATCCACATCATGACACCGTTTTCTTTCAGCCACAAGCTAAACTTTTCTAAACACACTGAGCTCTGACAAAGCAAAAGCACTTCACATGTCAAAGATCTTTACACAGTACGAGCACTCACTATGTCCCTAATAAATTACCGAAACTTTACCAAAAATGTCTAATACAGAGTGAGCACTCACTCTTCCACAAACAAATCTTTGATTTCCTCCAGTGCAGCTGGAGTAAACTTAATAACAACAGTAAGTGAGCTCAGGCTCTGGGTCTGTCGCTAAAGGTAAATAGCCTATATCTTTCTTGTTGTCACTGCTGTGTTGTGCTTTTCTCTTTGTCTAAAAGCTCTAGTTTCTTATTCAGTCATGGTTCAGTCCTGATTTTTAACCGGTGTAGTCTACGTCCTGGTTTAGTCCTCAGACCTGCCGCAGACCGCGGCTGTGCCTACGTTTAGTTAGTTATAGCTTTGCTTCGTTTAGTAGCTAAAATTGGCACCGCTTTCCCTGCCAGATGTAGGTATTTCATGATTGATGCATGGCTATGTCAGGCAACTGGAAACCACGCTAAAATGGCGCTGTCCGTTGTCATAGTAATCAGTGACAGTGAGGTCTTCGAGAATTAAGTAAATAGACGTATTGGTTACAAATAGCATTACTAGTTAGCTATATGTCAAACTTACACATTTAATCCATTCGTCACGACGTTCTGGATCTTTTCATTTAGTAGGAAATGTGATGAGTGCGTATGGCGGCTCGCATAAAACGCTGTGAGGTTCCTTTATTGCACTCGTGAATAGGGCGAAACTTTTCCATACACTGATTAAGCCCATGAGGCCAGTCGCACTGCAATGGAGAATGAATGTGAACCTGGCATATCGCCGTAAAACCACTTTAAGTGCCATAATAGTCACTAAATAGCCGGTTGTTCCACTATGATGGTTTGGTTTTAATGGGCTTTGTTGACACCGTGGGTAGTTGTGAACTTTGACCGGAACATTACCACACATGCGTACTGATAATGCTGATTTGGCTTATTAGTCATCGATTAATCGATTAGTAGTTTCAGCCCTATAGAAGACTAACCTGCAGAAGATGATCCTCCTCCTGAGCTTTAGCAGATCACAAATGGACAAGAATTCTCTCTTCAAAAACACCAGGACTCTTTTATTTTTCCAATTAATCAGAATGAATGAAATAAGGGCCTATTCAAAGGCCTATCCTGGTATTTTAAAAAGGAAAAAAAATCGATTTGGTATATTTACTGTATAAGGGTATAGTATCGTATCGTGGCCCCTGTATCATGATATGTATCGTATTGTGAGGTTGTTGGCAATACCCAGCCCTACTTTAGTCCCAATCTGCTCCGGGTTAATCTGTGTGTAGTTTCTGATGTTTCAGTTAGATCTCTGAAGGTAAATTGTGCTGACTCTGCTAAAGCTCAGAGAGTTAGTTTCCTGTCTCCTCTCTCCTTCTTCCTCTCCTTCACTGCTTCCTTCCTGTGCTGTGTTTGTGGAGGGCAGAGTTCAGTCCAGGACCCGCTGCAGAGGAAGACCTCAGCTTGTGGATCGACCTTTGAGTTTAAATGTGGTCCTGGTTTCGTTTAAAGACGTTTGTGCACATCTCTGATCAGATATAATGTTTTTAATCGAAGTCATCAGTGACTCATCAGTGACAACAGCAAACTCAGCAGAATAAATGTGGGATCTTCTCGTATCTGTGCTCAGCGTTTTAATCTGCAGATACTTCCTGACCGTGATGTTATCACCAAGTTCCACCTTGAACTAAAAGGTCAGAAAATAACTGTCAAAACAAGGCGATGGAGAAGTCAACTGAGGCCAGGGATGATGCACTAAGCCAGTGGGTCCCAACCAGGACAAATCCAGACTCACCGCTGCCAGTGATGGCTCTGGCCAGCGCTGGTATCAACCACAGTGCATACACGAGCAAAACAGGAAGTGGAGTAAAGGATAGGGTGGGATGCCGTTACATTTTCTCAATACTGGTACTTTACGTGGTTTACCATACCGATACCTATACTAAATAGGGCCTGAAATAGGCCGATTTTCACCGTGATGTTTCTCCGACCCCTGAGGAAGTCACTAACACTTTCGGTATATCTGTTGGGCCCGGACTAAAATATTTGTCATATAGAACCAGAAAACGGAACAATAATAATATTCCTTTAATCCATAAGACTATTTCTTTTAAATTAGTATCAAATATTTGAGCTGAAACAACCAAGTCACTTCCTCCAGTGCTGTCCCAGATTATGTGTGAAACTGTTTTTTTGTAAGAAATGAAATCTAAACGGTTGGTTAAAGCTGTGGTTTCCTCACAGCTCTGTCAGAATCCTTCATTTATCCGTGTTTTCCTGTGGTTTAACAGGTTCTAGCAGACGGCCACACATTACACCCATTTTATCCTCTCTGCACTGGCTTCCCATCAAATTTCGACTTGAATTCAAAATTTTAGTTTTGACTTTTAGAGCGCTGCATGGTCAGGCTCCCAAATACGTGTCTGACCTGCTGTGCCCTTATTCCTCCGGTCGCACCCTTAGGTCCTCGGTCCAGAACCTCCTCACTGTCCCAAGGACAGTAAAACCAGAGGTGACCTGTCCTTTGAAGCTGTTGCTCCTAAACTGTGGAATGACCTCCTTCTGTCGCTAGGTGTGACCGACACTGTTGATTCCTTTAAAAACAGCTGAAGACATGGCTGTTTGGACGAGCTTTTAGTTGAAAAGGCTGTGATTGTTTTAATTCATTTGTTTTAATACATTTCTCTGTAACCTTTGTTATTTTTGTGCCCCTGTGAGAGCACTTTGTGATTTTATCTGTGAAAGGTGCTATATAAATAAAGTTTCTTCTTCTTCCTCTTCTCCACTGCAGTCGCCTCCGGAGCAGAGCACCAACGGCCCTAAACAGAGCGCCGTGTTGGAGGAGGAGGATCCAGACGACCTGTTCGCAGGTAACTCCCTTTATTTCACTCTGGCGGAGAGTTAACCGGCTCTTTCCCACAGACACAGAGCTGCAGCGTCTGGAGCCTGGAAAACGAGTCAGGATTACACAGGCTTAAGCTAAACACCGCTCTCTGAGGACTACACACACAATGGGCTGCGTCATTCGAGAACGTCATGTGAGCCAGAGCCGAAACCACTCAACAGGAGATACAGTTTTGAGAAGAAATGTCCAAATGTTTTCCCTCATCATTATTCTGAAGTGATTGGATTCACAAACCTGACACATTCATCTTTTGGCTCAAAGTCCGTTTGTCTCCACTTTTGGACGCCTTTATGATACAGTCATGTGACCTAAAGGGCCTCTCTCACCGGAGGAGAGTTTCAGAGACATTGCCGCGACCTGTCTTCGCAACGTCTCCGCAACTCAGATTAAATGACAAGGGGCCTATCTCACCGTCCTGGAGACTAGTTGGAGACGCGAGTTGTTGCTGGTCACGGAGACGTCTCCCGGAGATGAGGCGAGTCTCCAGGTAGTAGGGCTGCACGATTAACCTTCATCAAATCGAAATGGAGGTTTTGGCTACTGCGATTACTAAACCTAAAGGCGCTCCGGGGTTTTTCTTATTTCCTTCAGTGTTTCCCACAGGTTTTAAGGCAGTGTGTGGTGGTCGGACCGGGGGGTGTACAGTATGGGTGTTGTTGCGGTCGGGAGGCCTTTAGTGAATTTCACCAGCCATCTTCTCTGCACCAAATAGACACAGCTTCCAAACAAGCATGCACAACTAAAGTGACGCCCCTCCCCCAAAGAGGAATCAAAAAATATATACTTCACGACCGACACATCACTAATTGGCGCCTCGTCCTTTTGGTTTTAAATAGAGTTTGGAAAAAAATTAATAAATACGAAACGCAATATGTGGCGGGCGGTGTTGATTCTGTGGCGGTGCGCCGCAGAATAGTCTATGTGTGGGAAACACTGTCTTTCCTTACTTCCTGTAGCTGCTGCCGATCAGAAGAGTCTGCAGGAGAATAACGTTTGTCTGATCTGCAGTCGCTGAAAACAAACTCCACGTGTGTCTCGCACAGTCTGAACTGCAAAACTATTCTCACGCTCGGAACAAACGAGTGTTTTGCGAGTTGCAGGTCGGGTTATGAGACGGATTTTCATAAAACCAGCAGCGTTTTGCTGCTTGTGATTCAGAGAATCATTATGTAGCTGAACAGGGAGAAAGAATGTGAGAGCACCACATTTATTAGAGAATGATTAAAACTACGCATGTTTTTTTTTCTGACACGATAAAATGCCTCTTTGCCTCTCGCAGATTTGTATCTTGTTGCTGATGAAGCTGAAATGTAATAACTGAGCCCCGTGATGTCTAACTGCAGTTTTAGAAGCTTATCTGCAGCTCGATGCTCAATAGCGTGAAATTAAAACATAGGCTAGACGTAAAATATTGCAGTCGCACTAAATTGCAAATAGGTTTTTTGTCAAAATCGTGCAGCCCTACAAACGTCCTGTGAGACGTTTCTGTGACGTCCCTACAATGTCTCTGAGACCTGTCCGATACAAGGAGATCTCAAAGAGGCGTATGGCTGGCTGGTCCTGGCTGATCTCTGAATTTTGTTTTATTTATCCTTTATTCATACAGGTTTGTCCCAATGTCTCGTTTACAAGAGGGAGCTGTTTCAAACATGTCAATATGACGCTGACGGTTGGATGTTTCCTCAGAGGCCACAGAGGAGGTGTCGCTGGACAGTCCAGAGAGAGACGTGCTGCTGTCGGACGGACCATCACCTGCTCTGACGCCCATCTCCCCCCGAGCTCCGGCCTGGTCCCCAGACTGGCCCCCGACATGTTCACACACTCCTCCTTCGACGAGGTACGTACCAGCGCTGCTGAGGAGAGGAGGAAGAAATATACACGGGGTACATGTGCAGACAAAGGGACTAAACTTTAACAACATCTCCACTTTAGTCGCTCCATAAGACTCCACACTTTACAAGCTCCCACATTTGGAAGATTGTTTTTCCACAGGGATTTTTACAGATCTAATTCCTGCCTGATTTATTGAGCTTTGAACCCCCAAAAAAGGAGAAATTTGAATTGTTTTCACTAATGACTAAACAAGATCCAAAATCCCTCTGAGCAAATCTTTGTAACTAATGTCACAAAATTAAACCACACATTTAAACTGCATATGACTGGTTTGAATGCTTTTGAAAATATGACTTATTTAGATGGATAACATCTGTGTAAGTAATAATGATCATTTTATTTCAGTGAAGCAGCAAATTAAAGGTGCACTATGCAACTATTAATATATATTTAAAAAAAAGGTGATTCATATTTAACCTTTCCGTGACCCAGCGCATGCTCGGGTGTTTAGCATAGCGCCTTTACTTACCATCCCGATGGCCTGTAGGACGCTTCAGGATCAACTGTTAAGTTTTCTCTGCTGATTGAACCGTATCCATGGTTACATATACATTCCATCTCGAAAACCTACAGGAAACCCTAAAAAAAACTGAAATAAAATTGATCCTGGAGCATTGTAGGAGTCACTGGGATGGAAAGTAAAGGCGCTAAGCTAACCACCCATATAGCCACTGGGTCACTGAGAGGTCAAATGCAACTAATATCTTTTTTTTTTTTACATAAAAGGTTGGATAGTGCACCTTTAATTTTTAAGTTACTGACAGGAAGTGACATAGAGGGGACGTGGCCTAGCCAAGGGGGAAGAAATCCTCTCATGAGAGTCACAAGTTTTCACTCTTTTTTTAGCCGTTTTATGGCGGACTATAAACTTAATTTTCACACACATTTAAAGTCAAGCCAAAATCAGGTCCATGTGGATGTTTTTTCAGCAGACTGTTGAGTAGAAGCTAAAAACTGCACTCGTTAGCTAATGTGGCATAAAGCTAACGTTAGCTTCCTGGTTAGCATTGTCCGTTTTCTCAGTATTTATGGGCTGTTGAACCACTTTGCTCCTCTCCATGTCTCTGTCTCTTTGTTTAGTAGAAAAATAGATTCATAATTCAGTATTTGTTAAAGTAATGGTGGAGAAATGGGAGAAAGTACAGTTTAATATCTCTGACCGCTTCAAACATGCCGTCTGGATCTACGTATAGGGGGGAAGGGGGAATCTTATTTGTATAGACCATTCTCAGTCATGTGACTTTTGGTTGGCAAATCAGCAGTTTGGAACTCCGCCCACCACGACATCGTTGTTATTATTTGATTTGTCCATTCATTTGAGGTTCCATTTTAATGCATATTTAAGCAGTTCCTAGCAGCTGTTTGCCAACCAAACGTCACATGACTGGTCAATAGAGTTTATTTATAATTTATTAGACTCGTCTATTTTCTCCCTCTTAACCCGCATCATCTCGCCTTCAGTTTGAACTCCAGCCTCATTTTGGTGCTGATCTAGTTTGTTGTTGGGAATAATTTCAATGAAATGATGGCAGTGATATCATTTGGACTACTGTCGGTGTGAGAGCCTGGGATCCTCTTTTTTGGGGAAAGTTTATTCCTGATCCTTGTAGAGCCCTGCCCTCACGTCGACACTCACCCTCTCCGACCTTTATCTGCAGTGATGTGTTGTTTCTGTGCAGGTGCAGGAGGAGGAGGGCGGAGACTCTCTGGACATCCTCATCTCGGTGTCAGACCCAGAGAAAGTCGGTCAGTCGCAGCGTTTTACCCATTACAATAAAGTTTCTTGATAAATTCTGATCATTTTTACAGCTCAGGTTAGTGTAAAATATAAAATCCTGGTCAGCTGCAGTTTCTTTGCTCAAGGCGGGACTCCTCTCGTAGTTGTTTGTGTTTGCTCTTTTTGAGTCAACATTATGAAGACTGTTTGAACAGAGACCGGCCCGACAGGTCTGAGCCTGGGCCGTGTTTTTCATGTTTATATTATTTTGAAACGGTCATTTGTGGATGTTTGTGTGTGTGTTTTCTGCAGGCGATGGGATGAACGCCTACATGGCCTATAAAGTCACCACTAAAGTAAGGACTTCAACTCTCCATCAATACAACTCTTTTTTTTGACACTCCATTCATTTG
This sequence comes from Neogobius melanostomus, assembly GCA_007210695.1. NCBI lineage: Eukaryota > Metazoa > Chordata > Actinopteri > Gobiiformes > Gobiidae > Neogobius > Neogobius melanostomus. The sequence goes on along the minus strand of VHKM01001007.1, from coordinate 642,555 downwards.
ACACCGTGCTCTATGTGAACACACAAGATGGACACACTGTGAGGAGGGGAAAAAAAGAAACCCCCAAATTTTAATCTAGTGTTGTTTTAAAGGGCATAAAACACAATTTCACAGCGCATCACAGGACTCATTTTAATCAGTTACTGTAACTTCCGCCCACCACCTGTAAGTTGTGCTTTACTCACACAGATCTTACACACAATTTCAAACTACAAGGTCTTAGCTTTCAAATGAGGCCATTACACTGTCTGTTAACAAGAAACTCAACACAAATGTGTCAAAAATAGCAACAAAAAGCGCCAGAAAAGCGACAATGACACAATTTTAAGAAAATGGAACAAAAATGCAACAAAGAAGCGATGAAAAAGCAACAAAAAAGCGACCAAAATGTGTCAAGAATGCAACAAAATCATGACAAATGCATCGGCAATGCAACAAAAAAAGTTTAGATGAGTTTTGTAGGCTGTAAACTCCAGTCGTGAAGCTTTTAGATTTGGGTAAAGCTGAACTGGAGGAAATGCACTGGTTTAAGGCGGGGGGTAAGAGGTTAAAGCTATACTCCTGCTCTTTCTGATGCAAAAAACGGCGAGTCTCTGTCACCTTTTGTTCCTGAGATAATCACAAAAGTCGATGGCAAATTATTATCGGCAATATTTTGGCCGATATCCTTGTGGGAGCTAATATCGAATGGTTATATCGGATAGCCGATATATTGGTCAGGCCCTAATTTGAATCCATCAAACCAACTGGACTTCCTTGATTTAAAGGAACAGGCCACCGTTTTTCCATACTGGGATATGTTCTTACCTGAGCTTAGACGAGTTGACGCGTACCTGTCTGGTCTTTGTGCGTGCGCTCAGTTACGCAAAAAGACCAAAGATGTTGTTAGCATTTGGCCTCTCCCAGCATATTCCTATAGCTCCAAATGGGGGTGAAGTTAGAAGCTTTGTGTGTGCCCTCTTGCACGGGCACACACAAAGACCAGACAGGTACGTATCAACTCGTCTAAGCTCAGGTAAGAACATATCTCAGTATGGAAAAAGGTGGCCTGTTTAAGTCGAGGCGTTGTAGGTGAAAACATGGATTTTTGACACAGGGTCAAGTTGAGATTTTGCTCCTTAAATAACTTAAACTTACTTTGCTTATTTTATGGCACTGCAACAGCTGCTTTCCCACGCATTTTCATTCACAAATACTGACATGTTTGGTATCCACGTGTAGCACGAAAGGCTGTGACCGAGATGACGCTGTAATCCAAATATGGTCATTTCCTTTGTGGGAGACAGCAGCGGCTAAAGACGGGAGGAATATACACGTGACTAAACTTTAGGGTCATTTTCTCCAAATTAGGTTTTCATTTCACTCTTTAACAACATCTGCCCTTTAGTTGTTCCTACAGACTCCACACTTTACAGGCTCCCACTCAACGACATTTGGAAGATTTTTCACACAAGGATTTATCAATATCTAACTCTGCCTCATTTATTGAGCTTTGAACCCAAAAAACAGACTTTTTTTTTTTTTTTTGTTCTTATAAATTGCTTATTGAAAAACTAAAATCCAAGAAATCCTTCTGAGAAAATCTTTGTTACTAATATGTCACAAAAGAAAACCACACATTTAAACCTGGCTCCATCCATTATTCAGATTTCGTCGCCCCCTCCTGAACTGAACACTTTCTCTCCAGTTTAGCTTTACCCAAATCTAAAAGCTTCTTAAAAAAATAAGCGTCAAAATGGCGACGAAAACGAGGATGAAAACAAAAATTTGACAAACAAAGCTTCAAAAGAGTGACAAAAACATGCCCAAAAAGCAACAATAGTACAACAAAAAGGGACTAAAGAGCGACAAAAAGGAGACAAACGTGACGAAAACTCAACAAAAAAAGTGACAAAACCACAACAAAGAAAATGACAAACACATCAAAAACGCTTTAAAGTGCATAATGATACATTAGACACCATTTTTTCTAAAACAAGATTTTGCGACAGATTGTTCCCAGTTTTCTTTAGTTGGACTTGATTTTTGTGATGTTTTTATAGTTTCACTTCCTGATTGGACACTGACAGGAAGTGACATAGATAAAGGCAAACAATTTTAAACATGCCGACCATGTTAAGTCAATGGGAAATGAGTCAAACTGCTGGAACATTCAAATAAAAATAACCTCATTAAGTTTCCCTGTAATAAAATGATAATTACAATCTATACAAGTCATATTTACAAAAGCATTAAAACCTGTCATATGCACTTTAAAATATTGGCAATTTAGGCCATTTTTTAAAATTAATTTAAATGCCTTATTTTTAGATGATTACATCAGTAATCTACAGCAGAAGTTTCAAATTGATACCTCTACATTTATTTATTTTTTTACCCATTTTGACAGTTTGCCTCAAACCAATCAATTTGAAACCCCTGTGCACGGGCACGGGACGACGTCATTTACCCAGCCTCTGAACGACCTTCATGTTTCATGGACAAATCTCAACTTCTGTTTCGTCTGAAGGCAGAAAATCTCACAATCCTTTATCATTTATGTCAAACGGCCGCAACCCACTGACGACGGTGGAGGGTTTGTACTTCCTAAACATCTGCCGTCTTATCCTTTTGGATCTGATTGTGGTTAACCTCTTAACCCCCACCTTAACCGAGCATATTTTCTCCAGTTTGGCTTTACCCAAATCTAAAAGCTTATTTTTTTTTTTTTTTAAAGCATAAAAATGGCGCCGAAACTTAACAAAAAAGCAACAAAACCGGGCCGAAAAAGCAACAGAAATACAACAAAAAAGCAATGAAAAAAGTCACAAAAATGAGACAAAAATGTGACAAAATCGCGGGGACGACGTGACAAAAAAGTCACATTCACATTTGTAGGTCTTAGCTTTCAAATGAGGCTCGGACTCCGCTCATACTTCCTTCCCTTCTGCTGCAGACGTCTCTGTCCGTGTTCCGGCTGCAGGACTTCTCCGTCAAGCGTCGCTTCAGTGACTTCCTGGGCCTCCACAGTAAACTGGCCTCCAAATACCTGCACATCGGCTGCATCGTGCCGCCCGCCCCGAGAAGAGCATTGTGGGTAAGAGCCAGGCCTGATTTGTAACGAGGGGTGGGAACCTCTAGGTACCTCACGATACGATACGTGACACGATAACCTTACGATACAACAATACTGCGATAATTGATAGATTGAACCCAAATCTCTCAATTTGAACGTTTCTCACGATTTTTAGAGAAACTTATGCGATTGTTGAATAAGTGAATAAATGATTCTGGACTTATTCGCTGAAAACGGGTCTGTCGGCGGCATCACACTGCAAAAAATAGTCTTGAAATAAGTGACATTTTCTTGAAATAAATAAGGCAGGGTAATGTTTTTTAACGATACTTGGTTTTCAATACCGATATCTGAACGATACCTTTTCCGATACCTATACTAAAATATTTGTCGTCTAGAACCAGGAACAGAACAATAATGTGTGGTATGTTTGCACATTTACAATATCAGGTTCATTTCCGATGTCAAGAAATGTGGGGGAAAATGTGAGATCATTTGGAGAAAAATTTGGAGAAATTGTGGAAAAAATAAGGAAAAATTGTGGGGGGGTAAATGGGCAAAAGTAAGGGGGGGGAGGGGAGGGGAAGACATTTGGAAGAAAAATAGGGGAAATGGGAACATTTTAGTAATGTGGGGAAGAAATTGGAAAAACGAGAAAAAACCGCAAAAGAATTAGAGAAAAATGTTGAGAATTCTGTCCCTGTCCCACTAAAGAGAGAAGATTTTATTTTCGGTTCCTCCTTTCGGTTCCTTCTTTTGAAGATCTTGCCGCATGGGCTCTCAAATTAATGTACTTAGTTCAAGAAAATAAAAAAATAAACAAGTAACCACAGTCCTGTTTCAAAAGGAATACATCCACCACAGATTAATCATTAATCCTGTTTGTAACTGCTCTGGTTCTGTCCTCAGGGATGACGAAGGTGAAGGTGGGGAAGGAGGACCAGTCGTCCAATGAGTTTGTGGAGAAGAGACGCTGCGCCCTGGAGAGGTGAGGACGCCACGGGGAGCAGGCCATTTATCTATCTAACCTTTTTTGATACTAGTACTTGCATTGTTGTCCGTAGTTTAGTTTACTAGCTATTTGAACAGGGACAAAGTGCAAAAGCATTTAACACAAGGGTTAAAGTTCTCCGTCGCTGCGATGGATTTCCGTCATTTTGACCAATTTGGGAACAATGTCCGTCACCTAGAATCTGTCAGAAATAAATCAATAAAAATAATGTCGAGATGTGCATTCAGCGACACTTCTGCGGTGAGTAAGTTGTACTCGGCTATCAGCCAATCAGAAGTGAGTAGGTGTGTGAGAGAGGGGCTAAAAACAAAGCTAAAGCTAAAGCGAGCGGCCGCTCCTGTGTCGGCGTGGACTAGCCTCACTGTTGATGGAGGGGGCGGTGCTACAGACTGCGCTCCGTTAGTCATGTCTGAAGTGTTGTTTTCCGTGAGTCGCCTCTCGCTCTGGGACAGCGATGATGCAGAGAGGAAGAGGACGTACACCCGCTGTCAGGGCAGGGATTCAGGTGACACACACCAATCCTTCTGCAAACCTATTGTTTGTTACAACAATCCAGTTATACAGGTTAAAATGCACTAAAGCGCCTCTACAGCGGTCGTGTTTGAGTGTTAATGTTATTAGTTTAATATTAACCATTAAAGTCACTCACTAAGCAAAGAACTAACGAGATGTAGTAATACCATTGATGTCCGATCAACTGTCCATGAGTATTACTCATTTTAACATGAGCAGTGGGGGAGCAGTGTGTCTCTTCAGGCATGTATATGTTTCACGTGACAAACATGTAACTGTCTCCTGAGGTTCAGCCCTTAAAGTACTGTGATACTGCAGCCTCTGAAAGTTTACAAATCATCTTGATCATTTCTGTTTTGTTCCTGCAGCCTGATACTAAAATAATACACAATACACACAAATGACAGTCATTTCACTTCAATTATAAACCTGTAAATGTGAACTCCCATGAAACTGAACATTCCAGTGTTTAGATGAGCCTGAGTGTAGATGAATAAAGATTAAAAATCAACATTAGATTAGAATTGATGGTTTACTTCCTGAACCCATAGTTTTTGTAATGCTACTCAGACCATTGTGAGCTCTAAAATGCACCCAGAGAAAACCTCTCCCATTTAAAATCTTACATATAATTTTTAATTTGAGCAAATATCCATATTAGACAACAGCAAAAAGGACCAGCTGAAACTATTATTTATCAATTCAAATTCACCAGAATACAGGAAATGTTATCTAAATCCTTAAAAAATCTCTCCCCCCGGTTGTACCTGTATTCATTGTATTATGGAGTGTCTCAGGCTTATGTTCTGTGACTATAGGAGGAGCGTATTAGGGAAACGGCGCTGCAAGAATATGTGTGCACTCCACTGTCCCGATATAACACTCACTTTAGCAGAGTACATTTTCTCCAGTTTGGTTTTACCCAAATCTAAAAGCTTCTGGACTGGAGCTTACAGCTTACAGGCCAGGGTAACGCCTCATTTGAAAGCTAAGACCAACAAAACTCATCTAAAGATTCTTCCTAGTTTTTGAAAAGGTTAAATCATCGACTGGACTGGGTTCTGATTGAACCTTTTCTACAATGGATACTCCCTGGATGAATGAGAGCTTTCACAAACATATGTTTTTGCTGCGTTTTGCCATATAATGGCCAAATTGTTGTTTTACGTAACTGTGATGAAAGCACAAAAATGTGACCAAAACATGGGAAAACATGAAAAAAGCAACAAAAATGTGATGAAAACGTGACGACAAAAACAAGGAAAAACTTTTTGTGTTTCTTAGCTTTCAAATGAGGTGTTACACAGGCCTGTAGGCGGTGAAGGCGGGGGGTAAAAGGTTAAAGATGCTTTGCACCAGATTTAGCTTGAGCTCGTTCCCCCCTGCCGTCCCTGAGCCGGTGACTTACAAAATATACAATATAAACCTCTCAAATACACACACACTGTCGACCCCATTCAGCTGTCCAGTCCATACAGAATCCGTTAGCGGAACACTGACATCGATGTCAGAGCAGGCTTTTTTATTTCTTTCGCTTTGTCTCAGACTTGAGAAGACGATTGAAGGAGTTATTTTGAGGCGTGGGTTTTACCTGCACACAGAGAGCAGCTGAAGAAAAGCTTTATTTATAGAGCACCTTTCACAGACATGGTTACAAAGTGTTATACATGAGACAATTTGACATTCACTCTATTCTCGGTGGTGGTAAGCTAATAATAATAATAATAATTTTATTTATATTGCACTTTACATTTCAAAGAAACCTCAAAGTGCTACAACAGGTAAATTAAAATCAGATAAAAACAAAATGAACATTGACATAGTAAAACAAAGCGAGCACAAGAGCAAAAACAAATGAATCAAAGGCTACGTAGAAACTAAAAGGCCTTTTTAAATAAATGTGTTTTCAGGCCTTCTTTAAAGGCCTCAACACTCTGGGGAGCCCTCAGGGACTCTGGCAGGGCGTTCCAGAGTCTAGGGGCAACTGCCTTAAAGGCCCTATCTCCCATTGTGGAGAGCTTGGTCACGGGCTGGTGTGGGTGGAAGTGGACCGTAAGCGCCTTGTGGTGGTGTGTGGGGTAACTAGCTCAGTGAGGTATGCCGGGGCTGTTCCATGGACACACTGGTATGTGAGGAGGCTGATTTTATAGTAGATTCTGTAATGGATGGGCAGCCAATGAAAGGACCGGAGGACAGGGGTGATGTGGTCATACTTGCACCTCCTCGTCAGGATCCTGGCTGCACAGTTCTGGATGTGCTGGAGCTTCAGCAGGCTCTTACCAGGGATCCCGACGAGGAGGGCATTGCAGTAATCCAGCCTGGAGGAGACAAAGGCATGGACCAGTTTCTCAGCATCTGTCTGTGAGAGGGAGGGGCGGAGTTTGGCAATGTTTCGTAGGTGATGGAAGGACACTTTGCAGAGGTGGAGGATATGGTTCTCAAATGAAAGATGAGGATCAAATCTGACCCCTAGGTTTGTAACAGAGGAGGAAAGGGGAATGTTGTGGCCCGAGACATGAATATTGGATATGGTGGATGACTGGATTTGGTGCCGGGTGCCAATCAAGATGGCTTCAGTTTTGCTGCTATTCAACTGGAGGAAGTTGCCAGTCATCCATGCCTTTATCTCCTCCAGGCAGGCGTGGAGTGTGGCAGGTGGGACTACTGAAGTTACATTAGTGTTAGTGCTACGTTTTGTCAGAAGCGCTGTCGCGACTGCACACATCTGCACCAACGGTCCCTCTGACCACCATCATTCATTCACACATGTCATTCATCCTGGCCTATTGTACATGTTTTTAGTGATAGGGGAAACCGGAGTACCCGGAGGAAACCTACTGTACGCAGACACGGGGAGAACATGCAAACTCCACACAGAAAGGCCCCGACCAGGTGGGAATTGAACCCGGGACCTTCTTGCTGTGATGCAGGAGGTCGCGGAGCATCTCGTTTGCAAAAGCCTGGACTTTGATCAGCCACATTTTCCCGTGTTTGTGCGTTTGACGTGCGCGCAGTCAAACGCCGTAAACCTCCGGAGCGCAGCAGCAGCAGCAGCAGCAGCGATCTTGACGTTTTATTGGGAAAACGCTGTAGTTTTAAAGGTCGCGCTCAGAGCTGAAGGTCGAGGCAGAAATATGGAGTTGATCATTACGACGACACGTGTTGCAGTTTGTTAACATGACGCTGACATTTGGCTCCGACGGGGAACGAGAGGGAAATATCTCCTTTCTCTGACCGCGCTTAGCTTTGTGCACATTCTACAGTAAACAGGTCCAGAACGTGTGCGCTCCCTTTGCTGTGTGCTGTTCTGGATGGACAGGGTTGTTCTAGTGCTTTGTTGTAGAGCAAACAAAGATTAGAATTAGTGTTGAAAAAGATTGATTTATCTTTGTTAAACTTTAGTAAAACCAGTGATTGTGGTTGTTTAAATTAATTTATCTTGTATCAACGTTGTGTGCTCACAAGTTAGCATATAAAATTAGATAGGCCAAGATAAAACAAAAAGTAAGTAAACAATAAGTGATAACTGCTCCCCTCAGTGGTTGTAAATGGTTTTACATCCATACACTCTCCTGCTGCTGTTGCTAATGTAAATGAGCGTTTAAGACTGGCTGAGTCATAAATGAGGCCTAAAGCGGAGTCCGTTTAATCAGGCTGAACATTTACTGATTAAAGAAGTCACAAAGCGCTGATACACGGCCACCAGGGGGAGCTGTTTCACCATAATGACCATTGACAGAGAGAGAGAGAGAGAGAGAGAGAGCAGTCACTGGCCCTTAGGGGCATTTCGACAGGAGCGGACCAGAACGGACCAGAGCAGCTTGCAGTTGTTTCCACAGCCAAAAGTGAACCGCCCAGCTCCGAAGGGGGGTCCAAACCTCTCCAGCCCCGGACCACTTCAGCCGGGGGAAAGGGAGAGGGGCATGTCACCACTCTGATTGGTCAGGCCTTTGAGAGTCAATAGTCAAAGTTACCTTTCTCTTCACAAATTTAAACCAGGCTCTTTCATGACTCTACTCATAGCCTACATGCCTGATTTTGATGTGAAACATTCAATAAAATTATATATTTTTCCTCATATTTATGTCGGTAATCTACTGCTCAAGTTTTCAAGTTTGATTTGCACAACAAGTTCCCCATACATTCTTTCTTATTGCCTAAATGACAGGAGCGAGGCCTCGTAGCTCCCTCTATTATTTTTGGATTCACTGTCGCACTCGTTTTGGGCATTATTGTGTTTTTTCGTTTCTTTTTTCTCAATAACTGTTCTCCTGGCGCTTGAAAACTGCTCAAATAAAGAAATAAAATCAAGACTCACCGGTGCTGGTATAGGCGTGGAAGAAACGGCTACATCCAAATGAACTCCACATGCATTAATGTCCTATAGTAAAGTGCTTAGCCCAAAGACGATTAGGACGCACATCCGAAAGGTGCAGACAAATAATATGAAAATAGACTCAATTCTTGCTGTAAGTGTTTCCATGTCGAGATAAAAGCATACTGTATTCCCACGGTTAAAACAAGTGAACTGAACTGGTCTACTGCTGTCAAAATGATGGTCCAAACACATTCAGCTGCAGTTTGGGCTGAAATCCTACACAATTATTTACTCAAAGGTTTTCAGTTGTTTCCCTTTTGCTTTTGTGTTTCAACATTTTCCATCATGGATTCATTTGGAACTTTTGCCAATGTTGTGCAGATTTGTTGCATTTGTAGCATTCAAAACGTAGTTATGGGACATCAAAATGATTTAAAAAAACATTAAACATGACTTAATGCTGCCTGTATTTCATTTCAAAACTAAACAGAAACTAAACTGTCTCTGCGCAGATACCTGATGAGGACCGTGAAGCACCCGGTTCTGCTCAAGGACCCCGACCTCCTGCAGTTCCTTGAGAGCCCAGAGGTGAGTTGCCCCAGACACAGGAAACGTCTGGGACACAGTCGTCTTTACCGAGGCGTACCCATCACACCAACTGTTATTATTGACATTTCACTCACTCTGAGTCGTGGCTGTGTGGGTCCTTTCATTTAACAGGAGTCTTTGTGTGAGCTCCTAGTCGTCCGGGAGTTTTCCAACACTGGCAGAGGGTTGTGTTTTTTTAAAGCCCTCACCTGGATTGTGTTGTATTGAGTTGAGGAGGTTTCACCTGACCTGGATTCCTTGCCCCGGTCAGCGATCTACCTGCGCAGTTCAGTCACCAACTCATTTTTCCCTCCGCACGGACATACTAGCGCCACTTTCCCGGACACTGAAGCCTCTCGTACCGGCTCCATGCAGAGTGCAGGCTGTGGACATCCGGCGCTCGTATCTCTAACAGTAAAAAGTATCCCTCAGCCCAGGGGTGGGCAATTAATTTCCATAAGGGGCCACATGAGAAGCCTGACTTGAGTCGGAGGGCCGCACCAACAATAACTCGAACTTTTTCTATACCTAATCCTATTGTACATTGCACTAAATTGTGTATTTTGAATAGCTGGACTGGATCATTTAAAAAGCGGATTGAGCTGGGCAGAAAAAGATGATTGGAAAACATGGACCGGAGTCCCAAGAATATAAGTTTCTAATGGATTAGCGGAATGGGTTTGGTCCATCGGTGATTAGCGCTAAGGATGTCCCGATCCACATTTTAGAGCTCCCGATCCGATATTTTAACACTTCATGCTGGCCGATAACAATCCGATACAGACTTTTTGTATTGTTATATTTTTATTAGGGCCGGGACTCGATTAAAAAAAAAATCTAATTAATTAGAGGCTTTGTAATTAATTAATCGAAATTAATCGCATATAAATATTTGACCTGAGAACAGTGAGAAGTAAGTTTTTTCATAATGATTTTTAGTATACCATTGAATAATGACTGAATACATAAGCTTAAGCAACAAAATATTGTTTATTTTTGTTCAACCAAGTCCAACAGACCAGTGCAATATTGCCATTAATTGTGCGTCTGCAGGAAAAAAGGAAACTGAAGTGTGGGAAGCAAAGTGTGATTAATTTCGATTAATATTTTGAATCGCACTAAACCTCATGTAATTAATTAATCACAATTAATCGAAAAAAGTCCCGGCCCTAATTTTTATATTCTATACTATCTATCATTATATACATATTAATTATATATTTTATCTATTAGATCCATACATTGTAGACCTAGTTTGAATTTTAAATTAGAAAGTTTTTAAGAAGCCGGTGTTAGCGGCAGGTTAGCGGTCCTTTTACCCCTGTGCTGTGGTAAACCTGCAGGCTGGAGCAGATTCACGGCCGTCTTTTGTATCGGGACATCTGTAATTAGTGCTGCATTATGAAAGGCTGCCGTCCCGGCCCCGCCCTGTCAAAACAATGGGAGGGGAAACTCTGACCAATGAGACGAGCTTTTCTGTGCACAGTTAAAGAGGAGGGGCGTTCCGGTCCAATCAGAAATTTCTCTCTCTCCTCATTTTACAACCTTATGGACTGTTGCTTTAAGGCAAGGCTGTTATGATACCAAGATTCAGCCAAACTGTTTTGTTAAGGAGGAGACCTATGGGGTGTTTCCACTGGCAGACACTACACTGTCCAGTGCCAATGATAACACTTAGCCTCTTTTAGCGCGACTTTAGATGGTGTTAGCATAACATTAGCACGTAGCTTACCTTCATAGTTTGTCTTTTAGCTGCTTCTTTCCTCTAGTATTTGCCTTGGCTCTGAATAATTCCATAAACCCCACCAAAAGGCAGCATTTGTCCACATTGTCCTCATCGTGGCTCACGAAACATTTCAGTAATGTGTGTATTCCAGCGTGTGCATCTGTGGGAGCGCCGCCCACAACAACCGTGACACCTTGTGCGCAGTGGAAACCCTCGCCTGTACTGGGTAGAGTAGATCCGTGCGGGACACAAGCGCTTTCTGTGTTTTCAGACCTCACCCCAGCCCAGATGACTTCTTTCGAAAACCTTTGCCTCCATGCTTTCCGTTCCCTCGCACGGTTTCGGTCTGCCTTCCTCTTGTCTACTGTTGGGGTCGTGTTTAAACCTGGAGAACGATGTGTTTGCATCATTGTTTCCATGAAGCGTAACGTTTGCAGTGTGAATGAATGTCACGCTGTTTGATTGATATATTTCTCACTACGGGGCAGATCCAGAGTGTGGATTAAGTGCTGGAGTTTCCCGCGGCGGCGTCAGTGCGGTGACAGTGACGGACGCCGGCGTTTGTCGCGGCGTTGGCTCTAATTAGATTGTCCCGCTGAACCGAAACTATTAGAAAACCCCACAATTGGCCCGAAAACCTGTCTGAACTCGTTTCTCCCCCCTCTCTCGGACTCTTTATTTGTCCCGCGTCGGTTTCCGCGGCGACCGCAGTCAAACGCCTCTCGTTTTGCGGGAACAGCCTCATTTCTCTTCATTTCTCCGTGAAAACCCGTGTGTTTTCCGTGACAGCCGTAACTCGACGCGTCCCTCGGGGAGGGGTGGAGGTCCGACCGGGAACAATTTCAGCCAATTTGAGGCTCGGGCCATTCGCCGCGGAGTGAGCGCTCCATCAGGCCCCCGACCCCCGCTGCCGCCATGTTGGAGCAAGTTACTGGGACAGAGTTTTACAAAGAGAGAGAATTTCAGGACAAAGAAAATGGCTCAATTCACTTTAGGCGGAAAACACCGACGCTCTGACCCTGGTTTGGATTAGAGCTCTGTGGTTTGGAGATTTGTTTGTCTGCAGCTGGGGTTCCCAACGTGGGGTCCGGGGCCCTCAGAAGAAATGTAGAAGGGCCTACAAAACAAGTACATGGTCTAGAAATAAACTTGAAAGGAAACGTATAGGTATTTACTAAAATTGACTACTTAAAGTCAGTATAGGTCACGTTTACCTGATTCTAGAGCGTCCTGTGGTCATGTGGCCGATACGACTCAACGGGAGAGACACAGGTCTGAAAGGAAATGACCAAATGTTTTTCCTTATCATTATTTGGAAGTGACTGGATTCACAAACCACATTCATCTTAATGCTGAAAATCCTTTTGTTGGACACCTTTCTGAGACAGTCATGTGACCTTAGTTCACATGTGCTGAGGGAGAAGATGCTGGACTTTTGGGACAGTTGTTGTTTCAAGTGGATAGGTCCAGTTGTTACGGAGATATTAGTCAGTTGTAGATGGGCCTCTTCATTTCCTCGGATGGTAAAATTCTTTACTTGACTTTATTTGTGTGTGGTAAATAAGGTCATAGTCCGATAGAGCAGTGTTTTTCAACCTTCTTTGAGCCAAGGCACATATTTGTCATGGAAAAAAATCACGAGGCACACCACCAGCAGAAAATTAAAAATGAAACTCTGTAGCCAATATTCAAGATATAAAGTTGTTCTCATCAAAGTGTCCTGAAAATCAAATAAGCACAAAGAAAAAGTATTTTATAATAAAATAAAATATTTCTACTAACTCGGTGTGAAACCTGGGCCTGTTTGAACTAACACAGAGCTGATAATCCTGGCAGGAATCGAAGAAAGACACATACGAAGCTCTTCCTCAACCGTCTTTGCTTTCTTTCGACCTCCACTCATACTTGGGCCTTCATCTGGGTCCGAATTTTGTCCAGGGTCCAGTTCGGAGTTAGCAGCTTTCCTTTTCCAAAACGTCTTCATCACTTTCTGTCACCGCCAGCATCCATGGATCACTAATCCTCTTGTCTCAAAGTAATGAGCTATTAGTATTACATGGTTGTCCTGTCAGATAGCACAGACTCTCAACAACGGCACATTATTTGCGGATAGTAATTAATTTATTTTTAAATCATATGTTTTAGTAGCCTGGCTAACGCCAGACTAAAATCACAAGTGATATTTATTCTGGGGACCACCAATTCATTTTCTCGTAGGAGAGGTGTGGTTTACGATTGTCCAGAGCCGTTTATTGGGCGCTACGAATGTCTCTCATGCGTCTGCACGTAGCCATAGCCAATCGTATCATAGTATCAGATGACGTATGACGTACCCGCTGTAAACTTTTGAGCTAAACTATTTAGAACACGTTCTAAAGCTTGATCGAAAGATGGCATCGCGTCTGCTGCTGTCATGTTAGATCCGTAAATATTTTTTTATTTTTTTTATCCCTAAACAAACTACAAGCTTCCGTGAGTCAAATAGCGCGTCATCGTCTTACCGTCCCTCCTCGTTCTGTGATTGGTGCCCAAATCCATGGAAAAATGTCGGCCATGGTCCCCAGGCTGTTGTGAAGTTCGAAAAGATTTGAGCGCACACAGCAGTCTGGCGTTAGCCAGGCTAATGTTTTAGACCAATTAGGTGAAATTGAATGATTCCCCATGGCACACCAGATGATATCGGCACAGTGGTTGAAAAACACTGCGCAAGAGAATCTCTAAAAACAGTGAAACATTTCCCAAACATACCCCTCGGCGAGGCCACGCCCCCTTGTATGACGCGATGTCGTCTGTATCGATACTGAGGTGTAAAGCATTTCCTGTCTTTTGAAGTTCTATAGTTTTGTGCAAATGAACTCTTTCTTCTTTTTTGAAGAACAGGGCCTTAAAAAGCATTAAAAGTCAAACAATTAATGTAGCTAAAATGAAGGCCTAAAAATGGCATTGAAAAGCAAATTCAAATTGGCATTCAATTTAAATGTCTTGGAAAATAATGACATTATTCATTATTTGTTCAACTCTTTTTGCTGCAAAAATATTCATGTTTTGGTGTAAAGCTCATTCAGCAGCAGTTTTAGCCAAAATTGTGCACAGTCTTTTGCTCCAGAGTTTCCCGTTGTGTCCTATTTGTTTTTGATGATTGACATTCCTCTCATTCCTCTGTTTAATGGAACATTTGCAAATCTTAAGATATAAAATATACACTGCTTTGTTGCTTCTGTGGCTTTAAAAAATAGCATTTATTTGATAAAAGTATTGAATTTGATGTGCTGCTGCCTGCATGAACCCTATGCTCTGAGATGTATTTGTATTGGAGTTGTTCTGACAGATTTGATCAACATGATTGTGTACTTTTGTGCAGTTGGCTCGTGCGGTGAGCACTCAGGCTCTGAGCGGCGCTGGGCTCATGAGGATGATGAACAAAGCTGCAGACGCCGTCAACAAAATGACCATCAGGATGAACGAGTCCGACACCGTGAGTGAGACAGGAATGATCTTCACACACAAACCTGCTTGTTGGTTATAGTATTTGTACTTGTGTGGTTGCAGTGGTTTGAGGAGAAGCAGCAGCACTTTGAGAATCTGGACCTGCAGCTGAGGAAGCTCCACGGCTCCATCGAGTCGCTGGTCTGTCACAGGAAAGGTGCTTCTACTGCGTCTGTGGGCCTTTCTACTATAAACCATAAACATATTATTAAAGGGGGGCTTTTTTCAATCACATAGCACCAGTCTATAGCATACTACAATGATGACGTAACCTTCTGTTGGTCTGTATATGCAGTAAATTAAAATAACTGCCTTGAATAAAATTGCTCTCTCAAAATGGCTGTACTGAACGTCTTGAAATAGGCCTCTGTCTCTTTAAGAAGCTTTCCGACACGCCCCCTTCAGCACACTGCTGTGGCATCTAAACAACACTACTGTGCGGGGAGGGGGCTCTGCTGAGCTGAGGAGCAGTGGTTGGTGGCTTGGCTGGTGACAAAAGGTCCAGAGGCGTCTCCAGGAGGTGGGGGCGTTCCTAGGAGGACTGAGGCATAGCTACACCTAAAATGGCTGCCGTCTAAGTTTTTACTGATTACTCAAAAATATGTGAATGAGCCAAGGCAACACTCCAGGCATGTGTTTAATGAGGGAATGACATAACATGATATAAAGCTTGAAAAAGTCGATTTTACATAATACCCCCCCTTTAATAGACAGTCAATACTCACTCCTCCCCGTTTACCACAATCACCACGTTCGAGGGAGAATTCATGGCGGATTTACAGACTCCTCCTCTCCAGCGCTGACGAAGCATATCATGCTTCGTCAATATCAAGCATATGTAGACTCGGCCCTTGCGTGACGTGTCGCTCGCGCAGCTCCAATGCTAACAGTCCGACCCTCATTAGTACGAGATTTCTAAAATTTATCCTACCATAACGGTGCCTCCGATTGTGTCTAACCCAGCGTAATCACAGGAGGAATATCTAGCTGTAGACAGTTCCAAACAATTAGGCACCGGGCATTAAAGTTGTTTTTAACGTGTCTAAAGTGCCCCAATGGGGGCCTAATTTTGAAAAAAATATGTGTTTTACATTTTGGTCTATATTTGTATTTTACCTCCCATATATTAAGTGTATGCGCAAAGTGAGCATAAATTGAGTCCAAATATAGAGTAATAAAAAATAAATATCCTCCTGGAAAAAAATGTTGTCCAATCACTATTTTTTTTTATTACTTTTGTAAGGTAATTAGAATAATGGGGGGAAAAAAGTTTTTATTTTTAAGATATCATGTGTCCACTACAGTGGACATCGGAAGGCTATACTTGTGAAACTGAACCTTGATGACAAAGTTAGTCCCAAAAAAAAAAAAAAATCAACAATAGACAGAGTTTAATATCCGAAAAACTGTCCATCACTCGTGTTGCTTTGTTTGAATGATACTTCAAAAAGTACTTCCTCTTCTATTTTTTCCATCTAGTACAAAGATGGAAAAATAACTACACCCCCACATCAAAGGTGGAAACCTCAGCCAAATGAAGCTGAGACACTTTGGTCCATCCTTCTTTCAGAGATGGTGAACGAAACATGCATCAAGGCATCACAGATCAAGATGCAAGAGCAAAACATTCCTCTGTGTTTCCAAGAAGAGGAAATACTTTTTGAAGCATCATTCCAACAAAGCAACACGAGTGATGATGGACAGTTTTTTTGGATATTAAACTCGGTCTATTGTTGATTTTTTTTTTTTTTTTTTTTTTTTTTTTTGGGACTAACTTTGTCATCAAGGTTCAGTTTCACAAGTATGGCCTTCCGATGTCCACTGTAGTGGACACATGATATCTTAAAAATAAAAACTTTTTTTTTCCCCAATTTTTTTTTTCAGTATTCTAATTACCTTACAAAAGTAATTAAATAAAATAGTGATTGGACAAAAAAAAAATTCCAGGAGGATATTTATTTTTTATTACTCTATATTTGGACTCAATTTATGCTCACTTTGCGCATACACTTAATATATGGGAGGTAAAATACAAATATAGACCAAAATGTAAAACACATATATTTTTCAAATTATCTAGTAAACGAAAGATTAAGCCTCGTAAGTGTTTTAATAATAATAATAATGCATCGGTTTTATATAGCGCTTTTCTGGACACTGAAAGACGCTTTACATTGCACTATTCATTCATTCCATACTTGGTGGTGGTACTATTGTAGCCACAGCTGCCCTGGGGTAGACTGACGTAAGCGAGGCAACCAGTCTGCGCCATCGGCCCCTCCACTCACTCACTACATTCACTAGGCTTGCTGGTGTTCCCAAACGGTCTCCCATCCAAGTACCGACCAGGCCCTTCCCTGCTTAGCTTCCAAGGTCTGACGGGATCAGGCAGAGCGAAGGCGGCATGGTTAATCACAGGCTATGGTTAGATTTGGCTGTAACTCGGAGTCTAAATGAAACCTTAGTGTAAAAGAATGAACTAGAGCTGGATATCACACTCAGCTTGTGTCCAGTGGGTCAGGACCGGCTCGCGCTGACATGCACGTGGATTAGTGGCCTTATTTGAGTGGGTGATAAGCAGAGACCCCGTTAAGAAGACCGTTAAGGCTGGAGCTCACGTGGCCCCGGGGCCGTTATACCGGGTTTCGGTACCCATCCCTAGCCAGGACTGCCCTGAAAAAGACGGTCTTGATCTCAGTCCTGATCATTGTTGTTGAGCATGTCCCCAAAACATTCTGCATATAGTCATTTAACTCTGTTCTCTCTGTGTCTGGGCTCAGAGCTGTCGTTGAACACGTGTCAGTTCGCTCGCTCCGCTGCCATGTTGGGGAACAGCGAGGACCACACGGCGCTGTCCCGCGCGCTGTCGCAGCTGGCCGAGGTGGAGGAGAAAATGGAGGCGCTCCACAACGAACAGGCCAACCAGGACTTCTCCCTCCTGTCAGAGCTCGTGGGAGACTACGTACGGCTGCTGTCTGCCATTAAGGTACAGGAGTCTGACCTCCAACACGAGAGACCACACTTCTTTTGACTGATGTCTCTCTTTATCTTCATAGCACTTTTACACCTCAGGTTCACCGTAATGATGCATGATAGAATTAGCTTCACCAAAATACTACAGAATAAACATAGCACCATCTTAGTTGGGCTGTGTCCCCCTAACTCCTTATTTAGGGTGGTAGTATACAGTCAGTGAGGAGTTAGTTTCTCCTCTCCGCAGGTCACATGACAACACAAATGTGACCTGCAGCGAGGAGAAAGTCATGAGCTGTGTGCCAATCGCCAACAGAATGAGTGACGACATCTACTACATCAGGGCCATTCTCACCGGAGAGAGTTGCAGAGACTGTCAGTCACGGCAGTCTCTGCAACTCTCTCCGGTGAGAATGGCCCTGATGGCGCCCATTCAAAGGGCCTATCTCACCGGCCTGGAGACTAATTGGAGACTCGAATTGCTGCTAGTCACACAGATGTCTCCAAGATGTCCCCTGGCAATAAGGCGAGTCTCCAGGTAGTCTCAGTGAAATCGAACATGTTCAATTTCACCAGAGTCTCTGCATGGTCTCTGATTTTCCATCAAGCTGGTGCCGGTGCTGGTTCCGGGCCGGTTCCAGCTTCAGAACCGGTTCTTTTGTTTTCCACTGAAAAAATGCTGGCTCTTGGTTCCAAAAACTGTTGCTGGTTGGGAACCAGTTAAAAGCTGGACCAAGAAACGAGCACCAGTGATGTAATCGGCTGGGGGTGTGGCTTTCTCTTCCGGCAAACCAGCAAACGTTGGTTGGTTGGTTAGTTGGTTAGTTAGTGCTAACTTCCTAAAAAGGGAGAAATGGAGAAGCCAAAACGGTCTCTGTGGAGGAAACTAACTGTTGTTTTGCTTTATGCTCTTTAGCTCCAG
This sequence comes from Neogobius melanostomus, assembly GCA_007210695.1. Taxonomy (NCBI): domain Eukaryota; kingdom Metazoa; phylum Chordata; class Actinopteri; order Gobiiformes; family Gobiidae; genus Neogobius; species Neogobius melanostomus. The sequence goes on along the minus strand of VHKM01001007.1, from coordinate 623,962 downwards.
CTATAACAGGAAGGAGCAGTTAGAAAGAAGAAATCAAAATGTTAAGGGCTGCTGTAACAGGCGCATAAACCTATTTTTGTGTATTTTATAACCAGAAATGGCTGTAGTAAGATGTTGCTATCCATGTTTTATATGACAGTTGACTTCCCAAAGTGTTGCTATGGCAATAGGCCTAATGCCAGCTCTCATTTTGGTGGAAAACCAAGTCAGTACGGAACAAACCCAGCCCAGAACCAGCTCCAAACCAGCCCCTTGGTGGAAAGACCCTATGAGAGGTCTCAAGCAGCTGTGGCAATGTTGTGAACACTATTTGTTGTCCTCAACCTGTGAGACGTTCCTGTGACGTCACTGCAATGTCTCATATGCTGGGTTTCAGGTGACATCACAGCGTTCTAAAGGCCTATGACTTCTGAAAGTGTAATGCTGCAGGAGCCAGTTTTGCATAATGCAGTTAATAGGAAAAACTGGCTCCTGCCTCCCACTGGGTCCGGTGACATCACATTCTAGAACCTGAAAACAACCAATACCAAGGAGATCTCAAAGACGTTTTTGTTGTCCTCAACTTGTTGACAGAAACGGCCTCCATAGTTTTAGTATTTTGAGTTAAACAAAAACCCAAAATTTCAACCCAAATATTGTTAATGCTGTAGCCTTAATGGCATTGGTATTACAGAAGCTCCCCTTGTGGTGAAACATGCACTGACGCTCATTTCCACTGTTGTAACACTGATCTCCTGTGATCTCCTGTGTCCTCCTGTGACCTCCTGTGTCCTCCTGTGTCCTCCTGTGTCCTCCTGTGACCTCCTGTGTCCTCCTGTGTCCTCCTGTGTCCTCCTTTTGCGTCCGTGTTTCCAGGCCGTGTTCGAGCACCGGGTGAAGACATGGCAGAAGTGGCAGGACACTCAGATTCTGCTGCAGAAGAAGCGAGAGGCCGAGGCCAAACTGCAGATCACCAACAAACCGGACAAACTGCAGCAGGCCAAGGACGAGATCAAGGAGGTGACGCCGCAAAAAACACTCACAAACATGGTGTCGAGTTAAACTAAAGCGTAAATCTGCAGATATTTCAGTCTATTCCAAGAAAACTAAATCAAAAAGAAAAGAAGGGACTAAAAACATGTGAACGTCAGTGACACAGTTTGAAAGAGCCTCATTTAATTTAACTCGAGTGCCAAAGGAACAGGTCTGCGCTTGGTCCATGAAGCACACGAGACAATTTGGCGCCCTAGGAAAAAACAAACAAATCATAATATAAATGTATTCATTTCCATGTGTATTACTGTGTGTTTCTGTGGCACACATGCACAAAGCCTTTTTCTGAATTTTCTTGACCCATGGTGTTCAGAAATGTGCCTCTTAACGGTCCGTGTACCTTTCGTTCAATCAATTTTCAATTTGAAAACAACAATGAAATTACCCAGAAATGTGTGCTATCAGCATTTTTCATTTCATTAAATGAAACGAAATCACTCAAATTGGCACGTATTTTCATATTTCAATATGATACAAAAACGGAAAAATGAAAATTGAAATCACTGCCTCAGAGCGTCATTATTTAGTTTTATCGATTTGCGTATAGCCGGAAGTTCAGCTGTACGGTTCACATTAAGGTCCGACCTGAAACACAAATTTAGATAAAAACTAACGCGGAGATTGTATACATTGTTAAATTTTCAGTTCTTTGTCCTGGGGTATTAGCACTCCTTTATAATAATTCCTCAGAGATGGGATTGGTTATGCACGGAGCTAACTACAGCGCTATGCTAGGTGGCCAACGCGCCCGTAGCAGGCCGCAGATGGCACTACCTGGAGTGCGTAACTCGTGCGCTTCCCCGAGCTCCTTTCTCCTCCTCTAAACAATGCACGAGTCTTCTGTCCACCTAGATGCGGACTCTACATTTGTGTAGAATCTGACATTCTGCGAGATGGATTGGACCGAACGCTTTAGCTACAATTACGCACGGAGCTAAACATACTGTGCCAAGTGTCCAGTGCTTCGTTCACAGGCTGGGAAGGTGGCACAACCTGGGGCGCGTAGGTCGTGCTGTCCCTTGAGCGTATCTCTCCTCCACTTTGATGTTCGAGTTTTTGTTCAAGATTAGGACTCTCAACATTTGCGCACTCACCTGGAACACCTCCCCAGCTGACCAGTTCTATAGCCCCAAGGAGGGCTTTAGTAAACAGCGGTTTATTGTAAAAAAAAAAAAAAAAAAAAACCTGGTTAAATTGTATTATTATTAGTGAAACATTATGGAGTCATCGATCACTTATGATACTGAATATTTCTTCTGTCTTGTGCAGAACGGATCAGAATTTTTGCTTCATCAAATTGAAAAGGCCAAGCCATGCACAAGATGTGTGTGTGTATATATATATATATATATATATATATATATATATATATGTGTATATATATGTATATATATGTATATATGTATATGTTTAGCTCTGTGCGTAATTGTAGCTAAAGCGTTCGGTCCAATCCATCTCTCAGAATGTCAGATTCTACACAAATGTAGAGAGTCCGCATCTAGGTGGACAGAAGACTCGTGCATTGTTTAGAGGAGGAGAAAGGAGCTCGGGGAAGCGCACGAGTTACGCACTCCAGGTAGTGCCATCTATCATTTCAATTTTCATTTTTCCGTTTTTGTATCATATTGAAATATGAAAATACGTGCCAATTCGAGTGATTTCGTTTCATTTTATGAAATGAAAAATGCTGATAGCACACATTTCTGGGTAATTTCATTGTTGTTTTCAAATTGAAAATTGATTGAACGAAAGGTACACGGACCCTTAACCCCCACCTGAACGAGCACATTTTCTCCAGTTTTTCTCCACATTTTACCCAAAGGCTTCTTGGAAAAAGTGTCAAAATATTGACAAAAATGAGACATAAATGGGGATGAAAACGCAACAAAAAAAGCAACAAAAGAAAAACATTTTCGTCAAGTTTTTGTTACTCTTTTGTAGCGTTTTGTCTGCATGTGGTGAAAACACAACCAAAAAGGACAAAAACATGACCATCATAACGAGGAAGAAGCTTAGATGATGTTTGTTGGTCTTCGCTTTCAAATGAGGCGTTTACACTGAGAATGTATTTTATGTTGAAAATTTGCTTTTTTATTGCTGCTGTTATTTCTACGTAAGTAACATTTACACAATTACCAGAGACTGACAGTTGCATTATCCTGCAGTTTCATTGACTTTATTTTGGAGTCTGTACAACATCAGCTACAAACCTCAGCGCACGTCACTGATTCACAACAGCCTGTAATCTAAAATGGATCAGCACATATGAACTAAGGTCACATGACTGTCAGATACCTACACGAAAATATATAAACCAGAAAACAGGACAATAATGTGTGGGAGATCTGCGAAAAACGTTTATTTGAGCTTAAACAAACCACGTCATGTCCTTTAATATCCCCTCTTAGGACTAACCTGAACCCTAATAGTATTTGAGTATCTGCGGAGACCGGCCAGTTCTAAAAGGCTTGCTGTCAACAGCGTCAAAACTTGGATCTAAAGATACACATTTCTTTTTTTGGTAAGGTCTTTCGATACTTTTTTTCCGATACCAGACTGGTATGGTTTAATGAGATGAATGTGGCAGGTTTGTAAATCGAGTCACTTCCAAACATTGGGCCTCATTCATGAACATAAGAAACTTCTTCAAACCCGAACTTACGGGTCGCGGAGGCAGCAGTCTCAGCAGAGATGCCCAGACTTCCCGATCCACGCACACCTCCTCCAGCTGTTCTGGGGGACCCCGAGGCAACACCAGGCCAGCTCGGAGACATAGTCCCACCAGCGTATCCTGGGCCTTCCACGAGGCCTCCCAATAGGACATGCCTGGAGCACCTCCCGAGGGAGGCGACCAGGAGGCATCCGGAACAGATGCCCTAGCCACCTCAGCTGGCTCCTTTCGACGTGAAGGAGCAGCGACTCTACAACGAGCTCCTCCCGGGTAACTGAGCTCCTCTTCCCCAGCCACCCTGCGAAGGAAACTTATTTCAGCCGCTTGTATCCGCGATCTTGCCCTTTCGGACGAAGGCAGTGTCAGGAAACTGCGCCAGTTTGGTGGAAACCCCAGCCAAATGAAGCTCTGAGACACTTTAGTGCTCTCCATCGTCCAGAGATGGTGGACAAAACCGCCATCAAGGTGTCGCAGAGCAAAACCTGTGCACAAAGTGCAAGGCATCCCTCTGTGTTTTCAAGACGAGGAAGTACTTTTTGAATCATTCTAACAAAGAAAAAACAAAGTGATGATGGACAGTCTTTTGGATGTTAAACTCTTTCTCATTTTGAGCTTTTGGCATTTTCTTTGGGACTAACTTTGCCATCAAGCTTCAGTTTCACAAGTATGGCCTTCTGATGTCCACTGTAGTGGACACATGATATCTTTTTTTTTTCCAAAAATAAAATTTCAGTCTTCTAATTGCCTTACAAAGATTGGGGGATTTAAAAAAAAAAGTACTTGGATAAAAGTATCCCTGGTAGTCGGGAGGATAAGAAAGTGTGGTGAACGAGGCCCAATGATCAGGGAAAACATTGCCGCAGTATGGTCACATCCTGTCTAGAGTTTTATCTTGGCTCTGTTTTTGTAACTCTCTCTGTGCGTTTTCTGTGTTTTTTTGTTTTGTTTTTTTGCGTCTGCTCGCTCGTCCATGTCCTCCCCCCCCCTTTACTTTTCCACTTTTTCCCGCAGTTGCCTCGGTTGTTTTTTGGCGGAGGCCGAGCGGAGCGTTCTTTATTAGCACGCATTGCAGCTGTCAGCGGCGTTTCCCCTGAGCGCGGCCCGTCAGGCAGCAGCAGGAGCCCTCGCTCAGACTCACACACACGTCGACGTTTCACTTTCTCTGAGCTTCTCACGCCCCATTCACACAGAGACAAGAGAGGTGTGCTGCTCGAGGGCACGACAGCAGTGTGTGTTCTCCCTGATGGTGCCGGAAGTCAAAATCTCCATAGACCTAAAACATTCCGAGTTTAAGGCGAGACGCTGCACGTGCAAACTTTGAAAGATTGAATTGTATCTTTTCTCCTATTCACCTGCAGCGTCTCGCCTGCAGAGGGCGCTCCAACCAAACATCCAACTGCAAACCGCACAGTCCCAGGGATAAGAGAAATGATTTATTTTCCGCTGTAAAATGTGAAATATTCTCCCTCCGTCTCCTCTGAAATGTTTCTGCGCTCAGACTGCTGCAGTGAGTTACAACCCTCCACTTATTCCCCTCCGTCTGTCAGAAAGCGCGCTCTTACTCTGACGGGACGGCCCCAAACAAGCCTTTATTTTGACGGGAGTCGACAGAAAACACTTCTCCTTTTTTTTTTTAAATAGAAGCAGGAAAAACAGTTTTACAGAGATCAGACCAAAACAAGGAGACGTCACACAAACCTTCTCGCCTTCTTTAATCTCCAGGGTTTCCACGGGGCATCAAAAAGCATTACATTAAAAAGTTTGAATATATTGAAAGTTCATTGAAAATACCAAAATGATGCTCTAAAACATATTCAGCTGCAGTTTTTTTAAATTGACCAAATTCTTTGGCTCAAAAGTGTCCCGTTTTGTCCAGTTCTTTCCTCTTTGATGAAATGTTTGAAAATCTTAAGAGATGAAAAATGCACAGATTTTGGCATTAAGATCATATTTGGACATTAAAAAGCTTGGCTTGTTTTTGCCTGTATAAGCTTGTTCTCACTTTGTCTCTTATTTAGCGGTTCATTGAATATGCATTCCATATTTATCCCAGAATCAAAGAGGGCTTGTTTAAAAGCTCTGACCCTCCTCTTTCTCAGGCAAAGAAAACGACGAGTCTTTATCACTGTTTGTCCTGAAGATATTGGCAAAAGTCCCTGCTAATTAATATCGGCAAAATTTGGGCCGATATTTTTCAGGGCGCCTATGTATCGATCGGGCCTTAATCTTTTTGCATTAATAGTCAAATTGAAAAGGAACGTGGTTATCAATAGGGATGCACCGATCCAATACTGGTGTTGGATATCGGAGCCACTGCCAGAAAAAATACGATATCAGGTATTGGTTACAAATATCCGATACTGGACCGATACCTGTTTTGGATCTCAGTCTGAAAAACACACATTTAATAATAATAATAATGCCTTACACTTGTATTGCGCTTTACAAGCCTGTGTTACCAAGTTTCTCAAAGCGCTACACTGTCGTCATTATTCATTCATGCCATACTTACCATACATGGTAAGCTACTGTTGTAGCCACTGCTGCCCTGGGGATTGACTGACGGAAACGAAGAAACCAGTCTGTACTATCGGCCCCTGAGACCACTCACTACATTCACCCCAGGCTTCCGTGTTACCAAACGGTATCCCATCCAAGTACCGACCAGGCCCTTCCTGCTGAGCCTCAGATCTGGCAGATCGGGCTGAGCAAAGGTGAGATGGCCCTAATTTTCACCGATTAAATCTCAGTGAATATGGACATGTTTTATGTCATTCTGAAGCTCAGAACCTGGAGAATTCAATCAAGTTTGTTTTAACCTCCACAAATGTACTTTGATTGCCGCGCAAAATGCCACAACTAGCAACAGCATGCTAATGCTATTGGCAACTAACCAAGGCTTGGTCAGAAACTATAATAGAATTATCTAAAGTAGCCTAATAGAATAAAATCGGCCACTGCTGGAGCCAAGTGTTTGTATTTTAGTTTATGAAATAACTAATGTAACATATTTGTGATCATCAGATCACTTTATGTGAGTTGTTTTTTATGAATGTAAACTAAATAGCCTGTCATATACCCGAGGATAGTGTAGAAAGTCCAGTGATCCTTGTTAAATGTTTTTCCATTAGTTTATTGATGGATAACATTGATATTTGATCTGTCACATCACAACAAGAAAAGATCAGACTTTAAAGGGATACTTCGGGATTTTTGACATAGGGCCTCATTTCCTAGTTATCCAGAGTGTTGTTGATGTCTGGAGATATTTTTTTCGTAAATTCATGCAGTTCTTATATTTGAAGAGTCTAGTTGCGCTAGGCTAGGGCAAGGCTAAAGCATTTCTATGGTATTAGTTAGCCTGCATTAAAAAACAGTCTGACCCACTCCACAGTGCACCTGAGGTAAATCACTTATAACACCAGACTAACCATATAAATGTCTGTGTTCATAGAATCATTTTTGAAATATAACTGACCTTGTATCACATGAATTACCGCATTTTGAGGGACTATTTTCTCGCAGATCACTCCGCCGCTGCCTTAGCTTACAGCCACGAAGCTGATGCTTGCATTTAAAATAAGTTATTTTAAATGCAAAAATGTATATGGTTAGTCTGGTGTTATAAGTGATTTACCTCAGGTGCACTGTGGAGTGCGCCAGACTGTTTTTTAATGCAGGCTAACTGATACCATAGAAATGCTTTAGCCTTGCTCTAGCCTAGCGTGATTAGACTCTTCAAATATAAGAACTGCATTAAATTTAAAAAAAAATAACTCCAGACATCAACAACACTCTGGATAACTAGGAAATGAGGCCCGATGTCAAAAATCCCGAAGTATCCCTTTAATTATCTTAAAATGGAGAAAAGAGGAACATTCACACTCACAGCAACTACTTTTAAGAACGTATCGGTCAATGTCGGATATCGGTAGACTCAGACCCCCGGTATCAATATCAGAAGTAAAAAAGCTGGATCGGTGCATCTCTAGTTCTCAGCGTGAGGAGAAAATGTGACGTATGTTTGTGTTTTCACCGCTTCACTAACACTGGCTCCCTTCCAGCTGCAGGATCTGTGTCACATTTTACTGCTGCCATTCGTGGGACTTACACTTTTTCTGCTTCATTGTAGAATTTTAGAAGCTACAAATCCTTTATCTAAATGTATAAATAGACGCCACAGGGAAATGCTGTTTCTCCTTTGAATAACCGCAATATTAAAATCTGACATGGATTTGTCCCAATCCTCGGTCACTTGTTTCCCCTGTTCTTTTCATTTGAACTTGTGTTGCTGCGTTTCATGCTTCCCGAAGGAGATAGAGGAGGTAGGACCCGCACGGCTCTCACTAACACTCTCTTTATTTGCTCATATTGGCCCTCATTTATCAACATTACGCACAAAAATGGTGTATGTTTTGGTGTATTTGTGATTTACGGCAGATGACGCGTGGCATTTATGAACCTGTACGGACAGCCCCGATCCTGCCGTACGTACGAACAGCTGATGATGAATCCAGCGGCGGAAAACCAGCGTCATTTGAATTAAACCCCACAAAATATTCATGTACCAGGAGGCCACGGGTTTTACGGAACATGGCTAAAAAGAACATTCCTCTAACCAGGAAATGATCAGATATAAGCCGCTACTTTTTTCCCACCCTTCTGTCTGGACGAGACAATGGAAGACTTTTGTGCATTAAATGAGACTGGAGGAAAGCCTTTGATTTAGTTTGAGCTGAGGTTTGAATAAAAGATGTATCGTATTTTATGAATCAGCAAGATGCATTTAATTTATTATGAAAAAATAAAATCGAATCGAAAATCGAGATCGATCAATATGGGGAAAACAATCATGATTAATTTTTCCCCTCCCGCGCAATAGCTAACGTGCACAGAGCTGGCAGCCGTTCGGAATCTAACAACCCTAAGGCAGCCCTGCTTCGATTATTCCCCTGACGAGAGGAGAGCGGAGACCGCAGACCCTATGCACGCCGCTCAAAGCGGGACAATTTCCCTACAGGGACAATAAAGTAAATCTTAAAGGGATATTTCAGGATTTTTGACCTCATTTCCTAGTTATCCAGAGGTTTGTTGATTTCAGGAGATTTATTCATCTATTTTTTTAATTCATGCAGTCCTTATATTTGAAGAGTTTAGTGGTGCTAGGCTAGTGCATGTCTATGGTAACTCGTAGCCTGCATTAAAAACCTCTTCAAAATCATGGGGTCGTTCTCCAAACGTTATATCTGATTTGTAGAAAGCTCCTTTGTAATTCCACGTGTAGTAATGCCGCAGGTAAACAAACTACTGTAGATCCGGTAACCTAGCCGATCACTCCGCCGCTGCGTAGCTTACAACCAGGAAGCTGATGCTGCTCAAATATAAGTTATTTTAAATGCAAAATAGTTTTAATTAAAAAAATATTCAGTCACACAGACATTTATATGGGTCGTCTGGTGTTGTAAGTGATTTGCCTCAGGTGCACTGTGCTTGGGTCAGACTGTTTTTAATCCAGGCTACTGGTTACCATAGACATGCACTAGCTTAGCCTAGCACCACTAAACTCTTCAAATATAAGGACTGCATGAATAAAAAATAAAATAAAAATACATCTCCAGAAATCGACAACATTCTGGATAACTAGGAAATGAGGCCCAATGTCAAAAATCCTGAACGATCCCTTTAACCTTAAGCAGGGGAGCTATCCACACAAAATTAGCGCTACGGCTACAGTGCTCCTTTGTGTAAAAAATCCAACCACAAAAACACCATGAGCGTCTCTGTGGCCCGCTGCCCAGGTGCCTAGAGTCTCTGGTCCGGGCTGAGCCTCTGCGCTCTGACCCGCGGGCGTGGAGGAGCACGTCTTGTCTTCCTGACTTGGTGTAGGATTTGAGTGCACCGTACACTTACGCCCAAATTGATAAATGACAAAAACAGACGGTGACTTTCGTACACCTCACATACGCTCTGATTTTGCCGTACGTAAGTTTGATCATTGAGGGCCATTGAAATTCCGTTTTTGTTTTTGGAGCTCGCCTTTCGCCCGTGACCTCATCCTCTGCATCAGCCCCATCCGTTAACCCCGTGTCTCACTCCCATCGCTTTCATTTGAGTTTTCATTTATTTCGTGTGACTTTACGTTTGCAGAATGCGGCGGCTCTAACGCTGACGGCCCCCGCTGTGAATGTTTGGATAACGGCAGTGTCGTTTTGTGTTGCAGCTGGAGCTGAAGGTGTCGCAGGGCGAGAGAGACTTTGAGCAAATCTCCAAAACCATCCGCAAAGAAGTGACTCGCTTCGAGGTCAGAGCCACACACACACACCTCACTCTGTACTGCCTTAAACTGAAGGAAGATATGTGAGCTACGTTTATCAAACTAAAGTGTCAGAGAGCCACTTATGCTTCGAGACACTGGTGTAACAATGCCATTTAGGTGGATTTACTTTGTCACTCTTCAGTTTTCTTGTTTTCTTTCTTTTTCCCTCTTAATCTCTCTATCTAAAATGTGACGTGTGAAATGTGAACATCTAAAATGTGAAGTGTATGTAGGAGGGCTGGGACGATCTGATATGTATCACGATGCAGTAAGTCATTATAAGTAATGTGTTTACCTTAAAATGTGTAAAAAGATGTGTCTAAAGTTTAGAAAGCTCATTTGACATTTATTGAAAAGTGGCAGCACTCAATTTTTACATTACAATTGTTCTCCGTACTTTTGTTCCATTTTAAACTATTATAATAATTTATTTACTATTGTTTGTTTTTAATGTACATATTGGTTATTATTGCAATCATTATAATTTGCGTGATTTTAACAACCAACATTTTTATAATTTTTTGTTTTCATTATTAATAATTATTATTATTATTATTATTATTATTATTATTATTATATGTACATACAGCAGCAGCAGTATTACTGTAGTAGCAGCAATAGTATATTATGATTATTGTTACTGTTGTGCCACTGTGTAAGTGTCACATTTAATGTGAAAAGCTTGAGAACAACTGTATTACATGGTTACCTTTGCAATGAATGTAAATGGGATCTTTAAATATCACAATTATACTTATAATGATGTTAGTTCTGTACCACTTATTGCTTGCACAATCAGACACAAAAAAAGGAAACATTATTTGGAGAATAATATAAATTTATTAATATCCATTTATATTTCTGTGTGTTTCTCTAGCACAAATGCACAAAGCATTTTTCTGAAGTTTCTTCACCCAAATAGGATTCTATTGTTTTTAGCGTGTGTTTTCTATTCCAGGCCTTTTGGACACACTTTGGAAAAAGCTAGTTTTATTTTATTTTATTATGATTATTTATTCTTCATAAGAAAAAAATAATCAGCACATTATGAAACGTGCACAACAGTGATATTGGAGGAGGAACCTCTACTTCTGAAGTAAATTTATGAATTTTCACTGCAATGTTACGTGGCTCCCCGGAAGTAGACCGTAGGGGGACCAGGGAGAGGGGGTTGAAAGATTGAAATTTCCGTTCCCTATCACTTTCTGTTCCATAGTTATGTTTGAAAATCGGAGATGTTGTAGATGCTTGGACCTCAAGCTCAATTCAGCGCCCCCTCCAGCAGATGGCCTCCTGGGTCGCCTGATGTAATGATCAGAGTTCAGCTCAGTTTAAAGCGTCCTCTGTGTGAATGAAGAACTTTTTTTCCTTTGCCTTTCCACATTCGACAAATGAATAAGTAATACATACATACATACATCTCTGTCCATTCATTTCAATGAACGAGAGCTTCTGTTTCACCCACAGGGGGCGCTAACCTACTCAGCGACACAGACGTTGCTCCCTCGAGAGGAAAAATCTGTGTTAAAGGTGTTTTTGTGATTTCTCCCCGCAGAAAGAGCGAGTGAAGGACTTTAAAGAAACCATCGTCAAATACCTGGAGACGCTGCTTCACTCACAACAACAGGTGAAACCCTCTGAAACCCCTGTGGCCCGACGGTTAGAGCGGGCCGCACACGTGCAGGGCTGACTGTGGTCTGTGTCTTTCAGATGATCAAATACTGGGAGGCGTTTTTACCTGAAGCCAAGGCCATCTCATAGACTCCGCCCCCACGCTGCACCTGTCCCCGCCCCGCTGAACAGACTGTGACTCCGAGAAAACTGCATTACCCACAATCCCCCAGGGGCCTCCTGCCGGTCTGGGGTCACGTGTTTTCGTTGCTAATGATCGAAGAGAGAAGGCAACACCGCGCCCTGTACCTGTCCTCTCTGAGTGAACTGTATTTCACACTTTACCCGACGTTTAAGGCCAGACACTGGAGACCATTTCCCCTTCACGTCTGAGCTTTAAAAATCAGACCAAACTCTCTGTACCATGTTTATTCTCTGACGTTTTGTCGCTTTGAGCCGGAGATTTATCCAGGAAGTCACTCCAACATGGCTGTGTCGCTTTCCCACGCTTCTTCATTCCCAAATACTGACATGTTTGGTATCCACGTGTAGCACGAGAGGCTGTGACCGAGATGACGCTGCGATCCATATATCACAACTGTTTCCTTTGTGGGAGACAGTTTTAGAAAATTTAGAAAAAGTTTGGAAAAAAATGTAAAATGTTGAAAAAATTAGACAGAAAACTGCTTTGGAACAGAAAAAACAAGGAGAAATTTGAATGTTGACCGTAGCTTATTCAAAAACTTAACAAGATCCAAAATCCCTCTGAGAAAATGTTTGGAACTAAAGCGTCACAAAATAAAACCACACATTTAAACCTGGCTCTGTCCATTAGTCAGATTTCGTCTCTGGAAATATCGACAATTTTGACCATTTGACCAGAAAATGACAGATTTATATATGAAAACATAAAATGACAGAAGCAACACATTTCTTCCTCATATTTGTGTCAGTAATCTGCAGCTACATTTCCAAATTGATATCTTTATGTTTGATTTTTTTGTTTTCCCTATCCACCTGCAGCGTCTTGCCTTCTATCTGATGATTTATTCAGCGTATAACCCGAAAAACAGGGACAAATGTGAATTTTTGCAACAATCCCCAAAACGAATCTGCAGTGTAAAGCTTTCACTCAGAGAGGCCGCGTTCCCCGTTCCGTCCTCGTCTTTATTTGTATTTATTGATGATTTTTTTTCCTGTCGATCAGTGAATGTTTATAACTTTGGCGCCTGGAGCTGGACTGAACCTGCTGTAACTGGACGATTTCCACGAGTCTTTCTGTGATTTAACGGCACCCGGATCATGATTTGTATTGTTTTCGTCGTGACGCTGCACTGTCGGGAGAGTTTTAAATAAAGCTTTATGTCGAATTTTTTTAAACACATTCCCGAAAAGTTTAATAAAACAAATCTATCGACCAAAATGTGCATCCTGCTGTCCTTGGTGTGATTGAAGTTTCTGCGAGGACAAAGGCCTGGTCATGCACGGCTCTGAAGTTCAGATTCAGCTCATGAGCCTTTTGCTGTGTAAAAGCACATTGGAAAGGACATTACACATACAAAACAAACAAATGCCACATAACAAGAATATAAAAGGTCAGCACCGGGAAGAGCCAATGAAGTGCTTTTAGGATCAGAGTAAGAGTCCGAAATAACAGTAAAGGATCTGATTATAACGGCTGTTTTTAGGAGATGTTTTGTTGACAGAGTGAGACGTCCAGAGATCAACCCAAACTCAAAATCCAAAGTAATAAAAAGATACTAAACTTACAGGTGGGTGCTTTGTGAGATGCTTTTTAGCGCTCATAGTCCTGTACCTGTTCCCTTCCCCAAGCTGCTTTTAATAAATCCACTTTATTTTTCCTCGTTTGAACATTTCACAAGAGGAATATTTGTTTATCCAGTTTAGTTGAGTTCCCAGGCGGCGAGGCAAAGGAAGGGGTAAGGGCCTGAGTCGTGTGCGGCCTGACAACCAGTGCTGGGGGTAACGTGCTACTTGGAGTCCTCAGATTACGTTTTCAAAGTAACAAGTTAGTTTTGCATTTGCAGGTAATCTAGTACTAGTTTCTTTTTCAAATCAAATCAAATCAGCTAGTTTGGTCCTGATCTCTCTCTCCTTTCTCTCCTTGCTCCAAAACTTTCAACAACATGGCAACATGGCAGAGTGTTCACCGAGCGCGTTCTCATTGTGGATGTACTTACATTATTTTGAACTTACTGGAGAAAAGGACAATACCGCGCTGGAGGCGGAGTTAAAGAGGAAAACCATGATGAAGCTCGTCCTCGCCTCCTAAACAACACTTTTGGCAGTATTGCTCCTTCCAATGTAAACAACAAACTCAGCTGGTTATGTGAGTGAGGAAAGCTGTACAACTAATCTAAATCAAGTAGAGTATGTGGTGTGTTATTACCAATTCAATGCACTTTGTAAAACGTCAGAGCTCCTTTACAGACGTTTTTGTAAAAAAACTGGCGCAGTTTCGGACAGCCAAACTGAAGTTAAGCTTTTATAAGTCGACTATAGGCCTGTAGTTCATGTTCATTATTGTTGCCTTTTGCTGTGATTTATCCACATATAAAATAAAGCTCAGAAGCAAATTTATTGTGCCATTATTAAACACATTTACTGGTATCGGGCTGTTAACGTTGAGCACGCTTTTTTGGCGACTCCGTTTGTGTAATGGAGCATTCCTCATCGGGAAAAAATGGACAAATGAAGGCGATGTTTAGTATTGATAACGGAAGAATCTCTAACCTTCATAATAAAGTTACGTAGTAACATAAGTTACTTTTCCAGAGGAGAAACGAGCTAACTTAACCAGTTACTTTTAAAAGTAACGTTACCTAACAATGCTGACAACACGGGGCCAGCTGACTGTGGAGCAGCCCTAAGGAGGAGCAGTTCACCAGAGGAGTTTAAGGCCCTTTTTGAGAAGGAAATTACAGTTATACCTCAACAATACCAATATACAGTACAAATTAAATTGAGTACGGTGGCACAGCGGTTAGAGCTCGTGCTTCACAGCTAGAAGGTCCGGGTTCAATTCCCACCTGGACGGGGCCTTTCTGTGTGGAGTTCTCCCCGTGTCTGCGTAGGTTTACTCCGGGTACTCCGGTTTCCCCTATCACTAAAAACATGTACAATAGGCCAGGATGAATGAGAGTGTGGTTGAGAGTGCGCATGGGGGACGACGGATGCAAATTAGCCCAAGGCTACAATCCGGTGTGGCTTGTTTACATGCATGAGACACATGTATATTCATTAACATGCACTGTCCCGACCACATAAACCAATAAAAAAAATAATAAACATTTTGCTTTTTTTTTCTTCGTTTGGCAGTGCTAGCAGAGAAGGCCCTGACAGGCCCCACCACTGGAAATAATAATAATAATAATAATAATAATAATAATAATGCATTGGTTTTATATTGCACTTTTCTGGACACTCGAAGACACTTTACATTGCTTCATTCATTCTCACTCTATACAAGGTGATGGTGAGCTACTATTGTAGCCACAGCTGCCCAGGGGTAGACTGATGGCCCTCCCACCTCCAATCACTCACTCACTACATTCACCCAGGCTTCTCCCATCCAAGTATCAGCCAGATCCTTCCTGCTTACTTCAAGATCTGACGGGATCTGGCAGAGCAAAGGCCCATACCGACTGTAGCTCATTTATGACCCGAAACAACACAATCTGTCACATCTACACACATTTTAGCTCCGAGACTGTAGTGTGTTTATTAGGGCTGTCAAAGTTAAAGCTTTAACGCACGATGAATCGGAAAAATAAGTAATCGCGATTTATTAAATTAATCGCGATTACTCGCATTAAATATTTTGACCAAACTCTTGGTCAAAACACTTAAAATAACTTCAATTTTGTCCTTAAACTCTACTTTATGAACCTAAAGGTTTGCAGATTCTGTTCAAAATGTTCAGCACCAAAGAAAATGTCTCTAAAATGTGACTTATCGAAAGCGTGTGGAAATGTTAAAGCCTTAGGCGAGCGAGATCCCTGTTTTAAGCTGTTGGGCTTTTCCCGTAGAGTTATGAGACTGTGAATATTTGGTTAATGAAATGTGACAAAATGCTATAAATTTTATGTCGGACAAGTATTAAGAATGAGAATAATTATTAGAGAAAAATGTACGATTAATCGCGATTTAAAACAAATATCGATTGACAGCACTAGTGTTTGTCTGTTTGAGCCAGCTGCTCTTTAACATATAAACTTTCTCCAGGAAATAAGTCCCAAAAACGAGAATTCTTCCCAATTTTTACATAAGTTGGAGGAGTTCAAGTATCTCGGGGTGTTGTTCACGAGTGAGGGACGATGGAGCGTGAGATGGATAGACGGATCGGTGCAGCGTCAGCAGGGATGCAGTCGCTGTATCGGACTGTTGTGGTGAAGAGGGAGCTGAGTCGATCTACAGGTATGTTCCCACCCTCACCTATGGTCAGGAGATAATGACCAAAAGGACAAAGATCGACAAAGATACAAGTGACTGAAATGAGTTCAAAACCCTTCGAGATCGTGTGAGGAGCTCAGTTACCCAGGAAGAGCTCGGTGTAGAGTCGCTTCTCCTTCACATCGAAAGGAGCCAGCTGAGAGGGGCATCTGTTCCAGAGCCTCGTGGAAGGCCCAGGACACGCTGGTGGGACTATGTCTCCGAGCTGGCCTGGTGTCGCCTCGGGGTCCCCCAGAACAGCTGGAGGAGGTGTGCGTGGATCGGGAAGTCTGGGCATCTCTGCTGAGACTGCTGCCTCCGCGACCCGGCCCCGGATAAAGCGGAAGAAAATGGATGGATGGATGTTTCCCTAAAAATTATAGAAATGAATTCCAACATTTTAACTGTCGTGTCTCTGCATTAAATTTGTCCTCCCTTTCCCTGCAGCGCCTTAAAATGTCCTTGAAAAGGCCTTCAAAAGCATTAAATGTGCCCTGCTGCAGCCGGCGTGAACCCGACTCCTTTTGGTCCCAGTTTTCCTTTTCAAAACTACTTTTTAATTAGTTTTTCCGCCCAGAGACACAGGACAAATCCAAAGCCTCGTTAACCTTCAGAGCTTTTATTTTGTTGGTATCTCGCCTGTAAACTCGGCTGAGGTTAATTCCCGCCGTTGTATCTGAGATCTTTTTTGGTCCGAGGCGCGGTTTCCGATAGCGATAGCGCGGCGGGATCCATCATATCGCGGCGCGTATACAGTGACCCGCCTGATGAAGCGCCGCGCGGCCCGAGATAAGGCGCTAATACAAGGGTGTCCAGGCTGGGCCCATTACTCCTGCAGTGTCAGGGGCGGCCGCCGGGCGAGCGAGGGAGGAAAGAGAAGAATAAAGGGCCGCGCTCGTTTGTCAGGGGCCCATGACAACTAGCTAACGGCTAATTTAGCTCCGGGAGATCAGGACTCAGACGGAGCGACTCCATTATGGTTCCGCGGCAGAGAATCCCCTCGAAATGTTGCTTTAATAAAGTTTGGACTGGACTCTCATGCGGCTTTGAGGAAAATGTCCGGTCTCGCTCACAAACACATCAGCTCACAGTTTCAGGCCTTGTCCACACGTAGCAGGGCATTTAGAAATCATCCACACCAAAGCACGTATCTGCATTGTCAAGCTAACCCCCACTTTAACCTGCTGCATTGTCTACGGTTTGGCTTTACCCAAATCTAAAAAGCCGTCAAAAAGAGCAACAAAAACGTGATGATAAAAAAACAAGTTGAAAAAGTGACGGCAACATGTCAACAATGCAGGGAAAAAGATCCGTTTAGATCAGACCAGGGCAAAATACGGTCCCCGGGCCACATCCGGCCCTCGAGATGATTAAATCGGGCCCACGGCTTGTAGGGCATACATTTCTGAGTATGTCAAAAAATAAAAAAGTAAGTCTCTAGGCCATTCCTGTGTGGAGTTATGATTGAAGAAATTACCAGAATGCTCACTCCAGTCACTAGGGGGCTGCTTAAATAAAAATTAAAATTACGAATTTCACAAGTGTCCAGCAGAGGGCACTGACATAATGAGAGATCAGGATATGAACAACACATTGGCTACAGTCCTGTCAGGCTCATTATTATTCATTTATTGAAAAAAAGTTTCCTCAACAGTATTTTCCCAATTAAAACATATGTTTATTTTGGAGCTTTTGTTTATGGACCCGGAAATACACTCCCCATTTATGTCTTGGCCGCCAGGGAAATTTACTTGGAGACCCCTGCTACAGTGTATCGTTTCTTTTCATTCAAATGCACAGGTGCTTTCAGTGCGATGGTAAAAGTTCACGAGGATAAGAAGTTGAACTTAAATAACGATGCTCACACATGCTTGGCTTGATATGGCTAAAAATAATAGTACTATAATAACAGTTCGAAATACAGGATTTAGTGTAATGTACAATGGGATAAAGTTGAGCAGAATAAGTTCGAGTTATTGTTGGTGCGGCCCTCCGACTCAGTTCAAGCTTCTCATGTGACCCCTTATTAAAATTAATTGCCCATCCCTGGTTTATATCAATTGTGTTGTTTTCAAATGGCCTACAGGCTGTAAACTCCGGTCAAGAATTTTTTGAGATTTTGGGTAAAGCCGAGTTAATTGTTCAAATCGTTCAAACAAACACAGTTTTGAGGTGTCCCGCTGTTTCTGATGGATGGGAGCAACATCCAGGAACTTTTGCTGAGCCACGCCCCCCTTTGGCGGAATCAAGTGTTAAAGGAACAGGCCACCGTTCTTCCATACTGAGATATGTTCTTACCTGAGCTTAGACGAGTTGATATGTACCTGTCTGGTCTTTGTGCAGTCACGCAAGAAAACCAAAGATGTTGTTAGCATTTGGCCTCTCCCAGTATACTCCTAAGAACCCATACGGGGGTGAAGTTGGAAGCGACCAAGCTCTTCCATGGGCACAAAGACCAGACAGGTACATATCAACTCTTCTAAGCTCAGGTAAGAACATATCTCAGTATGGAAAAACGGTGTGCCCTCAGTCATGCAAAAAGACCAAAGATGTTGTTAGCATTTGGCCTTTCAGTATATTCTTATAGCTCCAAACGGGGATGAAGTTGGAAGCTACCACGCTCTTCCACGGGCACAAAGACCAGACAGGTGGGTATCAACTCGTCTAAGCTCAGGTAAGAACATATCTCAGGATGGAAAAACGGTGGCCTGTTCCTTTAAAAATGGCATTCGTGTGTATCTGGGAACAGGGATCATTTCTCGTTCTGAGGATCAAATTTTCCAAACCAGTGTCAGAACCACAGGAAAATGGCCGTTCTTGATTACTGACTGTTTTGTGCAAAATGATATGAGCGAGTTTATCGATTGTCAGGGCTCATAATAATTGGGGAAATAGCTCCACATTGTGGCCGTGCTTTGTGATGTCTTTGATCGGTAAACATTCAGACTTACTAAACATGCTCAGCGTTAGGCCTCATGAAGATAAGATAGGTAAGATAAGATAAGATAAGGCTTTATTGATCTCATAATGGAGAAATTAACTTGTTACATTCAGCTCTCAGAAAGACTCAGGGTGTGCGGAATACAGTAGACAGGAAATGTGCAAACAATTAAATAGTAAATAGAGGTACTGTACTGTACTGTATACAATGACTACCAAAAACTTTAACGGGGCAAAAAGTAAAAACAATAAAAAATAAAATAAACAGACTATAATTTAAAAAGAGTCAGTATTAGCAGTGCAGGTTTACAGTCATAGTGCAATAATGAATGATTCCCTGGGTTTTAAAACATTAGCAATAGCAGCCAGTTGGTTAACTTCTTAATGAACCATGTGCTATTTGCTCATAAGCTACAAAACTACATCGCAGGCTGTATGATTTTAATTTAATGACAATATAAGGCTAATGCTAACAGTTAGCTCATACGATGCTAACGTTATATAAACGTTTCTCCAAACCAGATATAATTAAAAACATGCGACATAACGTTATGTTGAAAGCTGTGACCAAAAGTAACGTTCACGTCACGGATGCAGTGGTTTTGTTAGAGTTTTGTCATTAGCTGCTCCTCCACTGGGGGGGCGCTGTTACTGTCTTCATCTCATATCCGAACTCGGGGCAGTCTGGAGGTCTCCGAGTTACCAGTTGCCTGGAACGCACCATATAGTGTATTAATAGATTATTTTATTTTATTTTATTTGTTTGGTCGGGACAGTGCAAGTTTATGAACAAGCCACACCGGATTGTAGCCTTTGGCTAATTTCCATCCGTCGTCCCCCATGCGCACTCTCAAACATCCTGGCCTATTGTACATGTTTTTAGTGGTAGGGGAAACCTACACAGACACGGGGAGAACATGCAAACTCCACACAGAAAGGCCCCGTCCAGGTCGGAATCGAACCCGGACCTTCTTGCTGTGAAGCACGAGCGCTAACCGCTGTGCTACCGTGCCGCCATTACAGACGGCATCTTTGGAATTTCATATATATGGTCATGTTTGAAGCAGTCAGAGGGAAAAACTTTGTCGGAATATATTTTTCTCCTAAATAAAGAGACAAGGACATGGAGAGGAGCAAAGGGGCCATAACAGCCCATAAATACTTAGAAAACCATTTGCTGTGAAAAGAAATTCCACATGGACTTTGGCTTGACTTTATTGGTGTGTGATAAAGATGTTTATAGTCTGCCAGAAAACAGCTAAAAATTATGAAAAACTGTGCTTCCTGTGCGAGGTTTTCTCCCCCCTGGGCTAGGCCACGCCCCCTTGTATCACAGGACGTTCTAGAACGGCGTCAACGCGACACAGTTTTGCATCAGTATGATCCAAAATGTTCCGCAGCTCTGGCCCGGGACGAGCTGTGAGTGACAGTGTAAAGGACACAAAAGGCCGGACTAAGCAGCGTTCGGGCCCCGGGGGAGGTCCAGGGGCCTTGTGTGTGTGTGTGTGTGTGTGTGTGTGTGTGTGTGTGTGTGTGTGTGTGTGTGTGTGTGTGTGTGTGCGTGTGTGTGTGTGTGTGCGTGTGTGCGCGGCGGGTCAGGATTTGAATAATCGTTGGCGGTGACAGGACGACGCGATCAATGTTGTTCTAAAAGCGCTGGGTAAAAAACAACAGACTGTCTGAAGTGTCTCCCGTGAAGATCTACGAGGCCTCACCGCGGGCTGTCAGCGGGACCGGGGAGAACAGGAGGAGGGGGGGGAGCGTTCAACCTTTTTCATCACGGACGTCAATGACAAGTGTCAAGCAGCAGAATTCAGGCCTTTGTGGGAATCAGAGCTTTGGCTTCTTCAGCGGAACGTCACACACTTCAGCCAGTGGCGGACAGTATCTTATTTTAGCCTTAATAAATGATGAGGTAACACTTAATTCATCATGAACACTTAACCCATTACCTGCCATCTTGTCCAATCCAACTTTATTTATATTGCACTTTAAAAACAACACTGTTGACCAAAGTGCAGTACACACAGAGCAGGGCAAACGGTAAAAAGAAAAAACTCACAATAGACATAAACCAATGCAAAGGTAATGAGAAAATCATTACAAAGTCAAATGTCAATCTCTATCAAAAGCCCTGGAAAAAAGACGTGTCTTAAATTCCGACATAATAACAGGCAATGAGTTGACCTGTCTAAGATGCAAGGGCAGTTCATTCCATCATTTTGGACCCACAACAAAAAAAGCACGGTCTCTGTTTCCTGTTTGTCTTTGGGACCATGAGCAGAGAGAGATCTGCAGACCTGAGGACCTGAAGTACAGTGGTCTCCAAGCCCATGAAGGCATTTAAAACACATTTTAAACTCAATATGGAAGTGGACAGGGAGCCAATGCAAGGATTTTAAAATAGGAGATATGTGCTCCCTCTTTTTTGTGCTCGTCAAGAGTTGAGCGGCAGCGTTTTGTATCAACTGGAGTCTGGCAAGAGAGGTCTGGTTCAGCCCAACATGCAGGGCATTACAATAATCAACACGGTTTGTCACAAAAGCATGAATTAAAATCTCAAAGTTCTGCCGTGACAGAACAGGTTTTACTTTAGCCAGTTGACGAATTTAGAAGAAGCTTGTTTTGACAACTGAGCTAATCTGAGAGTTAGGGTTATAAATATCCAAATCTCAAAGCGTATTCACTGCAGAGCTTATAACCTGTATGCCAGTGTGATACCTCATTTGAAAGCCAAGACTTTCTAGTTTCTAAAACTTACATCACATTTGCCGTTCCCAACACTAATCATAACCCTAACCCCCGGGGGGACGGCAGGTAACAGGTGAACAACTGCTTAACAATGAATAAGTGAATTATGTGAAGAACTATTCTTTATGAGTTAGGCATTAACTGTAGTAGTTAAGGAGTTATTAATAAGTGTTAGTCAAACTTACAGGAGGATTCACACCAACCCGAGTCACTGTTCGGGGCAGGTCTCCTCTCGCCTGCTCCGTCTCACCTGCTCAGAGCAACATGAAGCCTGAACCCCAGACTGACCCTGGCAGATGCACAGTGCACATAATGTTTAGTAGTAAATTGTAACAAAAGGCCTCAGTCCTCGTTCAAACACAGTGTGGTGTCATCTCTGGTGAGTGAATAGTTTTCTCAGAGAGTCCCGTCGCATTTTTATTTCTGTTTATTTCACAAAGAAGTTCCTATAGTTTTCCGGCTGTTAAAATGTTGAGTTTAATAACTCAAAAACACAATAGAAGAGCTCTCCTTCTAATATCCAGCTGGTAACACTCGGCCAATCACAGCGCTCCCAGTGCGGCGACGAGAAACGCCTATTTGACAGAATTAATACTTAATTTATCATGAATAATTCATTAGTTAAGTGTGACTAACACTTAATAACTATTTAACTACTACAGTTAATGCCTAACTCATGAATGAACAGTTCTTCACTTATTCGTTGTTATGTCCCAGCTGAAAACATACCTTTGTTCTTCGTCTTCTGTTGTATTTTCTTGCCTTTTTTTTATTGTGCCATTTATTGTAATGGTTTTATTATGCTCCATTTTTCTACCATTTAGTTTGATGTTGTTGTTTATGATGTGTTCTGCACTTTGGTCACCTGCATTGTTTTTAAAGTGCATGATAAATAAAGCTGGATTGGATTAGATTAGATTGGTTCAGACCTAGTTCAGACCTAGTTCAGACCTGGTTCAGACTTGGTTTAGTCCTGGTTAAGTCCTGCTTCAGACCTGGTTCAGACCTGGTTCAGACCTGGTCTCGTCCCGTCTCGTCCCGTTGACTGTTATGTATCCGTACGCTCTCCGTATCGACACGTGTCACCGCGGTGCAGATTCATGGCTTTATGCAAACGCCTCATCGATCCGAGCGTTCCGACTCGTCAGCCGTCACTCCGCCGCACGCCGCCGGAAAAACTGGGTCTGAGCGGAAAAATGTCACGGAAACAACAAACGCACTGTCAAAACGGAGGACGGGAGGGCATCTGGCACACGCCACAGGATTACACAGCGGCAGCTTTAGAGCAAAAACAATCTGCACAATTTCAGCCAAAAGAGTGGAACTATGTCTTTATTTTGTACTTTTGCTGCTTGACTCCGCCTTCCACAGCTTTTCCATGTTCTGCTTTTAACCACCTTACCCCCCGCCTTAACCAAGAACATTATCTCCTGTTTGGCTTTACCCAAATCTAAAAGCTTCTCTACTGGAGCTTACAGCCAATAGACCCGTGTGACGCCTCATTTGAAAGCTGAGCACTTCCGCAAAAAGTGCTTCCTCGTTATGATTGTCACGTTTTCATCACGTTTTTGTTGCTTTTTTGACATGTTTTGGTGACATTTTTGTGGCTTGATCGAAGTTACACAAAATGTAAAAACACCTTAGGAGCACTTTGATATCCGTGCGGAGAATTCTATAGGAGTGAAGATATTACTGTGCGGACGTCGACGGTGTTATTACGCCTTACAATATAGTACCTCTTTTTATCCGCTTAGAAAATCGACATGTTTAATTTTGTGTAACTATATTTGGATCGTGTAACTACTCACATAACCGTAATTAAATAGGGAAAACTTTTAACTTCACCCCAGTTTGGGTCCATAGAGGAGAGGAGGAGAGGCTAAATGCTAACAACATGTTTGGTCGTTTTGCGTGACTGAGCGCACACGTAAAGACCAGACACGCTCAGGTAAGAACATATCTCAGTGTGGAAGAATGGTGGCCTATTCCTTTAAGTGTTAATTCATCATTTATTAAGGCTAAATAAGGTGTAGTTATTATGAAGTGTTACCTTACTCACAGTACTCAAGTAACATTTTCTCCAAGTAGTTTTTTACTTTTTGAGCAAAATGATTTCAAAGTAACATTACTCTTACTTGAGTAAATATTGCATTTGCATTTGTCTCATTTCAAAAACATTTTCTAACGGAGCCGCTGCTCGGCCCTGGAGTTTGCTCCGTTCTGTCTGTTTCTCATTTTCTCCTGCTCTCAGCTGAACTTTAGCAGCTCCTCTCCAGCCGTCGCCTCGAGTCTCGTCAGGCTGAGAGCGGGACAGAAGCCTCTCCCTCCTGTTCTTCGGATTTGGGACTTTTCATCTCTGACTGAGGGGATTCATCGGCTGCCAACAGTGACAGCTCCAAAGGTCCGCCATCGATCTGCAGCGGATCAGGCGGCAGAGCAGGTCGCCTGATTACCGGCAGGTTGGTGGTTTGCTGGTGCAACACATCTTTATCACTGTCTTACACTTTGTTGGTTAGAAAATGCAAAGCTGATCTAAAACAGCTAGAACTAAATATCCAGTAGTTTCACTTCCGGGTTTCCACACATATCCCATAAGCTCCTCCCACCCCTCGCCTCTTGCTCTCTATCAGCGCAGCTGTTTCAATAGAACTGCCCACTACAGAGTGAAGCTATGGCGAGTGTTTACTCCATGATAAAGTAATGGAGCTTTGCCAGAGGAGGTGAGGAAAGCATATTTCCTGGATACGCAGGAGCTCAGGAGGAGTTTTCTTTAGCCCAACGCACACCGAATCGCCTTGACGCGTGGCAAAAGAGCCTCCTTTATTTTCTATGAGAGAACGCACACCGAGGTTGCAGTGACGCGCGACGACGCTGGACCCTGCGCCACGATTCAGATTTGTTGAATCCAGACGCGGCGGCGCGGAGGAAAACACAAGCTTTTAACCTCCTGCAGAGGCACAGAGGCGGGTCTGGTCAGTGACAGACAGGGGGCGCCTTGAACTTTGTTTGGACAAGAGAAACCGCGGAGAAAGAGAAGAGCCAGGTTTGCTCTCTCTCTCTGCAACACGGACATACGTGTCTTCTTTTATATATGATAAATGTATAAATCACGTGTTTAAAGCCCCGCACGGTTTGAGAAAAGCCTCTCAAGTGCCGTGACGTGGCGCGCTCCGGTGTGTGTTGAAATCCCACATGGACGCGCGTCAGAGGACGTGCCGCAGCGCGCTGCGTTCTGGTGTGCGTTGAGCTTTTGAGCTGCCGCCGCGCTGATATGAAACAGCCACTAGGGACAATTCAAAGATTACTCAAAGATGCACGTGTGGCTCCAAACACAGATTCATGTCTGTTTTTGATGAGAGCACAACATTGTAACATGGTCAAAAGCTCTAAATAGTCAATTTTGCAGAGTGTTTTGAGCCCAACAGATGAAGGAGAAGAGTTCCCTAAACAGGAGATTCTAAATCCCAGGTTAAAAAATTAAATGTATGTAGATAGATATGGGAGCAACATCTCCCTGAGAAGGTTTTTCCCCCCTTTTGGTGAAAATTCTGGAACCTTTTCAGAGTTTGCTAGCCTGTTCGATGTATTTCCTATAGCTGTTCATTAGCCTGTTCAATGCATTTTTCTTATAGCTGTTAGCATGAGCTTGTTCAGTGTGTTTTTCCTATAGCTGTTAGCATTAGCCTGTTCAATGTATTTTTCCTACAGCTGTTAGCATTAGCCTGTTCAGTGCATTTTTCTTATAGCTGTTAGCATTAGCTTGTTCAATGTATGTTTCCTATAGCTGTTAGCATTAGCCTGTTCAATGTATTTTTCCTATTTCCATTTGCATTAGCCTGTTCAATGTATTTTCCCGATAGCTGTTAGCATTAGCTTGTCCAATGTATTATTCCTATAGCTGTTCATTAGCCTGTTCAATGTGTTTTTTCATATAGCTGTTAGCATTAGCTTGTTTAATGTGTTTTTCCTATTGCCGTTAGCATTAGCCTGTTCAATGTGTTTTTTCATATAGCTGTTAGCATTAGCTTGTTTAATGTGTTTTTCCTATTGCCGTTAGCATTAGCCTGTTTAATGTGTTTTTCCTATTGCCGTTAGCATCAGCCTAGCGTGGCCTTTGCCAATCCGTAAACTCTGGTCAATGGAATCATTGTGTCCCTGGAATTCAAGTAGAATCCAGGGACACAACTTGGTTTTGGGGCATTTTGAGAGAGACATAGCTTGAGAAACTGTAGTCTCCAAGCTTTCCAATGATGTGTAACACATGGAAATCTGATCATATTTGGAGAAGATGTGGCAAATTGAAGTTAACAACTCCAAAAAGCCCAAAGGGCAGGAAAAGCCATCTAAACTTTTGGGCAGTTCTCACCTCTCTCTGCTGCTCGAGTGACAATAGGGCTGATTTACATCTCATTTAGATAAGCCATATCCGCGGCTCCCCCGTGAAGCTGTAAAGCACAGGGGGTAGAAAAGGCAAAAAGCAAGAAAAATGTGCCATCAAAGAAAAACAAAAAGGGTTGCAAACAGGTAATATATAAATAATTATCTCTTGCTTAAATCCACTTCCCATACCTCTACAGCAACTAGCAACACAATGACAACTAGCAACATTATCCCAACACACACACATTTGACCAGAGGGAAAGAAGAACGCACACACACGATCATTAGTACCATGGACAATGACTACGTTAAATATTATCCTTAACCTGCACGCAGCTTACGACCAAAAAAAACACAAACAAATCCAACCCACTGAACACACCACGTTAGCTTACAGCACAACAATGGCCTCATCAAAAAGCAAACAGACAGGATGGCACAGCGGCCACAAGCGACAAAAAAAAAAAACTTACACTCACCCGTCTGAAGTAACCTTTGCGTGCAGTCGCACTGATGATGCGACTGGAAAAGTCGCAATAATATCCGCGCAATAATATCTTCACTTTACTATGCGGACGCCGAAGTATTCCTGGTATTATTACGCCTTACAATATAATTCCCCTTTTTATCCGCTTAAAAATCCACATTGTTTAATTTTGTGTAATTATATTTTATAGTGTAACACTTCATGTAACCATATTTAAATGAAAACTTGGAAGAGTTTGGTAGCTTCTATCTTCACCTCATTTGGAGCTATAGAGGAGAGGAGGAGAGGCTATACTGTATGCTAACACCGTCTGTGCTGTGTTTATGTGAGGGGGGCACGCGTGAAGACCAGACAGGTACAGATGAACTCGTCTAAGGTAAGAACATATCTCAGTATGTAAAAACGGTGGCCTATTCCTTTAAATATACCATGACTGCTAGCTTAAACATGTAGAGGCTTCTTCATGGCTTCAACTAAACGATTCTCCAAAAAAGTGAAACTCACCAATTTTCAAAAAATTTGCTTGTTTCTTCATTTGCGAGAAAGTGAGTCTCGGTGGGTCACAATTATCATTTCCCTACATGTACGTCTGGGCCTGATCTCAGTGGCTGCGTTTCATCAGTCGAACCACCTGAAAACGGAGCTCAATTGTAAAGTTCCAGACCCTCTGTACGAAACGAAATGAGTACGAGGGTATGGTAAAACCAGGCTAGCATCAGCCTGTTTGATGTGTTTTTCCTATTGCCGTTAGCATTAGCCTGTTTAATGTGTTTTTCCTACACCCGTTAACATTAGCCTGTTTAATGTGTTTTTTTTATAGCTGTTAGCATTAGCCTGTTTAATGTGTTTTTCCTATTGCCATTAGCATTAGCCTGCTCAAAGCCTTGTTAGGAACTATTTAGTACATGTACAGACCTTTGCAGATTCTACTTCAGATAAGAATTAGCATAAAAAAATGAGCTAAATGGCAAGTTTCTACTTTTTGGGTCGGATAGCTACATCCAATGGCCACTAAACGTCATCTTATAAAATGTTAATGATGGAGAAAATACAGAAATTATATAAATGTTATACACAGACATATAGGGACATACCTCGCAATAGGCTACTTATTACTAATAAAGGGATCAAATGGCATTTGTAGGAATCGGCTTGGAGCTAACAGCGTTTCTATGATCGCTGCTCACTACTTTTCAGAAACTGTAACTGCAGCAGAGAACAAACCGAAGCAGCTCAAATGTTTTAGTCTTCATTTAGTCCGTGTTTTGTTCCTGTTGTGACGTTAGCGCCGCTGACAGTCCTAAAGGGCAGAGCTGAGATCGAACAGACTCCATCACAGCTCTGTGCCGCTAATGCATACAAATCACTGGACTACAACCAAGATGGCCGCCCGATCGATTCCCCCTCAGTGTCTAATGCATACAAATCAGAGGGAGGAGATAACCACTCTGCCACAGGAGCACGGGAATAACGGCTCTGACAAAAACAAAAAGGTCGAGAAAAATGAAGAAAATGACAAAAACAAGAGAAGAAACGACCAAAAGACTAATTGAAAGATTAAAGGAAACAACATACATAAAAAGAGAAAGAGAAAATGACAACAAAACGGAAAAAAGAGTGACAAATTAATAAAGGGAAATTATGAGAAAAACACAAGCAAACAAAAAATCATGACATTAAAATAATGATGAAAACTGCATCATTATAGACCCTCAGTGACATCAGGAAGTGATCAAGAGAAATAAGATTTTAAGTGTAAAACTACAACTTAAAAATGTGGTTCTGTTGTGGCTTAAGGTGCCAGAACAAGAGGAATGACATTTGAGACGATAAAATAAGGTTTCTCTGATATTTCCAAAAACAGTTAGACATTTGTTTATCGTTACTATGACAACAGCTACAATGGAAATAGATAGGAATCGAGCCTCCCGCCTCCAGCTAAGCCCGAATGTTTACAAACAATAAAAGGGTCTATAGCATTATAACCTTCCTCTCTCTTGGTACAGCTGAGTTTTTTGCCTTTTTCTGTGAACTGCATTTATAGTTTCTGTTCCACATTGTTTTACTGGATACTTTTGTACGTCTTTGCCATGTTTTTGTGGGGTTCTGCAGATTTTTTTTTACCGCAGAGAGTCCATAATGGTCCTGAAGAAAGCAGCTAGCTTATGAGCTAAAGACATTTGAGACCTATACATTTCTTCTTCTGAAACACTGAAGAGGCACCAAGAGCCCCTGCACCTGCAGCACAGTGGAGGTGTCGGAAGAGGAGCTACAGGAAACAAGGAAGGGCTAAACGAGGAGGTATCTGGGCAAGACTCGTAGGGACAGAAGCCACACATGCCTTCTATTGTTCAGGCTAATGGACGTTCACTGGAGAATAAAACAGATTAACTGCTAAGCTCTTCCCAGAAGATAGTGAATGACTGTTGTGGAGCGGTGGGAGCTGCGCAGGAGGAAGAGGAAGGAGGAGGTGGAGGAGCTGACCAGTGCAGGACACCACGCTCTGAAACAGGGTCAAACCCAGCTGCACCGTTTCAGAGGATCAGAGGAGACTGAAGGCAGCCAGCCAGGTTTCCTCCGGGTGCTATACGGTTTCCCCGACTTCCAAAACATGCTGGTCAGCTTGACCCACAGCGGCTCAGGACTAACACCTGAACCATATATATAATATACAAGAGATAACCGGTGTTCCATTCAGCCCCATTCATAGTAATGATCCCAAGTGGTCTGTGAGATTAACATGGCTGCTCAATCTCCTATACGAAGCCTGTCCGCCCGTCCCGTGACCGGCTACGAGCCTCCACAGTGCTCCACCTGTCGATCATAGATCCCTGTGCCAATTCAAACCCTAGCCCTAGATTTGAGCGAGGGGTAGGGTGTCCCAATACTTTAGGGAGTAAGAGGAAGTGCCTGTCCCCCCTAAAAATGCCCCTTGGCAGCAAGTCAGCTCTGGACCAGACTTGCGGCCAAGGGAGTATAATTTAACCATAGACTTAATGCAAACTATACGATCTGAATGTGTTGGCCGTCTGGTTTTTAGACACAATCGTAAGCTAGTTGGTAGCTGAGTTGAGCAAAGTGGCAAAATTAAACAAAACGACATACCAGAAACATCCTGACGATTGCAAGCATACGGCGAACGCGTCTTCTGTTTCGTACATTTCTTCTCCGTTGATTTATCAAACACAGATAAATCAACATAGCAGACACAACAGGCAGGAGCTCCGATCGCTGCGCTAATTTGCATATTATGGTGTCCCACTTCTTAGGGGAAAATCTTCACTTGTACTTCCCAATTTACTGTGGAGGGAACTCATAGCAAGTGAGAGGAATGGGACTAGTGCTGATGTCCAAAAACCAGCGTGGAAAATAATGCTGTATGTCACATGCATTGTCACATGGGTCATAGTAATAATAATAGTAGTAACAGTAATAGGGGAGAGGATAACCACTCTACCACAGGGAGGATAACCACTCTGCCACAGGGAGGATAGCCACTCTGCCACAGGGAGGATAACCACTCTGCCACAGGGAGGATAACCACTCTGCCACAGGGAGGATAACCACTCTGCCACAGGGAGGATAACCACTCTACCACAGGGAGGATAACCACTCTGCCACAGGGAGGATAGCCACTCTGCCACAGGGAGGATAACCACTCTACCACAGGGAGGATAACCACTCTGCCACAGGGAGGATAGCCACTCTGCCACAGGGAGGATAACCACTCTGCCACAGGGAGGATAACCACTCTGCCACAGGGAGGATAACCACTCTGCCACAGGGAGGATAACCACTCTGCACAGGGAGGATAACCACTCTCCGGTCCCGGGGGTGGTGGAAAAGTGTTTTATTGCCGACATCGATCGTTGTGTATAATTTGGGGCCGTGGCTGAACTCCATTAAGCGACTCTCCAGCGGTGAATGTAAAACAGGCTTCAGCGACGCCGCGCGGGACTTCCACACGACCAAAGAGAAATTGTTTTTCACTTTTAAAGGTTGCGCAGCGCAGAGTTGCCGGTTTGATTCCCCACAGACCGAGAGCAGAGTGTGCTGCTAATGAGACAATGAGACCCAGTGCTCCATTTGATTCAAGTTAAAGGCAGTGCTGCTGCTCAAACTACTTGGTTTCATTACGTGAGTACTGGTCAAATATAACTCCAATCAGAGTAAAGTTGCTCAGACATATTTTTACTTAAGTGAAAGTACTGAAGTATTTGCTGGAGAAAATACTTCGGTATTCAAAGTGTTTACAGTTTTCATTTTCAGTAATAGTTTGCTGCAGGCCCAGAGCCACGGCCGTCGTTAGGATTAGTTGGTTTGGTTAGGTTGGTTGTTAGGATTAGGTTGGGTTGGGTTTGGTTTGGTTATGGTTAGGTTAGGATTGTTAGGATTAGGTTGGGTTAGGATTAGGTTTGGTTATGGTTAGGTTAGGTTAGGATTTTTAGGATTAGGTTGGGTTGGGTTTGGTTATGGTTAGGTTGGTTGTTAGGATTAGTTAGGATTAGTTGGGTTATGGTTAGGTTAGGATTGTTAGGATTAGGTTTGGTTATGGTTAGGTTAGAATTGTTAGGATTAGGTTGGGTTGGTTTGGTTATGGTTAGGTTAGGATTGTTAGGATTAGGTTGGGTTAGGATTAGGTTGGGTTATGTTAGGTTAGGATTGTTAGGATTAGGTTTGGTTATGGTTAGGTTAGGATTGTTAGGATTAGGTTGGGTTATGGTTAGGTTAGGATTGTTAGGATTAGGTTGGGTTATGGTTAGGATTGTTAGGATTAGGTTGGGTTATGGTTAGGTTAGGATTGTTAGGATTAGGTTTAGGATTAGGTTGGGTTATGGTTAGGTTAGGATTGTTAGGATTAGTTTGGTTTGGTTGGTTGGTTTTAGGATTAGGTTTGGTTATGGTTAGGTTAGGATTGTTAGGATTAGGTTTGGTTATGGTTAGGTTAGGATTGTTAGGATTAGGTTTGGTTATGGTTAGGTTAGGATTGTTAGATTAGGTTTTGGTTAGGTTTTGGTTAGGTTGTTTGGTTATGGTTAGGTTAGGATTGTTAGGATTAGGTTGGTTATGGTTAGGTTAGGATTGTTAGGATTATGGTTAGGTTAGGATTGTTAGGATTAGGTTGGGTTATGGTTAGGTTGTTAGATTAGGTTAGGTTATGTGTTAGGATTAGTTTGGTTATGGTTAGGATTGTTAGGATTAGGTTGGGTTATGGTTAGGTTAGGATTGTTAGGATTAGGTTGGGTTATGGTTAGGTTAGGATTGTTAGGATTAGGTTTGGTTATGGTTAGGTTAGGATTGTTAGGATTAGGTTGGGTTATGGTTAGGTTAGGATTGTTAGGATTAGGTTGGGTTATGGTTAGGTTAGGATTTAGGTTGGGTTATGGTTAGGTTAGGATTGTTAGGATTAGGTTTTTGGTTATGGTTAGGTTAGGATTGTTAGGATTAGGTTTGGTTATGGTTAGGTTAGGATTGATTAGGATTGTAGGATTAGGTTGGGTTATGGTAGGTTAGGATTGTTAGGATTAGGTTGGGTTTGGTTATGGTTAGTTAGGATTGTAGGATTAGGTTGGGTTGGGTTTGGTTATGGTTAGATTAGGATTAGGTTGGGTTTGGTTATGGTTAGGTTAGGATTGTTAGGATTAGGTTGGGTTGGGTTTGGTTATGGTTAGGTTAGCATTGTTAGGATTAGGTTGGGTTTGGTTATGGTTAGGATTAGGTTGGGTTGGGTTTGGTTTTGGTTAGATTAGGATTGTTAGTGTGGCAGTATGCCTGCAGGCGGGCACTGCCACTTGTAGTTTTGATGGTGATTGGCTGTGCGCGCCAACCGTCACCTGATAAATAGCACTTCCGTTTATTGTTTGACCTCTGACTTCCTGTACGCCCAGTCTCCGGTGTTTTGGTTGTTGCTCCTCGCCACTCTCCAGTCCAGTTTGTCGCGGCGCCGTCATGGGCTTGCGGTCTCCCTGTAACTGGTCATGCTAGTAGTTGAGTGGATTGGCTGCGTTGACTCGGACTCCGCTGTCAAAGCCCCGAGCCATGCAAATGCCCCGCTCAGACGTCTAGGACCAAGGAGGGTCGTCACTGCCGCCTGTTTTTTTCTCCGCGCTTTTATCACCTTTTTCCTTGCCTTTTTCTCCGCCCTTTTACCACCTTTTTGTTTGCCTGTTCTGTTATTATTCCCCTGTCACTGGATTCGTGGAGCGCCGTATGTGCGCAACGTCGTCATGGGTAGACTGTGGTAACAGAAAGATGTACTGAAGACAAGTAACTAAACGAACTGTGAAACGAACGGACAAACCTGGTCTTAATTACAAATGTGAAAATAAATGTAAAACTTTTCTATACAGTGCCTGGCCTCTGTGATCCATCTACTCAACAACGAACCTACGTGCTTTTCCTTACTTTCTGGTGCTGGCCATCTCCAGCTGGCGTTGTCTGGCAATTTTATGTTTAAAACAGCTAAGTTAACCCTCGCATTGCCACATTAGGATTAGGTTGGATTTGTTGGTTAGGTTAGGATTGTAGGATTAGGTTGGTTGGTTATGGTTAGGTTAGGATTGTTAGGATTAGGTTGGGTTGGGTTTGGTTATGGTTAGATTAGGATTGTTAGGATTAGGTTGGGTTGGGTTTGGTTATGGTTAGATTAGGATTGTTAGGATTAGGTTGGGTTTGGTTATGGTTAGGTTACGATTGTTAGGATTAGGTTGGGTTGGTTTGGTTATGGTTAGATTAGGATTGTTAGGATTAGGTTGGGTTTGGTTATGGTTAGGTTAGGATTGTTAGGATTAGGTTGGGTTTGGTTATGGTTAGGTTAGGATTGTTAGGATTAGGTTGGGTTGGGTTTGGTTATGGTTAGATTAGGATTGTTAGGATTAGGTTGGGTTTGGTTATGGTTAGATTAGGATTGTTAGGATTAGGTTGGGTTTGGTTATGGTTAGGTTAGGATTGTTAGGATTAGGTTGGGTTGGGTTTGGTTATGGTTAGATTAGGATTGTTAGGATTAGGTTGGGTTTGGTTATGGTTAGGTTAGGATTGTTAGGATTAGGTTGGGTTTGGTATGGTTAGGTTAGGATTGTTAGGATTAGGTTGGGTTTGGTTATGGTTAGGTTAGGATTGTTAGGATTAGGTTGGGTTTGGTTATGGTTAGATTAGGATTAGGGTTAAATTAGGGTCAATTAGGAACAAAAATAACAAGCACTTCCTATGCTGTTTGAAGTTATGTTATCTTTATCAATCAACAGAAGCATAGTTACACTTTCCAAATCTGTTCATAAGATTGTATTTTTTTAATGAAAACTTGTCACTCATCATATGCGTTAAGTAGATCAACATCAGCCTTCCTCAGTGATGATTGTTCAGTACAGGGGCTTTAATATACAGTAATGCCTGTAACTCACATTTTATACTTTTCAGTAAAAGTCAAAGTTGCAGAATCCCATTCTCTGTGTTTCCCTAAAGGCGGCGGACACAGGTGCATGGTGGGTAATTGTCTCTCTCACTCCGTCTTTCTGCTGAGTCGGACTTTTAAAGGTTAGCGCTCATCCTCCCGTCTGCGCTTCACCTGCTGCTCAAACAGGACTACGCTACCCACAATCCCCCTGGGTTCCGTGCTACCCACAATCCCCCTGGGCTCCCCCCCGAATCCTGGAACAGGCCTCGTACGGAAGAGCAAAGTTTGCAAAAGTCAGTAGGGGAGACGGGGCTGGTGGTCACACTGCTTTGTAAAGCCGCACTAGGGGCGCTGTGACTTTACGTTGTCACTGAAGATCAAGTTTAAAGCGAGACACTGAAGGTGAATAGAAAAAAAAATAAAGTAGAGATATTTGTTCAGAGAAATGTTTGATTTTGTTCAGCTTTTGAATAAACTAGTTAGTAGTGAACAATAATAACAAATTCATGTTTCGCCTTGTCTTTTGGGTTCAAAGCTCAATAAAACAGGAGCAGGAAGCAAGACTTGACCTTTCGCAAAAGCTCCGCCCCTTTAGCAGCTGTTGCTATCTGCGGCAAGAAGAAGGAGTTCACCACATGTCATAACGGGGAGAAGTGTGTGTTAGTGAGTGGGTTACAATGTGCAGTGGAGGAATATACTGTATTCACAATAAACAACTATCTGCCTCATGTGAAATCAGAAAAACCCTGGAGCTGCTTAAAGCTCAGGCACTTAAAGAGGGGGTATTATGTAAAATCGACTTTTTCAAGCTTTATATCATGTTATTATGTCATTCCCTCATTAACACATGCCTGGAGTGTTGCCTTGGCTCATTCACATATTTTGAGTAATCAGTAAAAACTTAAGGCCTGTTCATACTCCACAAGATGCAAGAACTTTTTTCTCTCACCCAGAGCTCCGAGAACAAAATGACGTCATTATGTTCTCGGAGCTCCTGTTCGGCAGTTCTTTCACGTTGTTCTTGACACCTGAGCTGAGCAGAACTTTGTTCTGCAGGGCTGCAAGAACTCTTGCTGTGATTGGCTGGATGTTTAGTGGGCGGGGTTATTTCTGTAATTCCTTGATTATTTTTGCTGCCGAAAAAGGGGCGTGGCAGTTCAGCAGCACACGTCTTGTGGAGTATGAAATGTCAGAGCCCAGACGAACTTTGTTCTTGTTCTTTTTGCCTCAAGAACAAGAACAAAATTCTCGCGTCTTGTGGAGTATGAACAGGCCTTTAGACGGCAGCCATTTTAGGTGTAGCTATGCCTCAGTCCTCCTAGGAACGCCCCCACCTCCTGGATACGCCTCTGGACCTTTCGTCACCAGCCAAGCCACCAACCACTGCTCCTCAGCTCAGCAGAGCCCCCTCCCCGCACAGTAGTGTTGTTTAGATGCCACAGCAGTGTGCTGAAGGGGGCGTGTCGGAAAGCTTCTTAAAGAGACAGAGGCCTATTTCAAGACGTTCAGTACAGCCATTTTGAGAGAGCAATTTTATTCAAGGCAGTTATTTTAATTTACTGCATATACAGACCAACAGAAGGTTACGTCATCATTGTAGTATGCTATAGACTGGTGCTATGTGATTGAAAAAAGCATAATACCCCTCTTTAAAGTGATAGTCTGGAAGTCTAAATGTTTTACAAATGTTCTAAAATGTGCCAAATCGGCCACCTGGTCTTGCATTTTGAGGCATTTTGATGTAAAGTATTAATATTTTTGTGAAGCCCCCTTACCTGATCTCAGCGACTAATCAGAGTCTAGTATCCTCCCGTGTCGACCAATGAGACGAGCTTTTTCTGTGAACTGGCATGTCAGGTCCAATCAGGAGAGAGGGGGAGGAGCTTGATTGTTTACTTTTGAAAATTCGGTTCCCACTCTCCTCATTTTGCAAACTAAGAAGGGCTTTCTCTATCTCTTCTCACTTTGCAAACTTACGGACAATCACTTTATCTCCAACCAGCACAGTAGTGTAGTCTAGTCCTGTTCTGGCACCTCCAGGTCAGTCCTCTTCTTAATCTAGTATTGATCAGATATGAGCGTTATTAAGTCAGCTGGTAGCTACTGTAAACCTACATGAACCAAGTGGCTCACAGAATCCTGCTACAGGCTTCAGTGGCAGTCTCCCCTGTGGGTCTTAATGCTTCTGTAGTATTTCCAAAGTAAACCGGCAGATACGAGACAGATTTAACGTTTTAGTGATGATTTCCGGCAACAACAGCTCATGAAACTCTTGACAAACGACATGACAGATGGTAAACGAGTATTAGCTTGGCTTACAAGTTTACAGGCATCGCTCCTGTTTTGCTGCACTATTGAGTATGGCGGCAGATACGGGTTTTGCGAAAAGTCAAAGTGCAAAGACCGCATGAATATTACACATGTGTGCCTTAGGCTGTGTACAATGAAAGGACACCCTGAAATGTTTAGCTTTGCTTTATTGGGGAGGGAGGGGGTCAGAAAACCATCAGTATCTGGTTTGACACCATTTGCCTCACACAGTGCAGCACATCTGCTTCATAGAGTTGGACGACGAACACAGGTGCATTTGATAGCATTATGATTGATACAGTGAGGAAAATAAGTATTTGAACACCCTGCTATTTTGCAAGTTCTCCCACTTAGAAATCATGGAGGGGTCTGAAATTGTCATCGTAGGTGCATGTCCACTGTGAGAGACTTAATCTAAAAAAAAAATCCAGATACAATC
The DNA here is from genome assembly GCA_007210695.1 of Neogobius melanostomus. Taxonomy (NCBI): domain Eukaryota; kingdom Metazoa; phylum Chordata; class Actinopteri; order Gobiiformes; family Gobiidae; genus Neogobius; species Neogobius melanostomus. Next base: position 587,180 of record VHKM01001007.1, on the reverse strand, counting down.
AGTAAGAATCCAACTACTAACATGGCCAAGACCAAAGAGCTGTCCAAAGACACTAGAGACAAAATTGTACACCTCCACAAGGTTGGAAAGGGCTACGGGGAAATTGCCAAGCAGCTTGGTGAAAAAAGGTCCACTGTTGGAGCAATCATTAGAAAATGGAAGAAGCTAAACATGACTGTCAATCTCCCTCGGACTGGGGCTCCATGCAAGATCTCACCTCGTGGGGTCTCAATGATCCTAACAAAGGTGAGAAATCAGCCCAGAACTACACGGGGGGAGCTGGTCAATGACCTGAAAAGAGCTGGGACCACCGTTTCCAAGGTTACTGTTGGTAATACACTAAGACGTCATGGTTTGAAATCATGCATGGCACGGAAGGTTCCCCTGCTTAAACCAGCACATGTCAAGGCCCGTCTTAAGTTTGCCAATGACCATTTGGATGATCCAGAGGAGTCATGGGAGAAAGTCATGTGGTCAGATGAGACCAAAATGGAACGTTTTGGTCATAATTCCACTAAACGTGTTTGGAGGAAGAAGAATGATGAGTACCATCCCAAGAACACCATCCCTACTGTGAAGCATGGGGGTGGTAGCATCATGCTTTGGGGGTGTTTTTCTGCACATGGGACAGGGCGACTGCACTGTATTAAGGAGAGGATGACCGGGGCCATGTATTGCGAGATTTTGGGGAACAACCTCCTTCCCTCAGTTAGAGCATTGAAGATGGGTCGAGGCTGGGTCTTCCAACATGACAATGACCCGAAGCACACAGCCAGGATAACCAAGGAGTGGCTCTGTAAGAAGCATATCAAGGTTCTGGCGTGGCCTAGCCAGTCTCCAGACCTAAACCCAATAGAGAATCTTTGGAGGGAGCTCAAACTCCGTGTTTCTCAGCGACAGCCCAGAAACCTGACTGATCTAGAGAAGATCTGTGTGGAGGAGTGGGCCAAAATCCCTCCTGCAGTGTGTGCAAACCTGGTGAAAAACTACAGGAAACGTTTGACCTCTGTAATTGCAAACAAAGGCTACTGTACCAAATATTAACATTGATTTTCTCAGGTGTTCAAATACTTATTTGCAGCTGTATCATACAAATAAATAGTTAAAAAATCATACATTGTGATTTCTGGATTTTTTTTTTTAGATTATGTCTCTCACAGTGGACATGCACCTACGATGACAATTTCAGACCCCTCCATGATTTCTAAGTGGGAGAACTTGCAAAATAGCAGGGTGTTCCAATACTTATTTTCCTCACTGTATGTCCCTATTGAGCATGTTTGGGATGCTCTGGATTAGTGTATACAGTACGACAACTCTCTCCCCTCTCTTTCTCTCTCTCCTCTCTCTCCTCCCTCGCTCCTCCTTCTCGTTATTTGTGCACATCCATCATCTCCTCGAACTGACGACTGAAGTCAAAACACACATTTATCACAGCACTTTTCCACAGACTGCACTCGGTCTGAACTCTGCCATTGACATTGACATTGCGTCTGCACAGCGCCATCTACTGTTCACAAAGTGTGCATTATTAGGCTTTTCACATGAACCAAATACACGGACAAATGGACTTTGGAGCCTTTAGAGAAATGGAGTGGAGTATAAGTAGTCAGTTCCTCGAGTGAAGTACAGATCCTCCAAAACTATACTCATGTAAAGTACTGCAGTATATTTGTTTTGTTACTGCCTCCGCTCATGAGCTAATCAGTGAACGGACGTTAGCGCTGAGCCAGTAGCCTGGACTTGTTTGTTATTTGTATCGTTAAACGCCTGGTGCTGGTCTTGGTGAGTCTGACTCCTGTAGTCTCTCCAAATTCCAGGCCGGTCCTAACGCTGATCCGTGTGGTCTCTCTGAGGTGCGGACTGACTCATTCATCACTGTCCCGGACTGTGGACTAAGCACAGACCAGACGTGGACCAGGACTAAACTAGGACCTGACCTCCTCTCCCTGTGTCTGCGTTACTGCCGAAGGTTCCTCCAGTCACCTCTCAAATATGTCACAGTGTATGATAGTGATCGCTACCAAACGGCGGTGCATTGATTTGATTCAGAGTTTACATACTCATAGAGGGCATTCTTCCTCTATGTCGTTCGTCCCACATTCGCCGTGGAGCGAAGTGTGCACCACGTGCTGAAGGCGCTGCAGGGCTTCTTCTGGAAGTGCTCCACCCTCTATGTCAGAGACCATGTGGCTGACACTTGCACTAATGAACAAGTGTAGCAGTCCCCACGCTGTTCGTTCATATTCAAATTCTAAATGATGGACATTTCCGTCATGGTAGGCAAGGGTTGGCATTTTTATTTCTGGGCAGCTCTCGTGCTTCACATTTAGAAAGTCCCGGGTTCAATTCCATTTTTGCTGAGTTTGCATTTTCTCCTCGTGTCATGCGGAAGGCAGGGCAAGGCAAGTTTATTTGTAGAGCACAATTCATACACAAGGCAATTCAAAGTGCTTCACAGTTGCATAAAATTACAAGAAAACAGATCAAATCAATCAATAAACAAAAACATAAAGTTAATCAGTGACAGTAAAAGGCAAGAGTGCAGATAAAATACTTTCAGTTTTCATATGCACGGGTAAAAAGAGCTGTTTTCAGCCTGGATTTGAACATTGTCAGAGTTGAGGCCTGTCTCACATCCTCATGAAGACTGTTCCAGATTTTAGCTGAAACTGAAACGCAGCCTCACCGTGTTTATTATTGACTCTGGGAACCACCAGGAGACCCCTCCCTGAAGTTCTCAGGGCCCGAGATGGTTCATACGGCTCTAACATGTCAGAGATGGACTTTGGTGCTAAACCATGAAAAGACTTGTACACAAGCAGAGCTGTTTTAAATTATATTGTCTGAGTGACAGGAAGCCAGTGCAGAGACCGGAGCACTGGACTAATGTGGTCGTATTTCCTGGTTCTTGTCAGGACTCGAGCAGCAGCGTTCTGGATGTACTGCAGCTCTAACAGTGAGAAGGCCGTTACAGTAGTCTAACCTGCTGGAGACAAATGCATGGATGAGTCTCTCTAAGTCTGGTTTTGACACTATTCCTCTGATCTTAGCAATGTTTTTCAGATGGTAAAAAGCTGATGATGTTATTGCTTTGATGTGGCTGTTTAAGTTCAGGTCTGAGTCCATCATTACTCCTAGATTTCTAACTTGATTTTTTGGTTTCAGAGCGAGAGACTCAAGGTGACTGATAACACTTTGTCTTTGTGTCTGTGGGCCAAAAACAATGATCTCAGTTTTGTCTGAGTTTAGTTGGAGAAAGTTGTTTTGCATCCATGTGCAATAAGTGAATCCTCCAGCCAGGTGTTTCTGACCATCAGCTTGGCTCCACATCTGGAGATGGGTCCCCTCACGGGTCGTCTTAGTGGCGCGTCGAAGGATGGGTCAAATGCAGAGGACAAATTTGGTTGTACAGTTGTTGTTGTTGTTGTTGTTGTTGTTGTATAATGACAAATAAGAACCTTATCCTTAACCTTAACCTTTGTGATAGAAGTTTTCATTAGGGGCAGTCAAAGAGTTAAGTGCTATTGTCACAGGTTGAGTTTTATGAGAGGATTGAATATGGCGTGGCCTGTGCTTGGTTCAGACGGGAAAATAAATTGTCTTTGATGGAATAAAATAACATTATTTTTTTGTTTTCTGGTTCTAGACAACAAATACTTTAGTATAGGTATAGATAAAAGTTTTGTTCAGGTATTGGTATCGTAAACCAAGTAGTGTTAAAGTACTCGAACCTCTGCTGACCCAGCACAAGTGAGTTCTTCAACCCAACGTTGTCATTAAACTGCACCTAGTGTAAGATTCTGACCTGTTTTCCACAACAGTATTTGACGCAAATCCCAGAGAAAAGCCGCTATATTCCTGAAGTCACAGCGTTTTTTTATTTATTTATTTATTTTACAGGAGCTGGTTGTTAACCCCAGAACTCCAGCCCAGACCAGGGGCCGCAGAGAGGAGCCGGGCCCAGACACAGCGCACCTGGGCCGGGCTAAAATACCTCCAGGCTCCGCGCGATGGATGTCTCTGTCTGCAGCTAATAATACTAATACTGCTACTTCTGTTCCTACTGTAACAACTACTGCTGCAGCGCTGTAGTGGCCATTCTTTACTGGAGACAATGGAGGTAATGAGGTTCAGCCATCACCTCATCTGTCCCTGTCCCGCAATCAGAGGGTAAACAATAACAACAACAGCACACCGAACACTGAGCCAACTCCAACTACAGTAACTCCATCTATAGCCTCTTCAACTATGGCCACAACAACTACAGCCAGTCCAACTACAGCCAGTCCAACTACAGCCACTCCAAATACAGTTACTCCAAATACAGCCACTACAACTACAGCCAGTCCAAATACAGCCACTCCAACTACAGCCACTCCAACTACAGCCACTACAACTACAGCCACTCCAAATACAGCCACTACAACTACAGCCAGTCCAAATACAGCCACTCCAACTACAGCCACTCCAACTACAGCCACTACAACTACAGTTACTCCAAATACAGCCACTACAACTACAGCCACTCCAAATACAGTTACTCCAAATACAGCCACTACAACGACAGCCAGTCCAAATACAGCCACTCCAACTACAGCCACTACAACTACAGCCACTCCAAATACAGTTACTCCAAATACAGCCACTACAACGACAGCCAGTCCAAATACAGTTACTCCAATACAGCCACTACAACTACAGCCACTCCAAATACAGTTACTCCAAATACAGCCACTACAACGACAGCCAGTCCAAATACAGCCACTCCAACTACAGCCACTACAACTACAGCCACTACAACTACAGCCACTCTAAACACAGCCACTCCAACTACAGCCACTCAAACTACGGCCACTCCAACTACAGCCACTCTAAACACAGCCACTACAACTACAGCCACTCAAACTACGGCCACTCCAAATACAGCCACTCTAAACACAGCCACTACAACTACAGCCACTACAACTACAGCCACTCTAAACACAGCCACTCCAACTACAGCCACTCTAAACACAGCCACTACAACTACAGCCACTCTAAACACAGCCACTACAACTACAGCCAGTCCAAATACAGCCACTCCAACTACAGCCACTACAACTACAGCCACTCTAAACACAGCCACTCCAACTACAGCCACTACAACTACAGCCACTCAAACTACGGCCACTCCAAATACAGTTACTCCAACTACAGCCACTACAACTACAGCCACTACAACTACAGCCACTCTAAACACAGCCACTACAACTACAGCCAGTCCAAATACAGCCACTCCAACTACAGCCAGTCCAACTACAGCCACTCCAACTACAGCCACTACAACTACAGCCACTCAAACTACGGCCACTCCAAATACAGTTACTCCAACTACAGCCACTACAACTACAGCCACTCCAACTACAGCCACTCAACTACGCCACTCAAATACAGTTACTCAACTACAGCCACTCCAACTACAGCCACTCCAACTACAGCCACTCAAACTACGGCCACTCCAAATACAGTTACTCCAACTACAGCCACTCCAACTACAGCCACTACAACTACAGCCACTCAAACTACGGCCACTCCAAATACAGTTACTCCAACTACAGCCACTACAACTACAGCCACTACAACTACAGCCACTACAACTACAGCCACTCCAAATACAGTTACTCCAACTACAGCCACTCCAACTACAGCCACTACAACTACAGCCACTACAACTACAGCCACTCAAACTACGGCCACTCCAAATACAGTTACTCCAACTACAGCCACTCCAACTACAGCCACTACAACTACAGCCACTCAAACTACGGCCACTCCAAATACAGTTACTCCAACTACAGCCACTCCAACTACAGCCACTACAACTACAGCCACTCAACACAGCCACTCAACTACAGCCACTCAACTACAGCCACTCTACACACTCCAACACAGCCACTACAACTACAGCCACCACAGCCACTACAACTACAGCCAGTCCAAATACAGCCACTCCAACTACAGCCACTCAACTACGGCCACTCCAAATACAGTTACTCCAACTACAGCCACTCCAACTACAGCCACTACAACTACAGCCACTCTAAACACAGCCACTCAAACTACGGCCACTCCAAATACAGCCACTCAAACTACGGCCACTCCAAATACAGTTACTCCAAATACAGCCACTCCAACTACAGCCACAGGTTTAGTCACATTTAGTCTCACATCAACAATTACTACGATTGCCAAAACCTCGTACTGTTTCTCTCTGCTGCAAGTATTTGTTTGAAAGGTGTAAAAGTCGGGTACAGCTCCCTTAGCCCCCCACCCCACCACCCCACCTGTCCCGCACAAAGCGCTGACTCCGTTGATTAGCGCCGCCGCTATCTGCTAACAGGATCGGGCCGATGGATCTGATTGGCCGCCGCGGGTCATCCATCTTTGTGATTGGCTAATAAGCTGAATCCATCACTGCCTCGGCCGCCGTTATTATCACAAACGCCTGCGATAATGACTCTCAGAACGTCATGAGCACGCCACCGACGCCAGGACCGCTTCGTTAGAGAGCGGCTCGACGACTCAGAGCAGCCATGGACAAAAACATATACAACAGCTTTACAAATCGCTCCAATAAAGGCCCGACGCTGCAGGTGAAAGGGGGGAAATATAAATGTATATCAGTAATCTACAGCAAAAGCTTCTATGAGTGTGAGGGGAAAATATGTTGCAAGTTTTCTATCATTCTATGTTTTTATATTTAGTTTAGTTAGTTTGAGCAATTTTACATTCATTTTGTCTTTCAAAATGTATATAATTGTGGATGCTCAAAATGGAGTAGGCTGAAGCAATAAGCTTATAAGTGCCTACCCCGTGTTCAACTCAATATACATTTACATAGCATAGTAAATTGTAAGTTCTAAATTACATCGACTTTAGGTACAACAGATACAGATGTATAAGTTTTTTATGGAATTACATAAAACTGATTTCACAAACTTGAAAATGTGATTGTGGAGTACAAGTACAAGAGGGAACTTGACCAAACTTATGGAGCTGTTACAGCCCAAACATTCTTAATAGTCTATGCACTTTTCCTCAGGCCCTGTTTCCAGCCTCAGCCCAGTGAAGAGAGTGAAGAGAGGGAGACACACAGTTGTGAAAGTCTGCTTATAAGTCCGTATTTGTACAGGGGCGCTGCAAAGAGACTTGTGGCCTTGGGGCAGATGGCCCACATGCAAAAAATAATAATAATAAATAATATTAATAATAATAATAATAATAAAATAATGTTAACAGTAGACTTTTCCCAAATCTGCATTTATTAGCTCCTATAGTTCCTCTTTTGTAAATAAATAAATAAATAAATCCATCCATCCATCCATTTTCTTCCACTTATCCGTAGCCGGGTTGTGGGGGCAGCTGTTGGAGCTGCACCAGCCCCTATGGCTCCTCCTGCAGGTGGTGGGTCCACAGAAGGTAAATAAAATAAAAAAATAAAAAAATAGACAGAATGGTAGCCAAAATATAGAAGTAAATAAATGTTTTATTTGTCATGTGTGTGTTCAGCTGTTAGTCCTGAGCCGCTGTGGGCCGACCTGAGCAGCATGTTTCTAGAGAGCGGGGAAACCGGAGTACTGCCTTCAGTCTCCTCTGAAACGGTGCAGCGCATCCTTGGTTTGTTCCTGTTTCAGAGCGTGGTGTCCTGCACTAGTCAGCTCCTCCTCCTCCCTCTTCCTCCTGCACAGCTCCCTCCGCTCCACTACAGTCTTGCCCTTTTTTTTTTTTTTTTTTTTTTTTTGAGCCCCTGCATGGCCCTGGAAAAACATATTTCAGAATCAGCCATGTAGCTTTCACGGTTCCAAAGAAAACTGCACTTCTTTTTTTTTTATGTGCGCAAACACGTTATCTCAGCACATAACGCCGATCGCTGGTGTTTTCAAATGACACAATGTAAAGAATGTCCAGAGCCAGGTTTAAATGTGTGGTTTTATTTTGTGACATTTTAGTTAAAATGCTCAGAGGGCTTTTGGATCTTAGTTTTGGGATCAAACTTATTTCTGGTTCAAAGCTCAATAAACCAGGCAGGAATGATTACAAATTAGTCTGTAAAGTGTGGAGTCTGTAAAGTGTGGAGTCTGTAGGAGCGACTAAAGTGGAGATGTTGTCAAGAATGGAATGAAAACGTCTGTGTAGGCTCTCAGTCGTACAGGAGTTGTCCATCTTCAATGAAGTGAAATGAAAACCTCATTTGGAGAAAACAGCCCTAAAGTTTAGTCCCTTTGTCTGCACATGCATGTGTATATTCCTCACGTGTTTAGCCGCTGCTGTCCATATTTGGATTATTTCATTTCATTTATTTATTTATTTAATATGGGCATAGCAATTACATTGGACGAACCAGATGCATTGTTTAAAGTGTTATAGCACATGTGCTAATTTTCAACACCTGTCCATAGGGGGCTTTTAGGTTACAAAGATAAAACAAGACAAGGCACATTTTACACATGGGAACAAGTTTGGCCAGATTTGAGCCACTGTCTGAGCTCTCTGGTAAAGATGTTGATATTAGTTTGCAGTTTCAGTGCAGTGGGGAGAGAGTTCCACAGTGTAGCCCCTCTGAAGGAGAAGCTCGACTGTCCAAAAGATTTTCTAAACTTTGGGAGCACACAATCCCCGCTAACTGAGGTTCTGGTGGAAGGTTTGAGAGAGCCCTGACTCCTCACCATGAGGCCAGAGAACAGTGGTGACACACAGTTGTTGAGACATTTAAAAGTCAATTTCATTATACTAAAATGTACTAAGTTTTCAAAAGTAAAAAGCGTGTGCTTTTGTATGATATCACAATGATGCCATCTCAGAGGTTTCTTGTCGATTATCTTTATTGCCTGTTTATACAGAGAGGTGACTGGTTTCAGAGTGGACGCAGATGTTTGTGACCATGCTGTAATGCAGTATGACAGATGTGAAAAAACCACTGCATGCATATACAATAAAGCCGCGTGGTGTGATAACTCTCTTCTTATAAAACAAAAACAGTTCAGATTTGATTTGACTTTCCTGCAGACGTTATTTACTTGACTTTGGAACTTCAGGTGTTTATCTAAGATAATGCCCAAGTATTTTGTTTCATGAACCTCCTGAATGGGTTCATGTTCTAATTGATTACAGCGTCATCTCGGTCACAGCCTTTCGTGCTACACGTGGATACCGAACATGTCAGTATTTGTGAATGAATAAGCGTGGGAAAGACCAGGGAGCGACACAGCCATGTTACTTCCTGGATAAATCTTCAAAGCGATACTCAACAAAACAACATTGTTAGGGAGAAAACTAGCAGCGTCTGGTGAAGATGGAGCTCAGAAGGTCCAGCGTTACGTATTCCGGAGTCAGTGAATCTCCCACAGTTTTATTTGCTCCGTCTGAGGTTATGAAGAACGCTGTGGAGCTCGTTTTCGCCCCCACACTCTCTGGAAAATGACGTCCTCCTTTTTACTGAACCTGATAGTCGCAAGAATAATGAGTAAAAGGCGAATATTCCCGCGCTCCGCCGGGGCCCCTGAACTACACCGAACTCTGTGAATTATTTTTCTTTATTAAGCGGCGCGTTTTCCTGCGGGACGGCGAACACAGCACATTAATCTCAGCCTGGCGCTCGGACGGAGAGGGTCCCGCGAGTCCACGCCGCGCCCGGACTGCAGCTAATTACTCACCCGGACGTTTTAGCACGACAAGAACAACGGACAACAAGCGGCAGCCGAGAGAGGGGGGGAGAGAGGGGAGAGAGAGGGGGAGAACGGGGGAGTTTTTAAGGCAAGAATTTTAAGGCAAGAAAAAATTGCCTTAGAAGAAAGGAAAATATTCAAAGTAGAGTTTTTGGGGGGGGTTTGAGTTGTGTTGACACCTGCTCCGACTGAATTGTAATTCTAAAACATGAACATAACCTATACAGTGGGTTGCATAAGTATCCGCCCCCTTTAACTTTTCGACATTTTGCCACGCTATGGACCATAAACATATTTAATTGAATTTTTATTTTAAAAAAAGACACACACTAAGTGACACACAATCGTGAAGTGAGATGAAATTGATACATGATTTTGAACTTTTTTTAATAAATAAAAAACTCAAAAGTGGGATGTAGAGTATGTGCACAAGTATCTATACCCCTTGAGTTAATACTTTGTAGAACTGCCTTCTGCTGCAATTACAGCTGCAAGTCTGTTGGGGTATGTCTCCACCAGTCCTGCACATCTGGAGACTGGATTTTTTGCCCATTCTTCTTTGCAAAACAGCTCAGTTAGATTAGATGGAGAGCGCTTGTGAACCGCACTTTCCAGATCTTTCCACAGATTCTCGATTGGATTTAGGTCTGGACTTTGACTTGGCCTTTCTAACACATGGATATTTTTTGTTTTCGACCATCCCATTGATGCTCTGGCTTTATGTTTAGGGTCGTTGTCTTGCTGGAAGGTGAACCTCCGCCCCAGTCTCAAGTCTTTGCAGACTCCAACATGTTTTCGTCCAAGATTGCCCTGTATTTGGCTCCATCCATCTTCCCATCAAGTCGTACCATCTTCCCTGTCCCTGCTGAAGAAAAGCAGCCCCAGAGCATGATGCTGCCACCACCATATTTGACAGTGAGGATGGTGTTTTCAGGGTGATGTGCAATGTTACTTTTACGACCAACATAGAGTTTTGCATTTAGGCCAAAAAGTTCAGTTTTAGTCTCAACTGACCTAAGCACCTTCTTCCACATTTTTGCTGTTTCCCCCATGTGGCTTCTGGCAAACAGCAAATAGAACTTCTTATGGTTTTCTTTTAAAAATGGCTTCTTCTAGCCACTCTTCCATTAAGGCCAGATTTGTGCAGTGTACGACTAATAGTTGTCCTGTGTACAGTTTCCCCCACTTGAGCTGTAGCTCTCTGCAGTTCATCCAGGGTCATCATAGGCTTCTTGGTAACAGCTCTGGTCAGTGCTGTCCTTGTTCGGTCAGTAAGTTTAGGAGGATGGCCGGGTCTTGGTGGGTTTGCAGTGATGCCACACTCTTTCTATTCCTGGATGATGTATTTAACTGTACTTTAAGAGATGTTCAAAGCTTTGGAAATCTTTTTATAACCTAACCCAGCTTTATACTTCTCAATAACTTTATCTCGGACCTGTCTGGTGTGTTATTGGATGCTGTCTGCTCCCCAATAGTCTCTTAACAGACCTCTGAGACCACAGAGCAGCTGTATTTGAAGTGAGATTAGATTACACACAGGTAGACTCTATTTAGACATTGGGTCAACATGTGATCATTCAGAAATCATCAGGCAACTTCTGAAGGCAATTGTTTACACTAAAAGGAAAGGGGGCCGGTACTTATGCACATCCCACTTTTCAGTTTTTTATTTATAAAAAATATTCAAAATCATGTATCAATTTCATTTCACTTCACGATTGTGTGTCACTTAGTGTGTGTCTTTCACATAAAATTGAAATATATTTATGTTTACGGTCCATAGCATGGCAAAATGTCGAAAAGTTAAAGGGGGGCCGATACTTATGCCACCCACTGTATAGGTTGGGCCCAAGTATTTCTCCCGTCTTTAGCCGCTGCTGTCTCACACAAAGGAAATGACCGTATTTGGATTACATCTCGGTCACCAAACATGTCAGTATTTGTGAATGAAGAAGTGTGGGAAGGACCAGGGAGCGACACAGCATGTTTCCTGAGAAACTCTGAAGTGATACTCGATAAAAACGTCATAAAATAAACATTGTAAAGGGGGAGTTTGGTCTGTTTTTCTTCTGCTTCTTCCATCAACAAATCATCTGTTTTCCATAATCATAATTCGAGACAGGTTTTACAGTAGGCTCTATGGGACGCAAAGACCCCGATCCTGACTTCTTTCTTATCATGAAGCCTTCCGTGAGAATCTCTGGCGGACCCCTCTGACTCCTGTGGCACAAACATTCATCCTTGTCGTTAAACTCCTGCGTTCCTGTTTCCATTCCTCCTCTTGTCTCTCCTGTCCGTTCAGTCTGGTCTGCGATTCGAGGGGACGGCCCGTAAACCAGGACTGATGAGCCGCTCTGTCGTTAGCCTCTGCAGACGGAGGCGGGGGGGGGAGAAGCCCATTGCTCTTCATTTGGCGCGCGATGCTAACGCTAACGCCGCGCCGGGGGGGGTCAGGCTAATTGACCTTGTGTCCCGCGTTAGCTGCCGATCGCTAACGTTAGCCCCTGTCGTCGCGGTGATGGATGCGGGACGGGAGCGGAAACGAAGGCGAAAAAGCACAAAAACAGAGACGCTGTTAAGAAGTGTGTGTCGGAGAGACAGATTTTGTGTCTAAAACGAAGCAAAAACTTGATGAATCGAGACAAAAGCAAAAGGTGCACTAAAGCCACAAATGTTGACCAACCACACAAAAACTGTCCCAAAGTCCAGCGTCTTCTTTCTCAGCTCATGAGAACTAAGGTCACATGACTGTCTCATAAAGGCGTCCAGCAGTGGGGACAAAAGGATTTTCAGCATGAGATGAATGTGGCAGGTTTGTAAATCCAATCACTTCCAAAATAATGATCAGTGAAAACATTTGGACATGTCTTTCCAAAACTGTGTGTCTCCCGTTGAGTCGGGACTCACATGATCACAGGACGCTCTAGAATATTGTGAACGCAACCTGTTTAAATGATTTGAGACTCTTTCAAACTGTGTCACTGTAGCTCACATGTTTGTAGTTCCTTCTTTTACTTTTGATTTAGTTTATAGGAGTCGACCAAAATGTCTGCAGATTTTAGTCTCAGTTTTAGGGTGCATTCTTGATCCGAATCCTGGCCCGTTTGCTCGGAGAGTACGGTTCGTTTGAGATGTTATGAACGTGCAAACAGACTCTGATCCGGGGCCAAAGAAACAAACCTGGTCCGGCTGAAAAAGTGGGTCTCGGTCCGGTTCAGGCGAACTCTGAATCGGATCATTTGATTTGTGAATGCAACAGAGCCTGAGTGTGGAACAAAAACAGTTAGCGATCATTGTGCTATCTACAACCAAAACAAACGAATGAGTAACAGACAGAATAGCGTTGACAATCATGACATTCATTACGGAATGTTGTGGGTTCTATTTAGTTCTAATGCCAGACTGAAATCACAAGTTATATTTAGTCTGGGGACCATCAATTCATTTTCTTGTAGGAGAGGTGTGGTCTACGATTGTCCATAGCCGTTTATTGGAGCGCTACGAATGTCTCTCATGCGTCTGTACGTGGCCATAGCCAATCGTATCATGGTATCAGATGATGTATGACGTACCTGCTGTAAACTTTTGAGCTTTTGAGTCTGCTGCTGTCATGTTGGATCCGTAAATACATTTGTATTGTTTTATCCGTAAACAAACTACAAGCTTCCGTATGCGCGTCACCGTGTGGCTTGTTTACATGCATGAGACCCATGTATGTTCATTAACATGCACTGTCCCGACCAAATAAACCAATAAATAAATAAAATAAATAAAATAATTCCCAGGCTAAGTTCTATTTAACCTCTTAACACATCTTCTCCAGTTCAACTTCCCCCAAATCAATAGGCTTCTTGAAAAAAGCCTAAAAAACGAGACGTAAATGAAGATGAAAACACAACAAAAAACAGGCAACAAAAAAGCAACAAAATCGGGATAAAAACATGACCAAAAACGTGACCAAAAAAAGCACCAAGAATGCGACGAAAAAGTGTGAAGAAACATCTTGGATCCGTTTTGTAGGTCTTAGCTTTCTAATGAGGCTTTACTCTGGCCTATAGGCTGTAAGCTCCAGTCGAGAGTCTTATAGGTTTGGGTAAAGCTTAACTGGAGAAAATGTGCTCCGTTAAGGTGGGGGTAAGAGGTTAAAATGAAAAGAACGCATGTGCAGACCCTCCATAATTAGAACTAACAGAGTTAACCCGAAATGTACACCAAAGTATAGCCATGACTCGCAAATATGAGGCAGAAACAGAGGCCAGTGAACAAAACTGTGAATGTCAAGCCCTGATTATTGTAGAGCCTTTTTGGTCCTTACTCTGCGTCTGTTTCCCTCGGACGGTCGTCATACTTCGCCTGCGCAGTTGTCTCATATGAAGAAAACATTTCTCCGTGGTTCGCTCCCCGTCTGCTGCTTATTAAAGGAGCTGTATCATGCTATTTTAGCCATTCCAAAGTAAAGTATAGGCATTTATATGATATATTGTACCTCTATCACTATGGAGTACTCATTTTTGAGAGAAATATAAGTATTTTCTGGGGGTATTTTTCAAACCCTGAAGACAAGACGCTTCGATTCAGTTAACTCCGCCCCCTCTGTCCGCTCATTCCACATTTACAGTATTATAAATATAACTGCGTGAATGAAGCCAAAAAACGCTCTGTGGGTGTTTTTGATAAGGAAATAGCATAACAACATGGCTAAAACTCCAAAAAGTCGATTTTGAATGATATCGCTCCTTTACTGCCTTATTACCTACAAACGGGATCTAAACTGACCTTTTTCCTCACTTTGTTGCCGTGTTGTTGTAACTGTTGGCGGTTGTTTTTTTTCATTTGCTTTTTCGTCTCGTTTTCGTCGCTATCTCGAAGGGTTTTTTTCCCAAGAAGCTTTTAGATTTGGGTAAAGCCAGACTGGACATAATGTGCTCGGTTCAGGTGGGGGGTTAAGAGGTTCATCGACCGTGGAATACAAGGCAAGTGTTTCATTCCGCCCACCAGCAGGGGGCGACCCATCTTCTGTCAGCATGGTGGTGCTCAGTGCTTCTCGCGTGCAGGTAACTACTCTTACAATTGTCCAGAAATAATTTACTGGACTGGTACTGAAGTGCTGATGTTTTTGGGGGAAAATGTGTCATGGCCAATGCCAGCAGCGGTCGCAGTAGACCGGGAGTGTGGGTCCCTGATGGCCCTGTTTGTGCGTAGCATCGGTCCCTTCCAGCACATGGGAGAGTGGCGGGCTGTAACTTACGTTGAGCGATCATCGTAACTGTTTTTGCATCGGCTAATCAACAATGTGCTTTAGGTCACTGTCCCTGCCTGAGCCTGAGGTTCCACCAGCGTAGGAAGCCATTGCTGCCTTGTTTTTATTCTAGTTTTCCCTCCTGTTTGCCTGTATTCCGGTTTGATTGGAAACATGAACTGTGAAACTGTGAGGTAATAATGACTGTCCTGTTGTTACAAATGTGACTTCTTCTGAATGGAGACAAAGTATGTGCTCGCTATGCAAATAACACCAAGCAAACGTATGACAAATAAATTAACTGTTTATGGAACTATTGCCCTTTATTTTGCAATGAACTTACCCGTGTGTTAATTGCCCCTGTTACACGTGTTTATTGTTTTCCCTGTAGATAGTTTTGATACAGCGCCCCCCACAGGCTGCAGAGGATTTCTCTAAAATGATGATCCGATTGTAAGTAGGGTCTGTCTGCAGCCTGCAAGACAGAGGCGTGTCGTGAAGTGACCATAGACCGTTAAAAAGAATAGACAACTCCTCCTCACTCCTCCCCGTTTACAACAATGACCACGTTTGAGGGTGAAATCATGGCGGATTTACAGGCTCCTCCTCCCCAGCTCTGACGAAGCATGTTCCTAATAAGGGCATAAGGGCGGGATCTTCAATGTAGACTCGGCCCTTGCGTGACTTGTAGCTCGCGCAGCTCCAATGCTAACAGTCCGACCCTCATTAAGTACGAGATTTCTAAAAAATAATCTTTTTCGAAAACCAGCCTGGTTTCTTTAATTGTGACTAACCCAGCGTTATCTCAGGAGGAATATGTAGCCATAGAAAGTGTTTAAAAATGGAAACCAGACGATAAAGTTGTTTTTAATGTGTCTAAAGTCCAATACTTTTCAATGGGAGACTAGCGGCGATATGGAGGCACTACAGCAATGGCGGACCAATGGCGGCCTCCAGTGTTGCGGTTATAAAGCAGAGCAGCCAGCGGCCATTGGAAGTGACGTCACTACACTACACGCATAGGGGAATGTACAGGCTTGCAGTCACAAGTAGTGACAGACACTCAGACCCAATCTTTAAGGCAAATTAGCCATTTTAAAATCAAGTTTAGACTTTATTTGAATTTCATTTAATTTCTGTCTACTAATTTCTTCATTAAACCAATTTGTGTTACGGATTACGCAAGCGTTAATCCATGGCCCTAATCTTAAAATACTTTGATTTCTAATGCCTAATCTTAAGGATCACGGTCTCCAGCTTCATTGTTGGAGGAGACATTTTAAGTTTTGCATATATTAATTTCTTAACATTACTTCTCGACACGCCCACATTACTTCAGGACACGGCCACATTACTTCTTGACACGCCCACATTACTTCAGAACACGGCCACATTACTTGACGACACGCCTACTACTTCTCGACACGCCCACATTACTCTCGACACGCCCACATTACTTCTCGACACGCCCATACTCTCGACACGCCCACATTACTTCAGGACACGGCCACATTACTTGACGACACGCCTACTACTTCTCGACACGCCCACATTACTTCTCGACACGCCCACATTACTTCTCGACAAGCCCACATTACTTCAGAACACGGCCACATTACTTGACGACACGCCTACTACTTCTCGACACGCCCACATTACTTCTCGACACGCCCACATTACTTCAGGACACGGCCACATTACTTGACGACACGACTACTACTTCTCGACACGCCCACATTACTTCTCGACACGCCTACTACTTCTCGACATGCCCACATTACTTCTCGACACGCCCACATTACTTCATGACATGCCCACATTACTTGACGACACGCCTACTACTTCAACACCCCCACATTACTTCTTGACACGCCCACATTACTTCTCGACACGCCCACATTACTTCATGACATGCCCACATTACTTGACGACACGCCTACTACTTCAACACCCCACATTACTTCTCGACACGCCCACATTACTTCTCGACACGCCCACATTACTTCTCAACACGCCCACATTACTTCTCGACACGCCCACATTACTTCTCGACACCCCACATTACTTCTCGACACGCCCACATTACTTCTCGACACGCCCACATTACTTCTCGACACGCCCACATTACTTGATGACACGCCCACATTACTTGTCGACACGCCCACATTACTTGATGACACGCCCACATTACTTGTCGACACGCCCACATTACTTGACGACACGCCCACATTACTTGTCGACACGCCTCTATCTTGCAGACAGATACACTTGTCCGGTTGACAGAACAGAGGTGTGAAAGCAAACCGCTCCAGTCGGAGAGATGAAACGATGTTGCAGCGTCTGGTGTTGATGCGACCTCAGTCTCATTAACCACTTTCTGCTTTAGTTTCCGTCTCATTTTCGGCACCGAAATATGACTTTAACACAAACGATGACAGAGTTACCACTGGTCGTACCGCACCCCCACCCCTCCTCCCGTGTTCATGGCCCGGCCCGGCCCGTCCCGCGTTGGTCAAAATCCAACTTACAAAGCGCTGATTAACCCTCTCCGCTCCGTTTGACAAATGAACCCGGGCGCCCGCTCTCCTCGCCGCATCCATCATGCGGTCGCCCCGGGAGGGGGGGTGCAGGGGGGAGCGCGGATAAAGCGCTGCGGCTAATAAAGCGGACACATTACGGAGGCGAGGACCGCACAGCGAGGCATCCATCTTGGAGGCGAAGGAAGACGGAGACGCCGTTTGTAAAAACACAGCGCGCGGGGAAGGGGGGGGGGACGGCAGATTCATCACAAACCGGAGTCGATCGGAGGTATAGATATGAGCCGGCAACGAGGGGGAAATCCAAACCAATGTGGGCAAAGGGAAGAGCGCATCAGTCAGAGCCGGGTTTAAGCGCCAACGGAAGAATGAGTTTGTCACCGTTAAAAAAAAGGATTCCTTTAGTTCAAGTGGACCTGTTACCAGAGGAGTAACAGATTCACCACGGGACTGGACTTCAGGACACTTTACTTTATTTGACGAGTGTTTGTGTTGTATAATGTAAGGCTCACTCCAGAACAGCAGGTGGCGCTGTGCAGATGTACTGAATGCCACTGACTCACAACAAAGAAGAAGGTTTGTCCCCGTTGTGTTTTCTACAGCAAATACTTCAGTGCTATGAACCGAGGCATTGCCCAAATCTAAAAGAAAATCTAGTGACAAAAGAGCGTCAAAAACACATGACTTAGAAGTGACGAAAACGCAACAAAAAAGTGACAATAATGAGAAGTGAAAACACGACAAAAAGGCGATTCAAAAAGACGAGAACACAACAATAACACAACAAAAAAGGGGCAAAAACACACGACTAACGACCCATGAAAAAGCAACAAGAAATCAACAAGAGAGCCACGAGGGAGCGACAAAAAAGTGACGATGAAAAAATGACCAAAACATGACAAAAAATAATAATACAAAAACGTTTAAAATAACGTGGCGACAGTGTGACAAAACAGTTTCAATGAGTTTTGTAGGTCTCAGCTTTCAAATGAGTTACTGTGGCCTGTAGGCTGTAAGCTCCAATCGGGAAGATTTTAGATTTGGGTAAAACCGAAGTGGAGAAAATGTGCCCGGTTAAGGCTATAGGCTGTAAACTCCAGTCGAGAAGCTTTGAGATTTGGATAAAGCTGAACTGGAGGAAATGCACTGGGTTAAGGCGGGGGTTAAGAGGTTAAACACATTCACTCATAGTAATTGTAATAATCTGATGTTAAATATTCATCATTTAAAGTAGAAGCCCTGCACTGCTGGATAGAACCATTATTAATCCTCATAAAGGTTTATCAGAGCATGTTCAGAGTCATAAAAGTTTACACCTGGAAGTTGGAACTGGGTCAAAACGAAGCGGAGACAGAAATAAAGAAGTGTCTTTGGGATTATTTGGTTCAGGTCCAACAGAAGAATGAGTTTGACTCAGACCAAACAGAGACGTGACTTTTACCTCTGTTTGTTACTGAACCTTTGCTCCAGACGTTCCGAACACAAGGACTTCCTCTGTCGCTGTCGGTTCAACAATAATAACTACAGCCTATTTAGTCAGGTTTATGCTGCAATACCATACGAACTCTCTGGGCATTTTCCTATGCGTTTCCATGTACACTATCTCTCTAAAACTGAAAAATCAGGTTAGAAATCCAGGAATTATTATTATTATTCTGTATTAATACAGGTGACGCTCATTTACAAGAGACACCTGTTAAAACATAGAGAACAGTCAACAGTAAGACAACAGTAATTCAAACAATTACAGCAACATTAACAGAATGCTAATAATAAAGCAGACAGTGCTTCTCGAGATTCCCTTCCCACTTTATCATAAAGATCACAGTGATGGGTCCTATAACCATAAACCATCAACTTAAACAGCCACATCTAAGCAGTAACATCATCTGAAAAACATGATGGTATAGTGTGTAACAAGACTTCAGCAGGTTAAACACTGTAACACCTGCTGAGCCTCAGACAGCTGCAGAACATCCAGAACCAGGAAATACCACCATATTAGTCCAGTGCTCCGGGCTCTGCACTGGCTTCAGTTGCTCAGAGAATAGAATTTAAAACAGCTCTGCACCAAAGTCCATCTCTGACATGTTAGAGCCATGTGCACCATGTCCCAGAGTCAGGACTAAACACGCTGAGGCTAAAGCTAAATCTGGAACAGTCATGAGGATGTGAGACAGACTCAGACTCAGCCTGAAGAGTTCTTTTTACCCGTGAATACGCGTCTGAAAGTATTTTTATCTGTTCTGTGTGTATTTCTATGTTTTCCCACTTTTTAAAGCTTTTTATTCATACATTACTTTTAATGACTAATATTTGTTAGCGCATTATCCTGTTCTTCTTTGATTGCATATGTCTCCATTGTGAGATCAGTAAAGTCCAATCTTGTATTATCTCTTAGTGTTTTTCATGTTGTTTTATCCCATGTTTGTCTTTCGGCTCATTTTTAAACCTTAGATCAGTGTTTCATTCATAGAAATGACATTTATTTACACCTTATCTATCAGTTTAGGCCAGAGGTCACTAAACGGCGGACCTCGGTCCGGATCCGGACCCATGCGCCAGCCCATCCGGACCCGAACCTTGGATCCGAACTTTGGACCCGACCCGAATACCCTCAGGGAGCGGCTGCGTGTGCTCTCTCTCTATATATATACAGTATATATATATATGACTGCACCGGAGCGGTAAACTACAGCCCAGATGAACAGAAAGAGAAAGTCCTTCATCTTAGGTCCATTATACTTTTAACATTTTTAGAAATGATTTTGGAATGACTGAAATAAGGCTCGCTAAAAAAAACAAAAACAAAAAAACAGAGGACAGCCTAATTAAATATGCACGCGCGATCGTAATGCGCAAATAGCACGGCTGTTTCTCGATCGGCAGCGAGCAGGTCAGAACCAGGACTAAACCTGGACTAAGCCGGGCTCAGTGTGTTGAACTGAGCCAAGAAACACATCACTGTCAAATATTATGTGCACATTGTGTATAATAGAGGCGATATGCATTCTTCTATTTAGGAAGCAATACTTATCTTTAGAGCAAAAAAACAATAACAGGATTCAATTGATTACATTATTTTCAAATCACAGTAATAGATTTAATAAAGGCTTACACATCCTCATATAACCATTAACCCCGTATGTTCCGGACCTTTGCTTGACAATTTATTCTCATTTCGGACCTTGGTGAAATTTAATTCGTGACCCCTGGTTTAGGCAATATGAGATATCAGTCAACCTATATTTATACAACGCTTTACAATAGCACCTGCTGAACCAAAGTGCTTTCCATAAATCCAATGTTATAAAACAATTTATTATTAATAATAATACATTATATTTGTAACACACTTTTCATTCAGGGAATCTCAAAGTGCTAAGAAAACACACACTTTTAAAAACATCAACACAAAATAGAGATCACTGCTTACTCCAAAATATGCCTTATTTAGATGGATAACATCTGTTGTAAGTGATTAAAAATATATATATTTTAGTGAAGTAGCAGTTTAATAATCGAGACATTTTGGACAGAAAAGTTATTTTTATTTGAAAGTTTAAGCTGCTGACAGGAAGTGACATAGCTACGGGTGAAGTTCCAGAGCAGTTTGACTCATTTCCCACTGACTTAACATGGTTGGCATGGCAACAGTTTAACCTCTTAACCCCCGCAGTTCAGCTTTACCCAAATCCAAAAGCTTCTTGACTGGAGAGCAACAGTGTTAACGCCTCACCCCCGTCTCACATTACCTCCGGACCGGGTTCGGTCCTGATCCGGTCCGGGTTTGCCCCAAACTACCACTCACAGTGAGTCTGGCTGACACTGTGGCTCCGCCAGCTCCGGCGCCAGATGCTGCGCCAGGCACAGAAATGGCCCTCGCGAGAACAGAAGTGCACGTGAGTTTTGCTCTTGGTGCGAGTTCACGTGATAAAAAGCCCCATATATAGGTCGTTTTTGTAAACAAAAGCCGTATTTGCCAGTACAACGACTCTCCCCAGTGAAGTGGATGCTTTAAACACACTAGTGCCCCTGTGTCACTGGTAATGGACAAATATTTACATTTCCGACGTTACGCTCGTTTACGCGGTAAACGAGTCCAAATAAGTAGTGAGCGGAGAGATTTTATTTTGAAATACACCGGATCTTCTTTTCTCACAAGACCTGACTTCCTGTTTGGCTCGTGTTTTTCTGTCAGCTTGATCCGTTGGGGCTCCGGTCTCCGGCAAAAATAGACTTCTTGCGGATTCTTTCCGTAGCCGCCGGATGGCCGCCGGATGGCCGCCGGATGGTAGCCGGACCCGGACTTCGCGGAGCAGTGTGAGTGTGCAACATTGGTTTTAATGACTTTCTAAGTTCGCGGACGCCGCACCGGACCTTAACCGGATTTAATGTGAGCCGGGGGTCATTTTCCTCGCGTTGTTGCTGTGTTGTCGACACTTTTTTTCAAATCTTTTCCATAGTTTTTTTTGTTGGATTTTCATTACATTTTGTCACTTATTCATGGCTTTTTTGTCTCGTTTTTGTCTCGTTTCCGTTGCTCCTTTGACCATAATTACTATTTCTACCATTTCTACCATTTTGGGTAAAGCCAAACCAGAGAAAATGTGCTGGGTTCAGGTGGGGGTTAATAGGTTAAAAATGTTTGCATCTATCTATGTCACTTCCTGTCAGAGTCCGATAACGAAGTGAAACTATAAACGTCACAAAAATGGTCAAACTAAAACAACTGGGTCACATTTGTTGCAAAAATCTTAAGTATAATTGTGTTAACTATGTTTTAGCAAAAAATGTGTCATATGAACCATTCCCTCTAATATTCCACCTGTCAGTCAATAATTAAGTATGTTTAAGGTAAATGCCTCGTACATTTCTCAGTATCCGATATTGGAAATGAAAGCACTGGTATCATATCAGTGCCTCCCTATTTTTACGTCAAATGCCTTGTTGGTAAATCATTAATGAAACTATGACACTCGTGTTTTCAAATGCACGTTTCCATCCTAACCGTGCGAACGTCACTCAGGTCGGTGATGATCCGTCTGTGGGTGAACTCCCTCTCTGTGTGTGTTTTTGAAGCACTTTAGTGATGAGTGACACTGGGGAGCGAGTGCGATGAAGCAGGGCCCTGTCAGCAGCCGCCGCAGCAGCTTGTTAAAACCGCCAAAACCCCCACCACCACCCCCGTTAACCACTCTGCAAAACCTCCCCGCGTCCCGAGTGAAGACATCGATTTACCGACGCTTAACCAGCAAACGGACACCTCCCCAGGGGCCGGGAGACGGGTCGAGACGAGAGGCTGCATCACAGGTCCTCAGACTGGGACCAAACAACGGACAGAGCCAGGTTGATTTTGTGACATAGTTATAAAGATTTGCTCAGAGGGATTTTGAATCTGGTTTAGTTTTTGAATAAGCTAGCCTACTGATTAGTGGAAAAATCTCTTGAGAAAAAATGAAATTCAAATTTCTCGATGTTCTTGGCAGGAATAGATACAGACAGCAACTTGTCATAGAAGGGGGCGTGGCTTCACCAAGGGGGGAAAACAGGATCTTTTGGGAAACAAAATTTGTCTCTCTTTGTAGCCATTTTCTGGTGGAATATAAACTTATTTATCGCATACAAATAAAGTCAAGTCTAAATCGGGTCCATATGGATGTTTATTCACAGCAGATTGTTAAGTAGAAGCGGGAAAAACGGCAGTTGTAGCTAGCGCTAGCATTAGCACGTTGCTAACATGAAGGATCATGTTAGTATTCTCCGTTATTTATGTATGTTGTTGTATCTTTATTTAGTAGAAAACTATATTCATAATCAATCATTCATAAATATAGATATCATATGGATATGTAAAGGCTCTAAGCTAAAGCTAACCATCCATGCAGCCGCTGGATCACTGAAAGGTCAAACACGCACTAATATTATATCAACTTCTTTTACATGGGAGGCACGGTAGCACAGCAGTTAGCGCTCTCACTTCACAGCGAAAAGGTCCGGGTTCGATTCCCACCAGGGACGGGGCCTTTCTGTGTGGAGTTTGCATGTTCTCCCCGTGTCTGCGTAGGTTTCCTCCGGGTACTCGGGTTTCCACTAACACTAAAACATGTACAATAGGCCAGGATGAATGTGAGTGTGTTTGAGAGTGCGCATGGGGGACGACAGATGCAAATTAGCCCAAGGCTACAATCTGGTGTGGCTTGTTTACATGCATGAGACCCATGTATGTTCACTATCATGCACTGTCCCGACTAAATAAACCAATAAATAAATAAAAGTTGCACATTTACAAATGCTAAATTAAGAATCTATTTTCCTACTAAACAAAGATACAAAGACATGGAGAGGAGCAAAGTGGTTCAACAGCACAGGAATACTTAAAAAAACAGACTATTCTAACCAGAAAGCTAACTAACGTTAGCTTCATGCTACGTTAGCTAACAAGTGCCGTTTTTCACTTCTACTGAATAATCTGCTGTGAATAAACAACAAATTGTTCAATATCGGGTTCGTCTCCAAAGTCAAAGAATGTGTGAAAAATGGGAGAAATTGTGGCAAATGTGGGACAAAAATAAGGGGGAAATGTGGAATAAATTGGGTAAAAATTCAGGGGAAAACATTATGGGAAAATATAGCCTGGCTATCACCAGCCAAAATATCACAAGTGATATTAAGTCTGGGAACCTCCCATTCATTTTCTGGTAGGAGAGGTGTGGTTTACGATTGTCCAGAGCCGTTTATTGTGCTGAATGTCTCTCATGCGTCTGCACGTAGCCATAGCCAATCGTATCATCGTATCAGATGATGTGTGACGAACCCGCAGTAAACTTTTGAGCTAAACTATTTAGAACACGGTCTAAAGCTTGATCGAAAGATGGCGTCGCATCTGCTGCTGTCATGTTGGATCCGTAAATAAAGTTTTATTTTTATTTATCCGTAAATAAACTACAAGCTTACATATGTCGAATAGCGCGTCATCGTCTTACCGTCTCTCCTCGTTCTGTGATTGGTCCCAAATCCATGAGAAGATTTCGGCCATGGTCCCCAGGCTGCAAAATTGTGTTAAAAAACTGGCAAAATGGGGGGGGGGCTAAACACGTGAGGACAGTGTGTTTCATCTGTCGCTGCTTCAAACGCTTTTGTAGAGTCTGTTCCTTCCACATCAAGTGCTTATGACGAGCAGACTCCCCCCTGTCACTCCCCCTCTCTCTCCCCCCGTCTCTCTCTCCCCCCTCTCTCTCCCCCCTGTCTCTCCCCTCTCTCTCCCCCTGTCTCTCCCCCTCTCTCTCCCCCTGTCTCTCCCCCCTCTCTCCCCCCCTGTCACTCCCCCTCTCTCTCCCCCCTGTCTCTCTCTCCCCCTGTCTCTCCCCCCTGTCTCTCCCCCTCTCTCTCCCCCTCTCTCTCCCCCTGTCTCTCCCCCTCGTCTCTCCCCTGTCTCCCCCCTCTCTCTCCCCTCTCTCTCCCACCTCTCACTCCCCCTCTCTCTCCCCCTGTCTCTCTTTCCCCCTCTCTCTCCCCCTCTCTCTCCCCCTCTCTCTCCCACCTCTCACTCCCCCTCTCTCTCCCCCTGTCTCTCGCTCCCCCCTCTCTCTCCCCCTCTCTCTCCCACCTCTCACTCCCCTCGTCTCTCTCTCCCCCTCTCTCTCCCCCTCTCTCTCCCCCTCTCGCTCCCCCCCTCTCTCCCCTCTCTCTCTCTGCTGTGGGGGAGGTAAAGCGTGGTCCGAGCAGGCGTGACGCTGGGAGTGGCCACTAGGGGACAGCGCGCGGTGATTAGGCTGAGGATGGAGCAGAGAAGTGTCCCACGGCGCGTACTACTCCAGCAAACATCCAATGGGCACTAACAAGCCCCGGAACACAGGCTGCCCCCCACACATCCATCTGCCCTCTGCAAGTCTGCGCTCTACAGGACGCTCTACAACACACATACTGCTCTACAACACACACATACTGCTCTACAACACACACATACTGTTCTACAACATACACATACTGCTCTACAACACACACATACTGCTCTACAACACACACATACTGCTCTACAACACACACATACTGTTCTACACACACACATACTGCTCTACAACACACACATACTGCTCTACAACACACACATACTGCTCTACAACATACACATACTGCTCTACAACACACACATACTGCTCTACAACACACACATACTGCTCTACAACATACACATACTGCTCTACAACACACAAATACTGCTCTACAACACACACATACTGCTCTACAACACACACATACTGCTCTACAACACACACAACACATACTGCTCTACAACACACACATACTGCTCTACAACACACACATACTGCTCTACCACACATACTCTACAACATACACATACTGCTCTACAACAACACATACTGCTCTACAACACACACATACTGCTCTACAACACACACATACTGCTCTACAACACACACATACTGCTCTACAACACACACATACTGCTCTACAACACACATACTGCTCTACAACATACACATACTGCTCTACAACACACACATACTGCTCTACAACAACACATACTGTCTACACACACATACTGCTCTACAACATACACATACTGCTCTACAACACACACATACTGCTCTACAACACACACATACTGCTCTACAACACACACATACTGCTCTACAACACACATACTGCTCTACAACACACACATACTGCTCTACAACACACATACTGCTCTACAACACACACATACTGCTCTACAACACACACATACTGCTCTACAACATACACATACTGCTCTACAACACACACATACTGCTCTACAACAACACATACTGCTCTACAACAACACATACTGCTCTACAACACACACATACTGCTCTACAACACACACATACTGCTCTACAACAACACACACATACTGCTCTACAACACACACATACTGCTCTACAACACACACATACTGCTGCTCTACAACACACACATACTGCTCTACAACAACACATACTGCTCTACAACATACACATACTGCTCTACAACACACACATACTGCTCTACAACACACACATACTGCTCTACAACACACACATACTGCTCTACAACACACACATACACATACTGCTCTACAACATACACATACTGCTCTACAACACACACATACTGCTCTACAACACACACATACACATACTGCTCTACAACATACACATACTGCTCTACAACACACACATACTGCTCTACAACACACATACACATACTGCTCTACAACATACACATACTGCTCTACAACATACACATACTGCTCTACAACACACACATACTGCTCTACAACACACACATACTGCTCTACAACATACACATACTGCTCTACAACACACACATACTGCTCTACAACAAACACATACTGCTCTACAACACACACATACTGCTCTACAACATACACATACTGCTCTACAACACACACATACTGCTCTACAACACACATACTGCTCTACAACACACACATACTGCTCTACAACACACATACTGCTCTACAACACACACATACTGCTCTACAACATACACATACTGCTCTACAACACACACATACTGCTCTACAACATACACATACTGCTCTACAACACACACATACTGCTCTACAACATACACATACTGCTCTACAACACACACATACTGCTCTACAACACACACATACTGCTCTACAACACACACATACTGCTCTACAACACACACATACTGCTCTACAACACACACATACTGCTCTACAACACACACATACTGCTCTACAACATACACATACTGCTCTACAACACACACATACTGCTCTACAACACACACATACTGCTCTACAACACACATACTGCTCTACAACACACACATACTGCTCTACAACACACACATACTGCTCTACAACATACACATACTGCTCTACAACACACACATACTGCTCTACAACACACACATACTGCTCTACAACACACACATACTGCTCTACAACACACACATACTGCTCTACAACACACACATACTGCTCTACAACACACACATACTGCTCTACAACATACACATACTGCTCTACAACACACACATACTGCTCTACAACACACACATACTGCTCTACAACACACACATACTGCTCTACAACATACACATACTGCTCTACAACACAACATACTGCTCTACAACACACACATACTGCTCTACAACACACACATACTGCTCTACAACACACAAATACTGCTCTACAACACACACATACTGCTCTACAACAACATACACACACATACTGCTCTACAACACACACATACTGCTCTACAACACACACATACTGCTCTACAACACAACATACTGCTCTACAACACACACATACTGCTCTACAACACACACATACTGCTCTACAACACACACATACTGCTCTACAACACACACATACTGCTCTACAACAACATACAACACATACTGCTCTACAACACACATACTGCTCTACAACACACACATACTGCTCTACAACACACACATACTGCTCTACAACACACACATACTGCTCTACAACACATACTGCTCTACAACACACATACTGCTCTACAACAACACATACTGCTCTACAACACACATACTGCTCTACAACACACATACTGCTCTACAACACACATACTGCTCTACAACATACACATACTGCTCTACAACACACACATACTGCTCTACAACACACATACTGCTCTACAACACACACATACTGCTCTACAACACACACACTGCTCTACAACATACACATACTGCTCTACAACACACACATACTGCTCTACAACACACATACTGCTCTACAACACACAAATACTGCTCGCCACCAAGGCTCGAGAGGTAACATGACGGAGAGAGGATTCTGTAGTTAAACTTAGCCCTGACTGCAAATAATAAACTAATCAGGGCTACTATACTAATGTAAAACTGCTTTGTGCCTATTGCCCAAAGCTGCAAACTCTTTAAAGTGCATATGTGACACATTAGACACATTTTTTGCATAAAACATACAGTAGTTAACAAGATTTAGCTTAAAATTGAACCCAGCTTTCTTTAGTTTGACCATGTTTGTTATGTTTATAGTTTCACTTCCTTATTGGACACTGGAAAAAAATTCCTTCATTTCAACGAGCTTATAAGCTAAAATCTTAAAAACAGGCGTGCTGGGTGTTTTTTAACCTATGTTTTGAGGCTAACAAACGGTCTTCAGGGCACAGTTTATGTCGTGTGACAAGAGATGGTGTCCAGACTATTCTCAAAGACTGCCTCCCACCATCATAAATGTTTTGCTTGAGGCTCCAAAAGGTTCTCAATAGCCTAAAGGGGCTGACCAGCTCTCTCCCCATGATTCCAGGCCAAAACATGACTCCGCCCCCTCCTTGCTGACATCACAGCCTTGTTGGGACATGGTGACCATTCACCAACCATCCACTACTCCATCCATCTGACCATCCTGGGTTACACGGCACTCATCAGTGAACAAGACTGTTTGAAAATGAGTCTTCATGTATTTCTGGGCCACTGCAGCCGTTTCTGCTCATGAGCATTCAGTGAACCACTTTAGGGTTAGGGTTACTGCTGTTAACCATTGTTTATATCCAAATCTCAAAGCGGATTGACTGGAGAGTTTACAGCCTATATGCCAGTCTGATACCTCATTTGAAAGCCAAGACCTTCTAGTTTCTAAAAATATGTGTGAGATCTGTATGAATGAAACACAACTTACATTACATTTGCCGTTCTTAACCCTAATCATATCTTGATTATGGTTAATTAACCCTCACCCTAACCCTAGCCCCTGATCAGGGGGAACGACAGGTAACTGGTTAAAAGTTTAGGGGAGGCCGGATAGAAGGTTTATGCACAATTACAAGCCTCTGGAGGGTCCTACACTTTGATGTTCGGGAGACTCCAGAGGCACCAGCAGCTTCAAATACCTGTTTGCTACTTTGTAGCAGCTGTTCTCTTAATCTGATGTATTTGTCTGGCAGAAACCGTCCTCATTGTGCCTTTATCTGCACAAACCCGTGTGTGCTCTGAATCAGCCTCAAATCTCTGAACAGTACGATGATTATGCTTAATCTTTTGTGAAATATCAAAGGTTTTCAAACCTAGTTCAATTCAACGATTTCACACTTTTCATCAGAGAGAGCCTTTTCTTTTTCGTTCCCATATTGCTTGAAAATGGTGGTCTGCTTTATATTTGGCTAACGCCAGACTAAAGATGTATGTCAGCCAAAAACTGTTCTTCTTTTAAAATTAACTTTCGAGCTAAACTATTTAGAACACGGTGAAGCTTGATTGAAAGATGGCTTTGCGTCTACTGCTGTCATGTTGGCTCCGTAAACAAACTACAAGCTTCCATATGTAGAATAGCGCGACATCGTCTTACCGTCCCTCCTCGTTCTGTGATTGGTCCCCAAATCCATGTGAAGATTTCGGCCATGGTCTCTAGACTGCTGTGCCGTTCAAAATTATTAGTCTGGCGTTAGCCAGGCTAGGCCTGCTTAATAATGTGGAACATCCTTTTTCAGTTGTTTTTCCCTTAACTGGGCTTACCTGACAACTAATCATCTCAGGCGTCTGAGTTTGATGTCAGTGATTCAAAGAGCATAATCATTTGGAACTCAGTGTAGATAGGCATAGCCACCTGCCTGGTATGATCAGATGTTATAAGTCTGTTAGGACTAGTTGCCAACAGAGCAGCATTATCAGAACCAGTGTAGACTTCCTTCCTGTGATAAGTATTTATACACCTGGCAGAACAGTCCAGGTGATGCTGCCAAAGCCAAAGGGTTAATCATTACAGAGCCCACTCCTTGTTTATTGCTGGCAGATACTGTAAGGAAATCCTCTTGTGTATCACAGGTTAGTTCAGTCTGTTGGCTGTAGTCGCGTGATGAGTACTGTTAAGAGTTTTTCAGTGGGCTATAATCCCATCAATGAAAGCAATGTTTTCAGCAGTGGTGACTATATTTCAGGACAGGTGACGCTGGACCTCGCTAAGGACACAGACGTCAATGCTCTAAGTGTGAAAATGAAAGGCAAAGCGGAGGCAAATTGGACTGAGGGCGCCATGGAGGACACTGAATTATACTTCAAAAAAGAGAAGTATTTCAGTGTGAAGCAGTTTCTCATACAGGAAGGCCAGGGTGAGTAACAACACCTAAATACTAACCAAAATATGGAGCAATAACTAAAAATGCTGCACAAAATACATTGACTGAATTACTGATTTAAGGAAACAATCATGTGAGCCAGGGCTGCAACGTCTACCCCTTCACCTTTCACATCCCTGAACAGTAAGTCACTTATAGTCCAAATGTATATGTTCACAACATTACACAATTATAATTCTCATAATTTAGGTTGGTGGGCCTGTTTAACTATGGTGATTCCCTGTTTAGAAAATACTAATTAATCAAAATCTACAACCATATCCACAAGACAATGTTGAATCCTATATGTTTGTGTGTGACTGAATGATGTTTCCAAACTGTAAAGAAAAAGAGAAAAAAAAAAGGTTATTTTGCTGACATAATATAAGAAGATAAAACTTAATGACTGCTCTTGAATAGGCCCAGTAATTATATGAACAATAAGTAAGGATTAAACAACGCGGAGTCAAGAACACCACGACGCGCAGCGGAGTGCATTATAACCGTCTAATGCACGGCTCCGAGTTGTTTAATCCGCTTATACCATGGTCCCATAAACGTAACATTTTATAACAAATGTTGTTTTCATTTACTAAACTCGCTAAATATGCCAAACTACAGGGACTATGTTATGTGGGCTTTTAAGCGGCCACTGTCTGAACGCTCGTCTCAGAGCGAGCATTCTCTCGCTGCTGCGAGAATCTCCGTCTCAACGAAACAACATAAGCACACGCTGCATCGCCAGACTCACAACACAACAGGACTAACCTTGCTCTTTTCCGTGGAAGTAAACACCGATATGCGGCACTGCTGGGCAGGAGTTATTTCACTTTTACGCTGTTTAACCTAAAGCTAGTTAGCTAGCTAGCAACATGTAGCTCAACGAGCTCAACTGAAACAGATGCAGTGGAGTCATTGAAGTGAGTGAAGTCCGCTTACACCTCGGCCCCACGAACTGAAACTTTTATATGTGACTTTACTAATCCAGCCAAATATACTTAAGTTCAGGGATCATTTTATATACGTCTGAAAATAATGAATAGTGCCTTAACCGTTTTCAGAAGAAATGGAAAGCTCATATTTTGTTAACAGAAGCCTAACCTAGCTGCTTGCTCTCCTCTAGTCCCCATTCATCAAAAGTTTTGTTTTGGCCAAAAACGTTGAAATTAACCACAAAATCTCATTCGTTCATGTCAGTCACTAATGAAGCGTTTGTCTGATTCAGCTGTGTTATGGAGTGATATCCCAGTGATTTAACCACCGGACTACGTGTGCGGTTATACCAAAATAATGCACACTTGTCAGCACCCACCAGCCAATCAGAATCGAGTATTCAGCCAGACCATGGTATAACCTACGTTAACACATTCTAAATCAGGCCTGTTCTCCACATAAATGGTATTGTAAGGCCATCCCTCCTTCCCATCAGACCTCGGAGCTAAGCAGGAAGGGCCTGGTCGGTACTTGGATGGGAGACCGTTTGGTAACACCAATCACAAACAGCTGGGTGAATGTAGTGAGTGTGTGGTTGGTGGTGGTCGGAGGGGACGATGGCGCAGACTGGTTGCCTCGCTTTCATAAGTCTACCCCAGGGCAGCTGTGGCTCCAACAGTAAGTAAGTAAGTGCTTTATTTGTCATTGTACAAGTGTACAATGAAATAGTGTTGAGGTGTTAGTCCTGAGCTGCTGCGACTGAGCCGCAACGCCACTGTGGGTCAACCTGAGCAGCATGTTATTGGAGGTAGAGGAAACCGTAGCACTCGGAGGAAAACTGGCTGTCTGCCTTCAGTCTCCTCTGATCCTCTGAAACGGTGCACCGCCTCCTGAGTTTGTCCCTATTTCAGAGCGTGGTGTCCTGCACTGGTCAGCTCCTCCTCCTTCCTCTTCCTCCTGCGCAGCTCCCTCCGCTCCACGACACTCTTCCACCATCTTCTGGGAAGAGCTTAGCAGTTAGTCTGTTTTATTCTCCAGTGAACGTTTATTAGCCAGAATAATAGAAGGCATGTGTGGCTTAGCTGTGAGTCTTGCCCAGATATCTCCTCGTTTATCCCTTCTTTGTTTCCTGTAGCTCCTCTTGTGACGCCTCCAATGTGCTGCAGGTGTGGGGGGCTCTTGATGCCTCTTCAGTGTTTTAGATGAAGAAATGTGTAGGTCTCAAATGGGTTTAGCTGATAAGCTAGCTGTTTGTTTACTTTTAAAAAGCTGCTTTCTTCAGGACCATTATGGACTCTCTGCAGTAAAAAAATCCGCTGAACCTCACCAAAACGGCAAAAACGAACAAAAGTATCCACTAAAACAATGTGGAACCCAGAAACTACAAATGCAGTTTGTAGAAAAAGGCAAAAAATGCAGCTGTACAGAGAGAGAGGGAGGTTGCCACCTGTTTAGACGTCATCATGACACTTACCACCACCAAGTAATGGTGCTAATGCATTATCATTATTATAATTATCATTATCATTATCATTATCATTATCATTATCATTATTATTATTATTATTATGTTTTAGAATATTTTGTGTCAATTGTCATTTTGCAGAGACATGCCTTCATCATTTAAAAGTAAACATGGTATAATACAGTACACACTGGAGGCCAGTCTGAGCAGACCCATGAGAAAGGACAGCAAAGCTAAAGCTGAGTTCAACCTGGTTTCCAAAAGATACTTGGCCATTCAATCTCTGAGGGTAACACATGATCTTATTCATAATGCTGTTGGTTGATTAGATCCAATACTAAACCTAATTGTGTTATAGGTTCCACAACATGGTGCAACAGAAAAGAAATTGAAGCTTTTCAACTCTGGATACGTGGCAATGGATGTGAATATTGACAAGACTGGATTCCACCAAGGTTAATATTTCTGAACCAAGTAGAAGTTTAACAGAACATAACTGTGAAACTTTACATTGTCTGGGACCTGTATTTAAAGCTGTTTTAAAGCTTTTTATTTGCCATCACAGTTTGTTGCAAACACAGCAGAAAACCATAAGATAAGATAAGCCTTTGTTGATCTCACAATGAAGTAGAATCTAATATTAGTGATAATATTATCACTTTACCACTGCTCACAGCTGCATACGGGCATGAAACATGCATATAATCCATTTGCTTGAACAATTTGGGTGTGACAGCTAGAAATGAGTTTGGGCCAAAACTAAACATTTAATTGTTTGAACAGGAAAAAACAAAGCTTTGTTTCAATATTTAATATGAAACAACAACAAAAAAACTATTTTGTCGTAGTGTTTGGAGCGTGCTCAGGCCAAGGCTACTACAGTAAAAGGCAAATACTACCATAATTATAGCCTCTCCTCCATTTCTATATGTAACCACATAATCTTTACACTGTAATGGGGTCACATGATGTGAGGGCTATTCTTCCAACACATCAAAAGAAATAAGGAACAAAATGTGTCATGTGCATTCGACAACATGTAACTGCTTTATTCTGCAGGCGAAGGAATAAGAGTTGTGGCGTCTTTTCACAACAAGTCATCGTGGGACATGCGCCCCAAGTATTGTGTCTACAGGCAGTGCACTCTTTTTGCAGAGGGGGAAAGTAAAGTGGTGATTAAAAATCTACTGAAAAAGGTTGGAGCTGCTGTCCCGCCCTCTGCTGATCAAACTGTCACCAAATTCATCACTATTCCTGCCGCCGCAATCCCATCTATCTCCAACTGCAGCATTATCAAAGTGGAATACGGGCTCAGGGTATGCACCGCCAGTCTTATACCTGTGCTTATCCTCAGCATAAGATATATATTTATGTTGAAATATTTTGCTTTTACAGGTGTATCTCGATGTCAAGTATGCGACTGCCCCACAGATTAATTTCCCTATAATAATACTTCCACCTGCTCAGAGCTTTGATGAGGAAGGCCCACCTGCCTATCTCACCTGCGGATTTTGAATCGTTTCATTCTGTCCCAAATGGGAATATCCCCCGCACCCACGTCTCCAGCCCTCACCATACGGACTCCCTCCAGCACCTGTGAGGGTCATGTTCTTTGACTTCTCCAGCGCGTTCAACACCATCAGGCCGACACTGCTGCGGCGGAAGCTGGAGGACGCGGGAGTGGATGGACATCTCACTGCATGGACCATCGACTACCTCACGGAACGACCACAGTATGTGCGACTGCGCAGCTGTGAGTTTGAGGTGGTCGTCTGCAGCACTGGGTCCCCTCAGGGCACCGTCCTCTCACCGTTTCTCTTCACCATCTACACATCGGACTTCACATACACAACGTACACAACAGCTGTCATTTGCAGAAGTTCTCCGACGACTCCGCCATCGTGGGCTGTGTGTCTGAGGGGAACGAACTGGAGAACCAGTCGATGATCATGGACTTTGTGGACTGGTGTGAGCGCAATCACCTGTGCTTGAACACCAGTAAGATGAAGGAGATGGTGATCGACTTCAGGAGGAAGTCACTACCGCACACACCGCTGAACATCCAGGGGGAGGACATCGAGGAGGTGGACAGTTTCAAGTACCCGGGTGTTCACCTCAACAATAAACTGGACTGGTCCCACAACACCTACGCCCTGTGACTCTGTGGTAGCCTCTGCTATCCACTACGCTGCCGTGTCCATCATGGACAACACCTCCCACCCACTGCACGGGACTGTGGAGGAGCTGAGCAGCTCTTTCAGTGGCAGACTGAGGCACCCTCAGTTCAAGGAGCGCTACCACAAGGCCTTCATCCCCACTGCTGTCAGACTGTACAACAAGACTGTAAAACTACGTGCAATAATCTCAGTATCTGCGTCACTTTATCACTTTCACTTGCACTCTGAAACCTTGCACTGCCAATGCTGACATTTTTGACACCTTTGTAAAAAAAACACCTTTGTAGTCATTGTACAAAAACAATAGTAAATACATCTATTTACTATTTACCGTAATTGTTTGCACATTTGTGTCTATTTTGCACACCTTGAGTGTTTTCTTGAATCTAAACAAGAGAATTTCTCCATTGTGAGATCCATAAAGGCTTATCTTATCTTATTTCTTATCTTTGGCTGCTGCACTTTGACTATTGACTTAAATTAAGCTCAGTTGTGATAAAAAGAAAGCATGGGTTTACCTTTCTGTGTCTCTAACTAACACTGGGCGACAGTGGCGCAGATGGTAGAGCGGGTCGTCTCATGATCAGAAGATCAGGGGTTCGAATCCCGGCTCCTGCAGACTGTCGTTGTGTCCTTGGGCAAGACACTTCACCCAATGCCTATGTGTGAGTGGTTGGTGGTGGTCGGAGGGACCGTTGGCGCAGATGTGTGCAGCCTCGCTTCTGTCAGTCTACCCCAGGGGAAACTGTGGCTACAAATGTAGCTTATCAGCATGGAGTGAATGAACCCCCCTCCCTTTCATGTGTGAAGCGCTTTGGGTGTGACTTGTGTCATATAAAAGCGCTATACAAGTAAGATTCCCTCCCCTAACTTAATGTGAGTTTACCCACCGTTAGTTTTGACTTTATGGACCGATCTGTATGAGATATGGGAGTCGTCTTGGTTCTTTTGCCTCAAGTTCATTTGGGAAAGAGAGCAAACAAATAACAATGTAACCTAATATTTGTCAGACCACCATGGGCATACATTACGTTTGTATAACAATATACCTGACCCGATGTTGTATAAAACGTGCCTCGCCCAGTCCCCTTTTCTCCTGCCAGGACATGTATAGCGTAGGATACTTAGTTAGGATAAACAAAACTGATAGGCTGCTTTTCCAGGTCCTGCAGGGTGGGGACCCACGCGCTCCCGTATCAAAGTTCAGGAGACGCTTTCAGAAATGGGAAGCTTACGCAACTGACTGACACCTGCCCAGGAAAAAAAACAGCAGATGGCGTTCAAAAAATGTCGAGCACCGTGAAGAGTCCGCTTGGCGCTCGTCATCCACCTCCGTATGACAGTTGACCATAGGCCCCCATTCATTTTCCTGCAATAATAAGTATAACGGGCCAGTCCCTGTTTGAGACAGTGAGTACGTTTGACTGGGTCCCACCTAGGTATGTGTGGGTACATTTTATACACATTTTATAGTGTAGATTTTACTAAAGAAAAATTTAGAAAAACTAAAGAAAACTGGGTACAATTTGTTGCAAAATCTTAAATATAATTGTGTTAACTATGTTTCAGCACAAAATGTGTCTAATGGGCCATATGCAGTTTAAGGTCCAACCAAGAGAAATATGAATTTTTTACCATCTACAAACTGGTCTTGGTATTCATCTTTCAAATGTAATGGAGTAAAAGTAAGAAGTTCTGGACATAAATGCTACTCAGGAGAAGAATAGATCCTCCAAAACTCGACTTCAGTCCAGCACTGGAGTAAATTTAGTTTGTTACTGGCACGTGAACGCAGCCTATTAGATCATTGATCCTTTTCCCCAAAAAGGATTTTAAAAAAAGTGAAAGATCAAATGAAATGAGTAAAAGAGTAAAGTTCTTTGTCTCCCTTGTAGCCCTTCAGTTTTCGCTCGACGAACTCGCTCTCGTTTGAGTTTTTCCCGTCACAGCGGGACGCGGCACTTTTCTGCTCCTCCATCTCTTCTTCTGTGGCCACGCTCCAGTGCCGCCTGCCGGGTCAGCGAGGGGGGGGAGGGTCACAGCTGGGGGGGGCCCCAAACCGAACTGATAAAATCCACTTTCTCACTCCATCTGAGGGATGATGCCTGACAGAGCGGCGCAGACACTTTACATAAATCAATGGGAGGAAAGGATGGTTCGGCCGAAAACAAGAGGATTATGGATTTAAAGCCACGCCGCGGAACATTCCACCCAGTAAACAGGGTCAAACGCGAGGTTTCATTGAAGAATAATATTAAAGGTTTATGGAATATCTTAAATAGTGTAATTAGAAATAAACCAAGAACGATTAATTATCCAAAATATTTCAAAGATGAGGATAACACTTTAAATAATATGAATGAAGTAGTCGAAACATTTAATAAATTCTTTGTAGATGTTGGACCGAATCTTGCTGCAAAAATTACAAATGTTGAGAACTATAATTGTGAACTGATAGACACAAATCCTCTGTCCATGTTCCTCAAACCTGTGGAGGAAAAGGAGATACTGGACATTGTTAAAGGGCGTAAAAATAAAACCTCGACAGATTACCATGACATGGATATGAAAACTTTAAAAACTGTTATTGAAAGTATCTCTAAGCCGTTAACATACATCTGTAACCTATCGCTGCAAACTGGACAATTTCCTGAAAGTATGAAAGTAGCAAAAGTGATTCCTCTGTTCAAGGCAGGAGATAAACATCTCTTCACAAACTACAGGCCTGTTTCCCTTTTACCACAATTCTCAAAAATCTTAGAGAAGGTTTATAACTCTAGACTTGACAGCTTTATTGAAAGGTGTAATTTACTCTCGGACAATCAGTTTGGTTTTAGGAATAATCACTCAACCTCACACGCGCTATTTGATATAACTGAAGAAATAACTAATGCTGTAGATAACAAGAAATATGCAATAGGGTTATTTATTGACCTGAGTAAAGCGTTTGATACAATAAACTATGATATACTAATTAATAAACTAGAACATTATGGGATTAGGGGGGTAGCTCTACAGTGGGTTATCAGTTATTTAAAAAATAGAAAACAATGTGTGAAAATAGGTGATTATCAGTCGAGTTGTCGACAAATTGTGTGTGGTTTACCTCAAGGTTCCATTCTGGGCCCAAAATTGTTTAATATGTACATTAACGACATTTGTAAAACGTCTCAAGTACTTAAATTTATCTTGTTTGCAGACGATACAAATATTTTTGCATTTTTTTGTTTGTTTATTTGGTCGGGACAGTGCATGTTAATGAACATACATGGGTCTCATGCATGTAAACAAGTCACACCGGATTGTAGCCTTGGGCTAATTTCCATCCGTCATCCCCCATTCGCACTCTCAAACACACTCTCATTCATCCTGGCCTATTGCACGTGTTTTAGTGGTAGGGGAAACCGGAGTACCCGGAGGAAACCTACGCAGACACAGGGAGAACATGCAAACTCCACACAGAAAGGCCCCGTCCAGGTCAGGAACCCCGGACCTTCTTGCTGTGAAGCAAGAGCTCTAACCACTGTGCTACCGTGCTGCCCAAACCATCAGTTGACGACTTACAGCAACTGTGTCGGATTGTTAACTTGGAACTCGAAAGTGTCAATAAATGGTTCAAACAAAATAAATTATCTCTAAATCTGAGCAAAAGTAAAATGATGATATTTGGCATCTGTAATTCCAATGCTCAGGAAGCAATTCAGATAGAGGGTGTTTTCATAGAGCGAGTGCATGAAATCAAATTCCTTGGAGTTATTATAGATGACAGAATTACTTGGAAAGCTCATATTAAATATATATCTACGAAGATTTCTAGAAGCATTTCAGTAATAGCAAAAGCAAAGCACATTTTAAACATCAAAGCTCTACATATCTTATACTGTTCTCTGATTTTGCCATATTTATATTATTGTACTGTGGTTTGGGGTAGTACTTATAAAAACACATTAAAACCAATAGTATTGTTGCAAAAAAAGAGCTATCCGAGTAATTCATAAAGTTGGGTTTTTGGACCACACAAACTCATTATTTTTAAAATCAAAGATCATGAAGTTTTGTGACATCGTTGAGTTCCAAACTGTACAGATGTTATACAAAGCAAGATACAAACTGTTGCCAGGCCAAATACAAAGAAGGTTCCAAGAACGTACTGGTCGTTATGAATTACGTGACGAATTAAACTTTAGGACTCAGAAACATAGCTCAACTTTGAAAAGTTTTAGCCCAACAGTTAATGGTGTACAATTGTGGAATAAACTGGAAATGGAGTTGAAACGAAGTCCAAACATCAACCTGTTCAAATATAAATACAAACAAAAGACTTTTGAAACATACAGAGAACAAGAAATGTGTTGCCACTAGGAGGCGCAGTAGGATCAATTATGTGTGTTTCCTCTATAATTAAGGAAGAGTGTTGCTGCTTGGAACGGTTGTCATTCTATTGCTCAAATTTACAAATTGAGAATTAGGGTAGGCAAGTTATGAATCTGTTGAGAGGGACCCTCCCAACGGGCTCAAAACCTTGTCTTTTAATGCACCACTCAGCATAGGAACATCATCTACAAAATCAGCTGTTAGGGCAGCTGGGTGGGGGTTTGTTGAGGGGGAGTTACTGCCCTCTTCAACTAGGCCGCTCTACACCCTGGCTTTTTAATGCACCACACTATGCAGGGCTTACATCATACTTCACATATACAGTGAGGAAAATAAGTATTTGAACACCCTGCTATTTTGCAAGTTCTCCCACTTAGAAATCATGGAGGGGTCTGAAATTGTCATCGTAGGTGCATGTCCACTGTGAGAGACATAATCTAAAAAAAAAAATCCAGAAATCACAATGTATGATTTTTTAACTATTTATTTGTATGATACAGCTGCAAATAAGTATTTGAACACCTGAGAAAATCAATGTTAATATTTGGTACAGTAGCCTTTGTTTGCAATTACAGAGGTCAAACGTTTCCTGTAGTTTTTCACCAGGTTTGCACACACTGCAGGAGGGATTTTGGCCCACTCCTCCACACAGATCTTCTCTAGATCAGTCAGGTTTCTGGGCTGTCGCTGAGAAACACGGAGTTTGAGCTCCCTCCAAAGATTCTCTATTGGGTTTAGGTCTGGAGACTGGCTAGGCCACGCCAGAACCTTGATATGCTTCTTACAGAGCCACTGCTTGGTTATCCTGGCTGTGTGCTTCGGGTCATTGTCATGTTGGAAGACCCAGCCTCGACCCATCTTCAATGCTCTAACTGAGGGAAGGAGGTTGTTCCCCAAAATCTCGCAATACATGGCCCCGGTCATCCTCTCCTTAATACAGTGCAGTCGCCCTGTCCCATGTGCAGAAAAACACCCCCAAAGCATGATGCTACCACCCCCATGCTTCACAGTAGGGATGGTGTTCTTGGGATGGTACTCATCATTCTTCTTCCTCCAAACACGTTTAGTGGAATTATGACCAAAACGTTCCATTTTGGTCTCATCTGACCACATGACTTTCTCCCATGACTCCTCTGGATCATCCAAATGGTCATTGGCAAACTTAAGACGGGCCTTGACATGTGCTGGTTTAAGCAGGGGAACCTTCCGTGCCATGCATGATTTCAAACCATGACGTCTTAGTGTATTACCAACAGTAACCTTGGAAACGGTGGTCCCAGCTCTTTTCAGGTCATTGACCAGCTCCCCCCGTGTAGTTCTGGGCTGATTTCTCACCTTTCTTAGGATCATTGAGACCCCACGAGGTGAGATCTTGCATGGAGCCCCAGTCCGAGGGAGATTGACAGTCATGTTTAGCTTCTTCCATTTTCTAATGATTGCTCCAACAGTGGACCTTTTTTCACCAAGCTGCTTGGCAATTTCCCCGTAGCCCTTTCCAACCTTGTGGAGGTGTACAATTTTGTCTCTAGTGTCTTTGGACAGCTCTTTGGTCTTGGCCATGTTAGTAGTTGGATTCTTACTGATTGTATGGGGTGGACAGGTGTCTTTATGCAGCTAAAGACCTCAAACAGGTGCATCTAAATGTAGGATAATAAATGGAGTGGAGGTGGACATTTTAAAGGCAGACTAACAGGTCTTTGAGGGTCAGAATTCTAGCTGATAGACAGGTGTTCAAATACTTATTTGCAGCTGTATCATACAAATAAATAGTTAAAAAAAATCATACATTGCGATTTCTGGATTTTTTTTTTTTAGATTATGTCTCTCACAGTGGACATGCACCTACGATGACAATTTCAGACCCCTCCATGATTTCTAAGTGGGAGAACTTGCAAAATAGCAGGGTGTTCAAATACTTATTTTCCTTACTGTAACTCAATTAAACAAATATAATAATAATGATAATTAAACCCAAATTAAATTATATTGAGGATGGTAATGACAACTGGGAAGTAGCAAGATCTCAGAATATAATATGTATTAATGCACCTTTATAACATAAAAGTAGCACATGCTTTTGTTGGTTCTTTATTTTGCTGTTGTTTTTATTTTATTCTTCTTCATTATTTATTGTTACTTTGCCCTTTGTTCCTTTGTTTATGATTTGCTACCTTGTAATGTTAAATGTAATGTTATTATTTTTATTTCGGGGTGGGCGCTTATAAGCCTTTGGCTTCAGCCCACTCCCTTTGAGCAGGTTAACTGCTCAAACAAATAAATAAACTAAACTAAATTGAAAGTGTTTTTAATGCTAAGAAATGCAGGAACGGAAAAAAAAAATCTTCTGTCGTTAGATCGAAGTTTTGATGCTGTTGGTTCAGGGACAGGATTAAAGAAAGTGACTTGGTTGTTTCAGCCACTGGCCAACAGGCTCATAAAGCCTCGTCCTTTTTAACGCATCCCACAGTATAGGACAAAGATCATCCATAAAGTTGTAAGATAGGGTAGCTGGGTGAGGGCTTGTTGAATGGGGGCTATCGGCAACTCTCAACTGGCCCATTCTACGCTCTAGCTTTTTCACGCACAACACTATACAGGGGAAATAATAATAATAATAAAATAAAAAAAACTGTAGTGGAGATGGTAATGACAACAGGGAAATAACAGGACCAAAAGAGAATTATAATACACAGAATATAATATGTCTGTCCCTACACAAAAATGTCAATCATTTTTAATGTAATAATTAGAAACAACATTAGATTGATATTGGAACCTATACCAGAAAGAACCACAGTGTAAACCTGGGATTAATCTCTTATTACATCTTTAAAAGTCAGATTAACAACGTAGTAATTCTTTTTTAGATATACTTCGTCCTATCAATTGTTCTTTTTCTTTTGGTTAATTCTACAAATCTGTAACAAATGTACCAAGCTGCTATTATGCATTTAAATGCTCTTCAAGTCTGAAGCTTAAAGCTGATGAGTGTATCAATCAATCAATCAGACTTTATTTATAAAGCGCTTTTCATACCGAAAGGTATCACAAAGGGCTTTACAGATAACATTTAAAACAATACGCCCCGCATCATACATCCGCGCGCACACACACACACACACACACACACACACACACACACACACACACACACACACACACACACACACACACACACACACACACACACACACACCGTTAGGACTAAATGAATATATGTCTGTTAAAAGCTAAGCTAAAAAGGTGGGTCTTGAGCCTGCTCTTAAAGACATGAACGTTCTCTGTGGTCCTGAGCTCCTCCGGCAGGTCGTTCAGAGGCGAGGGCCATAATATTGGAAAGACACCTCGCCATGAGTCTTTCTGTTGACTTTAGGAATAATTAGGTGAC
This sequence comes from Neogobius melanostomus, assembly GCA_007210695.1. Taxonomy (NCBI): domain Eukaryota; kingdom Metazoa; phylum Chordata; class Actinopteri; order Gobiiformes; family Gobiidae; genus Neogobius; species Neogobius melanostomus. Next base: position 544,206 of record VHKM01001007.1, on the reverse strand, counting down.
CCCTGCCGGAGGAGCGAAGGGGCCGTGAAGGTTCATAAGGTAAAAGTAATTCTGAAAGATAAGAAGGACCAAGACCATTAAGACATTTAAAAAAATCATAGTTATAAATCTGTATCTGTTCAGCTCAGGAAAGACTTGCTTGTATCTAAAGTCGATGTACTCTAGACCTTATCATTTCTTATGCTATGTAAATGTATATTGAGTTGAATATGGGGTAGGCACTTATAAGCTTATTGCTTCAGCCTACTCCATTTTTAGCATCCACAACTGTATGAATTTTGAAAGACAAAATGAATGTGAAATTGCTCAAAATAAACAAACAAAAATAAACTAATTATTATTATTATTGTCATTATTATTATTATTATTATTATTACTATGGAGACGGTTCAATCAGCAGAGAAAACCTACCAGAAACGTAAAAATCAGTTGATCCTGGAGCCTCTTAGGAGCCACGGGATGGAAGGAAAATGCACCATGTTAACCACCCATACAGCCGCATATGCACTAATATTAACGTTTTGTCTTTTTGCATAAAATGTTGCAAAGTATACCTTTAAGTAAAATCTCCACCCAGTCTGTACACCCATTAATAATCTCTAACGAGGCTTTGACCTGAATGTGGTCGGCGGTGGACAACATCTGGATCTTTCATAATTTGTGATGTGTGGTGGCTAATGCTAACGGCTATAGGAATAATACATTGAGCAGGCTAATGCTAACGGAGTCTCTAGCCGACTGGAGTTTCAAACGCCGCCTTTATTTTCTATGTGTGAGTTGTTGTGAGTCAGTGGCATTGGCAGCGCATCTGCACAGCGCCACCTGCTGTTCATAGAGAGCACATTATTAGGCCTTTCACGTGAACCAACACACATGGACATTAAATGGACTTTGTAGACTTTATAGAAATGCAGTGATGCGTATTTATCCTTCAAATGTAATGGAGTAAAAGTAACAAGCTCTTGTAGTATACCGAGGGACAAGTTACCAGGTAGGCACACAAGGTAAGTTTCTGATAAAAAGGATAGAGACGTTGACTTCCAATTTGAAGTGGTTTATTATAAAATCATTCGGAATAGGATCTTCAGAATTGGCTGTGATGAAAAAAATTAGAGCAGGACTCCAAATTAAGAAATATAGGAATGTATTAATCTACAAGAGTTAACACGTTTAATTAGAAATTCATTTTTAGACGTTTATTTGAAGATTCCTAGTTTAAAAACTACTAAAAGCGAACCCAGTGGCTAACCAAAAACAAAACCCAGTTACACATATATTTGAAAAGAAACTGAGAACAAGTCAAAAATAACCTATAACAAAGTAACAAAAAACTCAAAATAACTGAGCTGTAACCAAAACAAACTCCAAAGGAAAAGGCACGATAAACTATATCAGCAGAGACAAATGTAAAAAGAAAAAACAAAACAGCAGCAGGTTAGCCACCCTTGACGGTTCACAGGACCCTGATCATTGGGAGACCACAGCCACCACTCGACCCATGTAGCAGACAGAACACTATTGTGAGCTCAGCGCCAGGAGTGGAGACATACAGCAGGTACCCAGGTAGTGGCAGCAAAAGAGGACACCATATTGGCAACAGGTGTCTTAAATAACCCTACTAACTAGGGGGCGGGCTAAAGGGCGGAGCCAGTGGGAGCACTTCAGGAACTGTAGGGGAAAAGGAAACCACCCCACTACACTCTCAACACAAATACTACTCGAGTACAGAGCAGATCCTCCAAAACTGTAGTACATTTACTTCATTACCGGCCCCCCCTCTCTGCACGTGTCATGCATTCCTCTGCTCCTTCACTGGCCTTAACTCACTTTACCATGTTTAAATGGAGCAACAGTAACATTATGAGCTCTGCCAAGTCACAGACACACGATCAAAGCCTCTTCTTTGTAAAGCCGCCCCTCCTCCTCCTCCTCCTCCTCCTCTTCCTCCTCCTCCTCCTCCTCTCCACTCGCCTCTCTCCAGCTCTGCTCGCGTCCCAGTGAAACTAATTAAAGTGCGGCGGGAGACATGACGGACGGGAGCGTCAGAACGGAGCGTCTCCCAGAGTTTAACTGCTCCCCTCTGCCCAGTGTGCATGTTTCAAAATGCTTCAAATAACGCAGCACCTGGCCGCCATGGTTTGGAGAGTTAAACATTCTTTTACAGAAATCACTTTGAAGCGTTGGCTGTAGATTACGGACATGAGGATAAAAGGTATTGTCAGGCATATCATACGTAAAAAATGGACAAAATGGCTGATTATTTTTTCAATGATGACATCTGAATAATGGACAGAGCCAGGTTTAAACGTGTGGTTTTATTTTGTGACATATAAGTTACAAGGATGTGCTCAGAGCGATTTTGTTATTTGTGGAAAAAATTTTTGCAAAGGTTCAAATTGTTTTTCGCTTTGAACTTTGCGGCTTTAACAATGGTGCGGCTAATTCATAGATTTTATGGTCATACTTAAAGGTGCTTTATGCAACTTTTTATGTGAAATAATAAAGTTAACATCTGTGCGTATTGCGGCTGTGTGTGTGGTCAGCACGGCGCCTTTACTTTCCGTTACAGTCCGGTACCTCTATAACGCTCCAGGTGAGAGGCTCCGTCAGCAGAGAAAACCTTCCAAACAATTGACTCTGGAGCGTCTTACAGATCCCTGTGATGGAAAGTAAAGGCGCCACTCGTACGGCCGCTGTCTAATCCTTACTACATCATGATTTCATTATGATTGTGTCCTCTCAACTAAAGTGCTGCATTATCCTAAACTTTTTAACCTGTTAAAGACCAGCTCTGGAGATCTTATTTGGTTATGCTGAAATAATCCAGAAATCATTGCTTCTTATTCAGGACTAAGGTGGTCTTTAAAGGGACTAGATACAAGTTGGTAATTTTTATACTCACTACTGCCACCTCAGGCCTTAGACGTAACTGCAGTCTCTATATTAAGCTCATGCATGACGGCACTTCGGGCCCGAAGTAACAACCTTTGTGAGTGACAGTGCAGGATCTTAGAGGCAGTTGTGGTGAACAGGTCTGAGCTCATTCTACACATTAGGACATGGCTGGAACATGCAGGTGGAGGAAAATACTTCATTTCAACATTTTTAAACTCTGTATAGTCCCTTTAACAGGTTAAAAAGTTTAGGGTAATGCCCCACTTTAGTTGAGAGGACATAATTTACAAGTAGATTCCACCATATGAGTCATGATGTTCATGCATGATCCTCATGATCATGATTGGTTGATCCTTTTATTATCTTTTCATTGCCGTTTTAGTGAATTCCTGGTATTCTTATGTGATCCTCATGATCATGATGAATTATTAGGATTTTCATGTACATTCATGACAGTAGTTAGACGTTTAATTCAGGGATGAAGTCATCCATGAACCAACATGTAATCATGTTTGTTCCTGAGTCATGATTTAGTAATGCATGAGTGTGAAATCATACAGAAGGTCATGAAAATTATGCAGATTTCTTCTTCTGAAACACTGAAGAGGCACAAAGAGCCCCCACAGCTGCAGCACAGTGGAGGCGTCACAAGAGGAGCTACAGGAAACAAGGAAGGGACAAACAAGGAGGTATCCGGGCGAGACTCACAGCTAAGTCACACATGCCTTCTGTCCCTATTGTTCTGGCTAATGGACGTTCACTGGAGAATAAAACAGATTAACTGCTAAGATCTTCCCAGAAGATAGTGAAAGACTGTTGTGGAGTGGAGGGAGCTGCGCAGGAGTAAGAGGAAGGAGGAAGTGGAGCTGATCAGTGCAGGACACCACGCTCTGAAACAGGGACAAACTCAGGAGGCAATGCACCGTTTCAGAGGATCAGAGGAGACTGAAGGCAGACAGCCAGGTTTCCTCCGGGTGCTACGGTTTCCTCTACCTCCAGAAACCTGCTGGTCAGGTCGGCCCACAGCGGCTCAGGACTAACACCTGAACACTATTTCATTGTACAATGACAAATAAAGCACTCAACTCAAAACGAGGCCGTTCAATCAGATGTGTTTATTTGAACCACGTGTTGTTTGTGAGCAGCATCACTTACGCGACTTGGACGTCCCTCAATAACAATTTAGGAATGGAGCACGAAAGAGAGAGACCTGTTTTAAATCAGCCTTAACCGAGTGCATTTTCTCCTGTTCAGCTTTACCCAAATCTAAAAGCTTCTCGACTGGAGCTGACAGCCTATTGGCCAGTGTCACCTAATTTGAAAGATAAGAACTACAAAACTGATCAGAACTTTTCATCACACTTTTGTCACTTTTTTGTTGCTCTTTCGTGGCTTTCTTGTTGATTTTTTTTGTGTCGCTTTTTCATCACATGAACACATGAGTCATGTTTTTGTAGTCTTTTTTGTTGTGTTATTGTTGCTTTTCCAGCCCATTGTCGCTCTTTTATGCTGCGTCCACACCGAACGCCTCTTGGGCGTCAAATACGCGCCTCAAGTCCGTAGTTGGACGCTTGTGCTTACTGAAGTCAGACGCTTGTCACAAATGTCACAGAGCGTCAAGACGCCCTGGCCGCGCGTCAACTCAGAGTCTGTTCGTAGCCATCTTGGAAACAGCTTGTGCCTGAAAACTACAGTTGTTCGGAGGCTAACTACTGTAGTCTCCCTCTTTGCTCCTGCCATGTCCTATGGATCTTTAACTATACCCCATGGTCTACGCAGGCTCTCCCCAGTATTTAAGCTCATATCCAGCCCATACGGTTGAAGGGACATTGGTGGCAAGTGGCTATAAGCTAGGTTAGCCGGTTAGCTTTTTGCGACCGCATACAGCTCATTGTTGATTAAAAAAAAAAGTGTGTGCAATAAGCCACAAATGCTTCAAGGCCATCTCAGTGTGTGCCCATCATAAAGGCTGTTCTGTGTAGTTAAGGGCTTTATTGACGTGATTAGTGCATAATACTTGTTTTCATGGGGTCAATGCGAGCTATCTGTTTGGGCTAGCATAGAAATAATTATAAAACAGATCGACTACGGCCCGTTGTAGATAAAATGTGAGCAATAAACTTAAAAATCAACAAGCCTGGCTCAGTGTGTGATCATTGTTACACGGTTGCTTTATGTAGATGGGGCTTAATAGACTTTATTCGTGCATATTTCTCGTTTTCACATCGATTGGAGATTTAGCTTGTACTGTAGCATTAGCTTTGGGAATCCTGTGTGCATCATCAAGACCCAAACACATTCCCAGCGCAGATCCAGCCACTAAAATACGTTTTCTTGTCGCTGCTTTTAATCCTGGGTGTTTAGGTCAAAGAAACACTGATGTGTGTCTTTGTAAAAGTCCCAGAGCTGCTGTAGCCCCGGTTCACAACACGATAATCCTCCGTGACTTGTTTACATCTGCGGGCAGGCAGAGGATCTGCCCCAGACCGACGGTGGCCCAGCTACAGCTTACGTCACTGTTGGAGAAAGCTCCTGATTGGTCGACGCTCGCGAATTTCTCCAAAAAGTTCAACAATCCCAAGGCGCGACAATCTTCAAAACGCGCCGCTCAGGAGGCGCATCACGCGCCGCGGGGCCTCTTGAGGCGCGTCCTCCATGTATTTTAAATGTAAACCTGACGCTTTGGAGGCGTCGGAGGCGCTTGGTGTGGACGCAGCATTACTGCGTTCTATTCACATTTTGGAAGTGTTTTTGTTGTGTTCTCGCCTTTTTTAAATCGCTTTTTTGTTGTTTTTCCATCACTCTTTAGTCGAGTGTTTTTGTTGCTCTTTTACCTCTTTTTTGCTTTTAGATTTGGGTAAATCTAAATCGGAGAAAATGCTCTCGGTTCATGTCTTTTTTTTTTTTTAAGGAAAGATTACACAAAAATTAGAATGGATAACCACTCTCCCAAACAAGACGAAAATATGAGAAAACAGTTTCAAAGGAAAAACAGGAAAAGAAAGCAGAGGAAATGATGTGAATGCAGTGTAAAGGCGGTGAATGGCCACCGCTCGGCAGTTTCTCTGGGTTTGAACGTTTGGTTCCCCTCGCGCTGTAATCAGCCGCGACGAGCCAAAGGCCGCAGCCGTGTGTTTGTGCGCCGACTCCGTTTTGTCAGGCGGTCCCCGAGGAGCGAGGCATGATGGGACGGCAGGAGGAAAAGGTCAGAGCGGGAGAGGGAGAGCTTCGTTTCTGGAAAGTTTAATTGCTTTTGTTTGCAGCTCTGTCAGTGACATTTGGCTCGTGACAAAAGCCAAGAGTCTCTTTTTCTGCTTTGGACTTTTTATTCGGCGTCTTCTTAAAGTGCACATCTCAAACTTTGGCTCCACGGACCCGGGGTTTATACTGAGGGAGAGTAACTCTTTTCATGGAATGACCCGTGGACCTCGGGTATAGAGTCAAAGTGTCTGTCCATGTGATCTTTATAAAGATCTTTATAAATAAAGATCTCCTTCTTCTTCTTCATCTGTCCGGGCGGGGATTTGGAAGGTAAAAATTCCCCTGATTTTAAGTAAAGAAGGCCACATTGATTCATATTAAAGCTTTACTAAAACCATTACACCTTAGAGGCTTTAGTCTCACACAAATGCTATAATTAATTTATAAAAAAGTGTAAAAGAGAAAACAAATCACGTTATTACGTTACAGTAAGTGTATAGTTTCTGCATCGCATTTCATAGGTCACGATACGATACGATAATATCCCGATCAGTGTTGCCACTGATTACTTGAAAAAGTAATATATTCCTGACTACTGATTACTCCTTTGAAAACTAACTTAGTTACTTTACTGATTACTTGATTTTAAAAGTAACTAAGTTAGATTACTTTATTAGTTACATTCAGCTGCAGCGGACAACATCTCCACTGTCACAACACACTAATGACAAACCCTTTTACCAACACTCACTTTATTGGAAGTGCATTTTAACATCAACAAAGCTGATACAGACTCAGAAAAGTGACACATTTCCATCTCTCTGCCCGACCAGTGTGAGTGTTTTTAGGCTGAAAACGTGACTTGCACATTATGTTACGTCACTCGCCAAGATGCATAAATAAATGTATTTTTTCCAAAGGAAAATGACAAAATAGTAACTCATAGTGATTTGGAAAAGTAACTTAAATCTAATTACTTGTTTGGAAATAGTAACGTTTACAGTAATCCGTTACTGAGTAATTAGTTACTGGCATCACTGATCCCGATTATGAAGCATCCATCCATTTTCTTCCGCTTTATCCGGGGCCGGGTCGCGGAGGCAGCAGTCTCAGCAGAGATGCCCAGACTTCCTGATCCACGCACACCTCCTCCAGCTGTTCTGGGGGGACCCCGAGGCGACACCAGGCCACAGAGACATAGTCCCACCAGCGTGTCCTGGGCCTTCCACGAGGCCTCCTCCCAATAGGACATGCCTGGAGCACCTCCCGAGGGAGGCGACCAGGAGGCATCCGAAACAGATGCGCTAGCCACCTCAGCTGGCGCCTTTCGACGTGAAGGAGCAGCGACTCTACCCCGAGCTCCTCCCGGGTAACTGAGCTCCTCACCCCCAGCCACCCTGTGAAGGAAGCTCATTTCGGCCTCTTGTATCTGTGATCTTGTCCTTTCGAGATCTCATGACCATAGGTGAGGGTGGGAACGTAGATCGACTCAGCTTCCTCTTCACCACAACAGTCCGATACAGCGACCGCATCACTGCTGACGCTGCACCAATCCGTCTATCCATCTCACGCTCCATCGTCCCTCACAGAGAACACGACCCAGACATACTTGAACTCCTCCACTTGAGGCAAGGACTCTCCACCGTCTGAAGAAGGGCTTGGTGCCCGAAACGTCACTACTTGGTGAGCTATATTAAAAAGCTGGGAGCTAACAGTTGAGCGGGCCCTTCATTTTTTCTTCATTATTGCTGTTTTTGATCCAGCACACTGAGTATTAGTGGATGTGCGTGCCTTTACCCACAAACACTCTCTACCGACCTAGAGAGTGGAATCCACCTTTTTCCGTTGGAGAACCATGGCCTTGGATTTGCAGCTGAGTGCTGATTTGCTGAAGTCAACATCAAACCACCTTTATGAACTATAGATGATTATTGTGATATTTTGTATTACTTTGGAAACAACGAATCAATAAACTATAGACACGGGGAGCATTTGCAAACTCCACCTTCTATTTGTGAAGCACGAGCACTAACCGCTGTGCCACCGTGTCAGTGATAGTCATTGCTCTTGGACTGAAGTGCTTTATACTCTCATGTTCTTTTGGCAATAAAGTAATGAGTCGAGGCTAGACCAGGTACAGCGTGCACTGCACGGTCCTATAAAGCTCCAGACGCACAAACATGAGCAGGTCCATTCATCACCTCTCTCAGAGCATCCAACCATGAGCCTGATTTTGTAGACTTCAACCCGTCTGTCCGTGCCGCACCTGCGATTGTTTCCCACAACCAGAGCAGCACACGCTTCAGGACACTCCAGATTACGCACGGATTAGACGAGCAAACCAAACTCACAGAAAACTGAACTCAAACATAAAGTGAGCTCAAGTAAACCCGCAGAGGAGGACAGAGGGAATAAGAATGAGTCTGTAGTTGTGTTGATAAGCAGCTGTGACGAGGCGCCCTGGTCGTGGGCTCAGTATCAGTAGCCTACACCTAAAAATCCAAAACGTAAAATGTAGTGCTGATAAATACGTTAATGTGGCATTAGTGTCAATGAATTTTGTTAAGGGTCATGGAGAAGTCATGGGAAATCCTTAAGAGAAAATCTGTACAAACTCTTTTCAAAACTTCTAAACGTAACTCCTAAAAGACTGAAATGACGAGCCCAGTGTCCGTCAGAGCGCACATTTGTCCCTCTGAGCCTGACCCCTCTCGCGTAGCACCTGTCCACTCCGCCGCTCTGACCGGATCCGCGTCGTCGGCCATATTGACTCCCGCTCGTCTCCACAATTAGGCCTGGAATAATGTTATCGACAGGCTGACATCCGGCCGCCCTGATGGTGACACTCAGTGAGCCGCGATCAAATGGACAAATGCACAGAGCTATCAGAGGAATGAGCAGGTGAGAGGGGCGTCTTACATTTGAACACTTTCTGCTCTAATACATTTCTATAAAGGCTCCAAAGTCCATCTGTCCAAAAGCCTAATAATGCACATTCAATGGACAGTAGGTGGCGCTGTGCAGACGTCACTGACTCACAACCGAAGAAGGCTTGTCCCTGTCGTGTTGCCGTACAGAGCCACATTTTCATCAAAGGTTTTGAGATTTTTTTTACACACAATTGTAAATACATTTCTACAATAAAAATGAACCCTGGCTCATGGTGACTACCGACCCCCCTCTTTTGGACATCCACAAATGGGCAAAAATATACATGTGTTTCAGTTGTGTGACATTTTTGGGGCGCTGAATTGCACTTTAGTTTTTGAACCCGGATATGAGGTCCATGCTCCTGCCGTCTACAACATCACCGATTTTCAGACATAACTTTGGAACAGAAAGTGATAGAGAGATTTGCACATGCTTCAAAATTAGGGTCTGCTGTAAACGTAAAAGAGGTATTGTAAATGTAGGTTGTAAGTATTGTAAACGTAAAGAGGAAACTGTAAATGTAACTCTAAAATCATAAACAAAATCACAAATAGAAAAATATTGTAAACGTAAAACGTTAATTTACGATTCATCTTTTCATTCTTCACTTCACAAGTTACATTTACGATATATTTATTTCTGATGGGGTGAGCTCAACGCCCATTGGCTGGAGTGACAGGATGTTACATCATCACTATAAACTGAAATCAAACGCACTACAGAGGCTGTGTCCAAATGTCCACACTAGTCACTAACTCCTCATTCACTATATAGGCTACTATATGGTAGACTATATACTCACTGATTCTTGGTTTTCGGACAAGAATCACTACTTTCTCCTCGCTCCGTGACGTCATGCGCGTTCCAGCGTGCAGAATTTTTTTATTATTAAAAAAAAAAAATCTGAATTAATTTATTGTTACAAACATTTATTTTATGAGGCAGAGCGACACACAAGCGACATGCTTTATTTGACATTTAAAATTGAAACAAAAGGATCAGCTGAAACTCCGGCGTTAGTTATAATGCTGTGCAGAAAGTAAGTCAGCGCAGCGTCTGAACGCCTGCAGAATGAGTGCACTACGTCTGCTATAGTAAGTCCCTGAGTTTATAATGTATTTCTGTGACACTCAAGAGACAGTGCAATATTTATGGATAAACATGAGACAAATACGTTTTATTTCACATGGATTTTACATGAATGAAGAAAACAGCTTGGATTATGGCCTTTTTGTCTGAGAGAGTCTGTAGTGTGCGTTTGATTTCAGTTTATAGTGATGACGTAACATCACTCCAGCCAATGAGCGTTGAGCCCGCCCCCATTAAAAAAAGGGTCAGAAATAAATGTATCGTAACCGTAGCTTGTGAAGTGAAGAATGAAAAGAAGCATAAATGAAAGTTTTACGTTTACAATATTTTTTTATGATTTATGATTATTATTATGACTTTTTATTATTATGACATTTTTGTTTATGATTTTAGAGTTACAGTTTTCTCTTTATGTTTACAATACTTACAACCTACATTTACAATACCTCTTTTACGTTTACGTTAAAGCAGACTCTAATTTGACTTGTGGTCTTTTGTGTTGGAAACTATAAATGTCAATCTTTCAAACGACCCGTCCATGGTCCTTCTGAGCCTCCGGGGAGCCGGAGGCTTATTGGCAGCCTCACGTCCAGCCAGTCTGCCCCAGGGCGGCTGTGGCTACAATAGCAGCTTGGTGTATGAATAATTACGACAGCTTTTTGAGAAACTTGGTAACACAGGCTTGTAAAGCACAATGTAAGCCATTATTATTATTATTCTTTTATTTCAGGCCATGACATTTTGACTATTGCCATAGTTTTGATCATACAAACTGTACATGATTTTGTGATACACATATTATACTGTTTTAGAAGAATATTGCTTGAAAACAGGTACATTAGTTTTCTTTTCTTTTGCTCCATGCGTTTTTGCGACAGAGAATTCCACATTAATAGAGCGAAATGTATTTGGTACATGTAAGGTTATTTGCCGACTGCCAATGAAGAACAGACTTCTTTTCCCAGTTATTTTTCCCAACACATATTGAAACAGATTTACTTTCTTCTTTGAATACTGGAGTACTTTCATCTGACGGAGCTTGTACTTTTCTCGGAGTAACATTTGTCCCGCAGTATCAGTGCTTTTCCTGGCTCGGTGGTGCTGGTATAATTGGTCCTGTGCTGATCCAGGGGAGCTCTTGTCTCTGGTTAAATGGCTGTTTTTTTGGGGGGAGGTGTTGGTAATAGTAACAGCATTGATCGTTGGCTGTTCCCTCTACGCCCCCTCCACCCTCTCTCTCTCTCTCTCTGTTTAAATCCTCGATGTGCAGGACCACACTCGGGACGGAGCAGAGCCAGTTTCAAAACCATTTAATCCACAAATCCCTGATCATTTATAACCACACAATCTGACTGGCCTCATCTTAGTCACACACTGATCAATGCTTCAAGGAACGGAAGCCTGGAAATGTATTGTTGAGACTAAATCCATGAGAACAGGGTCAAACTGCAAATGTTTTTTAATCAAAGTGTAACCACGTGCTAACCCTCGCCTTAACCGAGCACGTTTCCGCCAGTTCGACTTTAATCTAAAAGCTTCTTGAACAAAAGCGTCAAAAAACTAGACATAATTGAGAACCAAACAAAAAAAAGCATCAAAAGAGCGACAAAAAAACGCAAAAATTTTAGATCAGTGTTGAAGGTCTTAGCTTTCAACACAGGTGAAAAAGGCTGTCAGGAGATGCAGCTTGAAGAATATAAAAAAGATAATATGTTGAAATGGGAATAATTGTTTTCTATAATTGTTCAAATGTATTGATTTTGAAACATAAAAAGTGTGTTATAAGTTATTGAATGGATCACCGCCACTTGGTCATTGATTTTCCAGTACTTATTGCATAAGGGCATGGACAATAAGACAATGTCTTCATCATGCTCCTTTTCACCCATGTACTGTTCATATAAATGTATGACCCTGCAAAGAAATGAACATGGATGAAAAAATGAATAAATACATGAAAATGACTTAGATATCATCTTTGGTAAGTTTTAATCACAGTTTTACTTCAGTGAAGCAGCTATAGGCCCCGTTTACGTGACGTCACAACATTCTAAAGAGACTATAGATACAGAAGGGGCGTGGCTTCACCGAGGGGGAAAATAGAATCTTTTGGGAAACACAATTTTTCATTCTTTTTAGTGATTTTCTGGTGGAATATGAACTTATTTATTACACATAAATAAAGTCAAGTCTAAATCTGGTCCATATGGATGTTTCTTGGCTTGTGCTGAACAATCTGCTGTGAATAAACGGCAGTCGTAGCTAGCGCTAGCTAGCATTAGCATTCTTCATTATTTATGTATGTGTGGGCTGTTGAACCACTTTGCTCCTCTCCATGTCTTTGTATCCTTATTTAGTAGAAAGCTATATTAAAAATTCAGCATTTGTTAAAGTAGTTTTTGAATAATTGTAGAAAGTTTAGATTTTTCTCCCTCTTGTTTTCCCCCTTATCTGTTTTCAGACATGTCCATATATGGGCGATTCCAGAGATGCCATCTGTATCTATTCACCTTATTCCGCCCCGCCCACTTTTGTCTCTTTTTGCTTCGTCTCAGCACTTCCGCTGTCTTGACACTTCCGGTAGAGCGCAAAGGCCGTTCATTTAAACTGAGAACAAGGGAAAATGTTCGCCGCTCAAATCTGATGTTTAGTCGATTGCTTTGTGTAAAATGACCAATGTTCACTTGCACCAACAAGTCAACACTGCACCGTTTCTCTGCGCGGCCGAAAATCGGCTTTGTTTTCGTGTAGTAACTGATTTTATCTTGACTTCTCCAGTCCTATGTTAACTGATAGAAGAAAAGGGGCCGGCACAATTCATGGCGGCGCCCACGCAAACTTCTGGAATAAGGTGAATAGATACAGACGGCATCTCTGGAATTCCCCATATATGGTCATGTTTTGAAACAGTTAAGGGGGAAAACAAAAAGGAGAAAAATATAAACTTTCTCCAATTATTCAAAAAATACTTTAAAGAGACTAGATCCAAGTTGGTCATTTTACGCTCACTACTGCCACCTCAGGTCTTACGCGTAACTGCAGTCTCTATATTAAGCTCGTGCATGACGGAACTTCAGACCCGAAGTAACACCTTTTTGAGTGACAGTGCAGGATTTTAGAGGCAGTTGTGGTGAACAGGTCTGGGTTCATTCTACACATTAAGACATGACTGGAACATGTAGGGGGAGGAAAATACTTAGTTTGAACATTTTTAAACTCCGTATAGTCCCTTTAACAAATGCTGAATTATGAACATAGTTTTCTACTCAATAAAGATACAAAAGACATGGGGAGGAGCAAAGTGGTTCAACATCCCATAAATACAGAAATAACGGAGAATGCCAACATGGTGCTACAACGTGCTACATGCTAACGCTAGGTAGCAATAGCTACGACTGCCGTTTTTTCGTTTCTACTGAACAATCTGCTGTGAATAAACATCCATATGGACACCATTTAGACTTGACTTTATTTATGTGTGATAAATAAGCTCATATTCCACCAGAAAATGGCTAAAAAGAGTGAAAAATTGTGTTTCCCTAAAGATTCTGTTTTCCCACTCGGTGAAGCCACGCCCCCTTCTATGACACAATGCCGTCTGTATGGGGATGGCTAGTGCCTACGTCATCGTAGCCGAATACGTCACTTCCGTGTCCAAACCGAATTGGGCTAGAATGGTGCAGTGCTGTGTCCCAAGTTGTAACAACAGAAATGATATCAATAAAACGATAAGTTACTACCGCTTTCCTTTGGACGAAAACGAGAAGAGGAGATGGCTTAAACTGATACGGTAAGCTGGATATCTAACCATGAAAAATACATTTAAGTGCGGGCTAGCGCCAGTATTTGCGCTAAACGTTAGCCGAGATAACGTTACCTGTTGCTGTTACGATGGAGTGGGGCCACATAAAATAATCGAGATTAAAGTAATTATTTACGAGAATAAAATTGCCATTTACTAGTTTAATGTGACTGAGTTTAAAGTCGTTATTTATGAGAATCAACTAGCTAGTTATTTATGAAAAGTCATATTGTGAGATATTAAACTCATTTACAAAAACAAACATTTTACGAGAATGAACGAGATTAATTACGAGATATACGAAATATTTTACAAGATTAAGTCGTTTACAAGTCCTTTTTTTAGATTTACGTGACAATTTACAAGAATAAAGTCAGTATTTACATTTACATTTTGAGAATGAAGCCATTAACAATATAAAAGTCACTATTTATGTATATACAGTTGCCAAATTGTGTTGCTTTTGTGGAACGGGGGTGAGAGGGATAAGGGTTCTGCACTGGCAGAACCTACTTCTTTTTGTTTATCGCCACAGAGTTCTTTATGTAATGTTCTTTTCTTTTATCCAGGCGTAAAGATTTCACCCCTAACTACAACTCAAGGGTCTGTGGATGGCATTTTCCACATGGCAAAGCAGCGGGGCCCACACGGTTTGCCTGGAATGAGGGAAAGGCTTTTCCTCACATCAGCCAGCCGACCAAACGGCAAAAGAAAATGCTCCTGGCGACTGTAGAGGACGAAGGAGGAGCTGAACCAGGCCCAAGTCACCTTGGCACTGCTCAGAAGACCCCAAGTAGTTCAAGTGTTTTGGTGCTCGAAATTGAGAATGAGATGCTCAGAAAAGAAAATGACAAATTGAAGAAAGAATTGGAGAAACAAAAACAAACATTTTCATTTAGTCAAATATCCTCCCACCCAGACATAGTCAACTATTACACTGGCTTGCCAGATGCTGCCACAGTCTTATTTTTGGAGACCCTTCTTTCCAAATTTGATCTCCAGTATCACTTTGATTGGAACGTCCAAAAAATGCCCTTAATCGATCAGCTGCTCTTGACTTTGATGAAACTTCGACTGAATTGTGGTCTTGTTGACCTTTCTGTGAGGTTTAACTGCTGCCGGGCCACAGTCACCAACATCTTTATCACCATCTCCAGTGCCCTGTATGACATTTTGTATGTCGGCATGATGGAAAACAAAATTCCTTCCAGATTCAAGAACCAAACCTCCCTGCCACATTGCTTCCAGCCATTTCCCAATTGTCGGATTGTGCTCGACTGTACTGAAGTAGCTGTGTCCAACACAGAAAGTCTGGACACCCAAAGTCATCTGTACAGTCATTACAAAGGAGGTACCACGCTTAAGGCTCTGATTGGTGTGGCACCTAATGGATTCATTACCTTCGCCAGTGACCTGTATGGTGGAAGCACATCGGACAAAGCAATAACGGCAGACTGCGGAGTACTTCAACAACTAGAAGCAGGTGACATGGTGATGGCTGACAAGGGCTTCACTATTCGTGACATTTTACCTGCAGGTGTTTCACTGAACATCCCAACATTCCTTGTCAACGGACAGTTCACAATGGAGGAAATCAACCACAACAGACTTATTGCCAGTGCAAGAGTTCATGTGGAGCGTTCCATTCAGCGCCTGAAAACATTTCACATTTTGTCATACATTCCGTACCAGTATAAAAGCATGCAAACAAGATACTGAAAGTGTGTGTTTCTCTCACAAATTTACAGACACCCATTCTCCGTGAAATAGCATGAATTTCCTCTCACTGTTTGCCACAATGCCATCATCAGCATTGAATTTTTCTTTAACTGTATTCCATATGAACTGTATCAATGTTGTTTTTTACTTGCTAATCAATTTTCCTAAACTCAAATGTTATATTTTTTTAAAGGTTTATGTTATACATATTATCAACACAACTGTGTTTGATCCTCCATAAGCTGAATGAATAATTTTGAGAAGTACTTA
Source organism: Neogobius melanostomus (assembly GCA_007210695.1). Classification (NCBI taxonomy): domain Eukaryota; kingdom Metazoa; phylum Chordata; class Actinopteri; order Gobiiformes; family Gobiidae; genus Neogobius; species Neogobius melanostomus. The sequence goes on along the minus strand of VHKM01001007.1, from coordinate 528,299 downwards.
GATATCCATTTGACAGCCTGGATGCAACTGAAGCTGAACAAGACAATAAAAAGTCTTCACACTGATTATGTTGCTCCCACTCAATTTATTTGAACTGCATGTTACTGCTTTTCTTTTTCTTTTTTAGAATAAATAAAACAACAAAACACACAAACATCAGTTTAACTGGTACAAATGCACAGATATTGATATATACAAATTGGGAGAGGCTACAACATTCAAACTGAAAATCCTGCTTTAGAACTAGGAATGTCAAGATTAACTGATTTTACAATAACCGCGGTTATAAAAGCTCACAGTAGGTTAATCGTAATAGTTTTAGGGCCCAAGGTAAATCGTCTCAGCGTTAAATCCGCTCAAACGCATGAAGTCAACGGCAGGTTCATAAGTCAAATGTGCAAATCTTATTTTCATAGCTGCCAAAGGAAGAGTTAAAAAAAAAAAGGATCATGTGCAGCCGCGTTTGTCACGTAAAAATGGACATGAACAGTGTAAGCACATGGAAAGACATAGATCTTTCAAAAACATCCACATAAATCTGCTTTCTTATAGCTAGCTAGGTAGGTATAGGTATTGCTAATAATAATAATAATAATAATGATATTCTACTGCCTATTTATAAGTTTACTTTTTATTATATTACTTTTTTATATAATGACAAAAGCATGAAGATAAAAATAAAGGCTGAACCTTCAATAGGCTATCAATTAAAACAACCCTTAAATAAATATATACGTAAAATGTCCTCTTTTGTGAACATTTACACAGGACTGTAAAGGTTGAGAAATTCTTTCTTCTAAATTTCGCTATTCATGAATAATTGTAAAGAAATCGCAACATTTTTCCTCATAATATTCGTGACTCAAAAATTTGAATCCTGACATCCCTATTTAGAACATGTAAACAAATGCAGGGTTAATCATTTAATATCGGAGAGAATATGGGGCAGGAAAATGTCCTTATAAATATTTCTAAAACACTAATGTTGTTTGCCCAAGCTGGATCTTTATGGATGAACAGAATTACAACATCCAGCGGAGTCCATACCACCAGGTGACATGTGCCAGCTCCTGTCAGGTACAGGTTGCCCTGAATTTGATGCCAGTAGTTGTGAGTCGGCTTCATTTTCAGTAGGCCAGTAACTTCATCCAGTTTGAGATAAAAGTCCTTTGCCTCTGCTGCCTGAATTATGGTCTTCTTTCTGGCTGCATAAGGACATTTCACCTCAATGATGCAGTCAGCAGATACTGTCCCATCTGGAGAGCCACCAAGCAGGCCACTGTCAGAGAGAAACACTCCGCTCTCCTGGATGGTCACACCAGTGCGCTTCATGTACTCTTCTTTAGCCTTTGGCTCATGAACGATTCCCCAATCACAAGCCTGGGGGTTGAAAGGGAATTTCATACACAATGGCATCACAAGGTGCTTTATAAAGGGAGAGAAGGAAAGAAATATCAGCCCAACCCTTCTAGTACAATTTTTGTTTACACTTGTTTGATTTAAAAATTACCCTTGGGTCTCTATGTGGGTTTTTTCTGCCACAAAAGGGTGATATGTAGAACTAATTGACAATAACCTTCACTGTATTTGAGAATAAAAACATTTTTGGTGAAGAAACTTAATTGTACATACATTTTGAATATGTGATAAAAATAAAAAATGTAAACGGTCTAAAATACACTGTGGGCAAATTCGGCTGTTTAAAAGCCACAACCATTACAGCTGAAAAAACATCTGATAAAAAATTTGATCAACCTTTTTTCCCAAACACTATTCATCAAGCTCAGACCTGATCAAAACAATTATTTTTGTGTTTTTAAATAATGGATTTTAACCTTCTGAATGCCTATTTCATATGTGATTTCACTGCAGTGTCATGGTTGAATGAAAAATTGTGGTTATAATGGGAGTCGCTGGGGAGTATTACTTAAAATCTGATGCTGCAGAAAAAGTAATGTGCCAAAGCAGATGTTTTCACAAGTCTTTGGAAGATCCAAGAGTGTGATAGCATATAACAAATATCCACCCATACACCATTTTTTATATTAAAAATCTGCAATTTTGTGTTTTTATCGGGGCCAAGATTGATGAAGAGATCTGAGTAAAAAAACTGTATATATTATGTTTTTTACAGCAGCTAAAGTTGTACCTTTAAAAAAAAAAAAAAAAAAAGGGACTAAAGGATATGTTTTATTACAGTACCCAAGGGTTAAAAGAACTTTGTGTCCATCACTTACATGAGCTCCTTGCTTGAAGTTGTAATGACCAAGCAGCGTTTTGAATAATGAAGGAGGGTAAGAGTTCCTCTTCACTGCCGCCAACACAAGACCAAAGTTGCTGGCTGTAACTCTCTTCTTGCGATATGCCATCCTGTTATAAAGAAACACACAACAGTTAACCTCACAGCACTTAAAAAACAATTCAAGAAAGAGCTAGTCACTAATGACTTTTAGTACACATGAAATCAATCGATCCTTGTATGCATTATTACCATAAGTCATTCTTAGTTTGCCCAACTGTGGCTCTCTCGATGGCTTCCTTTTGTTGTGGGCTCACAGCAAGGGATGAAAGGAGATGTTGAGCTTTGTCCTCACAATACCCGGAGTTGGCCAATATCCCATCAAAAGTTTGATGTGATGGCAGGGGTCAAAAGTCTGTCCCAACAAATATCATTGAATCAGAATAACAACAATTAGATCCCTTCATGTCAACATTGTTCACAGACATACATATATTGAGTTGCCTTGTGTACGAAATGCGCGGTATAAATAAAGTTAAAATTAAAGTCTGAACAGGTTTATGTCTGATTTGCAATGGTTTAAATCTGTGGATATGTCAAACTAAATTTACCATCTTACTAGGGATATCGTCAATCTTTGTAACTGATTTAATGTTGTGTACATGTGAAGTTTCTGATAAAGCAGGACATGAAACAACAAAACACAAAACACAAGTCAAACCTGAGGCAGTGCAGGAGGTTCTGGAGCTAATATCCAACCCAGACCTGTAAAACGGTCAAGCTGTGCCAGAGATGACGATGCCCATTCTATGTCCTCCGGGGTGACAGGGCGTTTAATTCCAGCTGAAAAAATAGCATAAAGGGTATGATGGTAACTGCTATCTAACCCAGGCTTAGATTTTAGTATGGAAAGAAAACATATGGTCATTGTTTTTCCAATGATAACAAAACAGAAAGCATGACACATATTTCCAAGTTACTCGAAGAACTAACCTTGTGATGTGGAAGGTGCAATCACAGACACTTTCTTGGCCGTGATTTCCTCTGTTTTGGGTGTCGTGGGCCTCTTCCACATACACTCGACATCCGTGCGGGTGAAGTTCTTCTCAGCCCAAATGAGGAGGGCTGCAACATGGTGGCACTTGGACCTCCCGATGGCACAAGAGCAAGAACTTGCCTTCACTTCCTGTCCCTCAACGTGTACCTGAGTGAAATCAACTTTGCTAACCCTCACAAAATACTCTTAACAATGCTAAGAGGCAAAGCTTTGTAGTGCACTCTGACTGTAAGCCTGCACTGCTAACTTTTTTTATTATAGTATGTTTATTTTTTTATTGTTTATACTTTTTGCCCCCTGAAGTCTGGTAGTCACTGTATAAGATACCTCCTATATTTACTATTTAATTGTTCGCACGTTTCCTGTCTATTCTGCACACCCTGAGTGTTTTCTTGAGAGCTGAATGTAACAAGTGAATTGTGAGATCAATAAAGGTTTTTCTTATCTTTGTGTTGCACTAGGTGGAGCCAACAACTAGTTAGGTAATGTCTAATCTGTATTGGGCGAGTAATACTTTTCCAGAGTTTTAAGTTGTCAACAAACCGTAGGTACTTATTCTAACATAGCTAAGTACAATAGTTAACGTTACACTTGTACAGTAAAGTTAGCTTGGTGGCCGACAGCCTTATGTTAGCGAGCTAACGGTAGCTACTAAAAACTTGTAACGTTTGAACCGTGACAAATGTACAATCTTTTTATGGTAAAGGGCGACAGCTTAATGATTGATTAAAACTTTGTTTTATGCTTATATAACGCAACAATAGTCAATGTCATAGAATTTTGTGCCAGATGACGAGTCACTCAGAGTCAGGACCTCACCTCAACCTCGTAAACTTTACTTTTCATTGAAGCCTGTACTTTCCCTTTCAGACTTCCACCTGCCAGCACACTAACATTTACAACTCTGTTGGAGTTGTAGGAGTTCAAACCCTTTTTCACGGACTTTGGGGTGTCCGAAAAATACGATGTCACCGTAAAAAAGTGACCGGTTCCTTAGCTACTGCCATTGTGTTTACATTAGATTCAGCGGCTTGGACACGGAAGTGATGTCGTGACGTCACGCTAGCCATCCCATAGTTTAAAATGGAGGCGGCAACTATGGTAACTGTCAAACTACAGAATGAAACAAAAACTGTGACAAAGTTCAAAGTCCTCTCTTCCAGCTCATTTGAACTATGGTCTAATTATTTCCTGATAAAGTGGAGATCTCTTATTCAGAAACATGAGCGTGATGTTGGCCAGTAGAAAACATCTGGATCTTTCTTTTATTGCGATGTTTGAGGCTAATGCGTGTGATGAAAGAGAGGCCTTATTATTACGTTGAGCTTGGGCCCTGATGATTCACACGCTGAAAACCCGCTCCCTCACACGGTCCTAAAGCAGCGTCCGACTCTCACTCGTCCATCCCCCGCCTCACTCTCTCTGTGGAGGTCCGTCGAGGCTCATCACCGGCAGAAAAGCGCCTCCGATCTCGTTCAGGTCCTGGTTTTTGGAGGCTCTTTGACTCTGGGACATTGTGGACGGAGTAATGAAGTCCCCGAGGACGATAAGACAAAGACAAAGCAGCGCAGGCCTGTCCCCGATCGAACCTACAAGAGCAGGAGGTCTGAACTATATAGGGCTACGAACCGGGGCTAAACTGGGACTGAAGCATCTATACCAGGCAGGTCCACACCGGAGGCCGTTAGTTTGAGGAAAGTGATGGTTTCAGGCTGTTCTCGGACAGGGCTGCCCTCTCTCGCCTGCTCTGTTCGTCACTCTTATTTTTCTGCATAACAAAAGGTTCAAGGAAACTTTATTTGTGTCATAATGTCAATGAGCTGCGGTGGTCATAGTACTTGATTTCATTACTCTGCTTTGGAAAATACTGAAGAATTCAAAGTAGAAAATAAAACAATTAAAGAGTAGGTACCTTGCCTTGCCTTGGTGTCAAAGGCAGTGCCTCCAAACTCACTTCCTTTCAGTCCAAGGCAACGCAGGAGCCTTGGTCCAACACAAGCTGCTAACGGAGCACACTTCAGAGGTACAGGAAGTGACATCACACAAATAAAAAGGAAGTTGTGTTTCATTGAGGAGATTCTCAAGTCATTATATTTTTACCAACTAAAATAAAAAAATATATAAAGCAGTCAGAGATGAGGAAACCGATCTGAAAATACAAAATAAAACTCGAAAGAGGGAGTAAAAACTTTAGAAATAAGAATGTGAGGCAAATCAAGTCTTTGCTGCTCCATGAAGCTGAGAATATTTGATTCAGTCTTTCTATTACTGACTAAAAAGATCAAATTAAAAATTTAAAATTTGAAAAAATCTTGACATGAACATAAAAAAAAAAAAAAACTTTGAACGAAAAAAGACAGCAAGTAAACTGAACACTTTTGCAGAGCCATTAGAAAAGAGTCAAATGAATGTATTTTTTCTTAAAAAGTGGAATTTAACCTCTTAACCCTCACCTTAACCGAGCACATTTTTGCATTTTCTCCAGTTTGGTTTTACCCAAATCTAAAAGATTCTGGACTGGAGCTTACAGCCTTTAGGCCAGTGTAACACCTCATTTGAAAGCTAAGACCTACAAAACGTTTGTTATGTTTTCGTAGGTTTTTTGTCGTCTTCCGATCCCTCTTTCCATTGCATTTTAATCACCTCTTTCTCGTTGCTTTTTCATCACTTATTAGTCGTGTTTTTGTCTCTTTTGTCGCTTTTTCGTTGCTTTTCCAGCACGTTTTTGTCGCTCTTTTGCCACTTTTTTGCTTTTAGATTTGGGTAATGACAAACTGGGGACACTTGGTTCATGTTGGGGGTTAAGAGGTTAAGAGCACACACAAGCCAGCACCACCTTTTTTCTTTCCTAGAGCTGTGGTGCATTATGGGTGATTTTGGCTGGTGTAAGGAAGTGCAGGAATGATCCATATCCATAAGGGAAAACACATACCTCCTAACACTTGGACAGTATTGTATTTCTCTTTCAAATGTAGTGGAGTAAAAGTATGAAGTTCCCAACACAAATTCTACTGGAGTAAAGTACAGATCGTCCAAAAGTCTTCTTCAGTTCCGTACTGGAGTAGATCGACCGCCCCGGTGTAGACATCGGTATTAGAGGTAGGAGATAAAAGCGTCTGTAGTTGTGGGTTTGATTCCTGATCCTAATGAGGCCTGTCATCCTCTCTCTGCTCTGACGCTGCTCTCATTGATCCACATTTAACAGCCTTCCGTCTCCCCCGTCTCCCCCGCGGACCACTCCAAACCGCTCCAGATCTGTTTCTCGTGTCAAACGTTGTCCTGGAACACACGTCCGCGATTCACATACGGTGCTTCTCTGAATAAGGTTCTCAACTTGAGGGTCAGGGCCCGAAAGTGGAGCCGAGGGGGACAAACTATAAGGCCCTGTTTGTGTGTGGGGGGATAAATAATTGCGTTGAGCTTCTTTTAGTGCCTTTAGAAGTTCCTTTAGATCAACAGCATCAAAACTTGGATCCAAGAGAGAAGATTTTTTTTCAGTTCCTGCGTTTCGATACTTTCATTTCTCCAATACCAGTAGAACCTAAACTTCTACTGGCAGAGCCTTCTGGGTTTCTCCCTAATACAGAGCGTGGCGTCCTGCACTGGTCAGCCTCTCCACTTCCTCCTTCCTCTTCGTCCTGCGCAGCTCCTTCCACTCCCTCCGCTACACAATAGTCTTTCACCGTCTTCTGGGAAGAGTGTAGCAGACCAATATAATCCGTATTATTCTCCAGTGAATGAACATTAGTCAGAACAATAGTAGGATGGAAGGTTGGGGTGACGGTGGTGCAGTTGGTAGAGCAGGTCGTCTCATGATTGGAAGGTCAGAGGTTCAAATCCCAGCTCCCACTGGTGCACACAGTCGTTGTGTCCTTGGGCAAGACACTTCACCCTCCTTGCCTCCAGTGTCTGCGTACATTGGTGTATGAATGAGAGAGTGAATGGGTGAGTGGTTCCTTGCTGTAAAAATGAAGGTAAGATACCTCCTCGTTTGTCCCTCCCTTGTTTCCTGTAGCTCCTCTTGTGACGCCTCCACTGTGCTGCAGCTGTGAGCTCTTGGTGTCTCTTCAGTGTTTCAGAAGATGAAATTTGTACAGTGGGAACCAGATGTTTACATACACTATATAAAAAGACACATATGCATTTAGCATTACTTTAACTTTTTTAGGTCAATTAGAATTTTAAAATTCTTTCTATTTGTTAAATGCGAAAAGAATGAGAGATAGAATTTTGTACACGGTTTTATATTACTTTTTACAAACCCAAAAGGTCCATTCCCCCAAACAGAACTGGTGTAACTGAGCCACATTTGTAGGCCACCTTATGTGCACATGCCCTTTCAGCTCTGCCCATACATTTTCAACTGGATTGAGGTCAGGACTTTGTGATGACCACTTTAAAACAAAGTAACTTATCCTTAAGTTACTTTGTAACCAGTTTGGCAGTTTGCTTTGAGTCATTGTCCATTTGGAAGCTTTAACTTCCTGCTGATGTCTTGAGATGTTGCTCCAATATTTCCACATAATGTTCTTTCTTCATGATGTCATCTATTTTGTGAAGTGCACCAGTCCCTTCCACAGCAAAACAACCCCACAGCATGATGCTGCCACCCCCATATTTCACAGTTGGGATGGTGTTCTCAGGCTTTTTCCTCCAAACGTGACGATGGTCATTATGGCCAAACAAGACCACAGGATATGTCTCCAAAATTAAAGTCTTTATCCTTGTATGCATTTGGGCTTTTTGATGTTTCTTTTGGAGTAAGGGCTTCTTCCTGGCAGAGTTCCCTCTCAGTCCATGTCAGTACAGTACTTGTGGATAATGACAAACTCTTACCAGGTTCAGCTTCTTCACCAGGTCTTTTGCATTTGTTCTTGGGTTGATATTCACATTTCAGACACAGCACGTTCATCTCTGGGATACAGACCCCGCCTTCTTTCTGATCTGTATGATGACTGGTCATTTCCATATTTTTTTATACTTGCGTATAATTGTTTGAACCTATGAACGTGGCACCTTCAAGTGTCTTGAAATTGCACCCAAGGATGAACTAGACTTGTGCTTCCAAGGATGTGACATCATCATCTGGGCTTTCACAAATTATTTAAAGGTATAGTAATCTTAGTGTATGTAAATTTCTGACTTTGTAGAAAGTAATACTAAACATTAAAAAAAATCGCTCTCTCATTCTTCTGGCATTTAGCAAATAGAAATATTTTTTTAAATTCTAATTGACCATAGATGAAGAGGAATATTTCATTACTCAATTCCTATCATTTCTGTCATTTCTGCAGTTTCAGTGAAATGTTTAAACCATCGGCAAATATCATGATAATATCGTTAATCGCAATCATTTTGGCTAAGATAATCATGACCCAAAAATTCATGATCATCCCATCCCCATGGCCTGGTCAAACACAACCCCCTGGTTTCTGAGGAACCATGAAAGGGTTGCGTCGTCATCATCTGTACTGGGCAGTTTTCAATTGCGGACATTTGTCCATTCGGAGTTGGACCTGTCGATACGTTCTGCAGTTTCCGTTTAAACTGACTGTCTCCTCCTCCGTCTCTCTCCCCTCATCTGTTTGTTTACTGCGGCCCATCGATCGCTCCGGTTGTTAGGGCCAGTTTTGCAGCCGCTCGTGTGTTAAAAAGCCGCATTAGTTTGACAGAAGCTCGGACTGACACCTTCAGATAATGAGGAGCATTTGTTTCTGCGCTCGGACTCGCACATAACAAGGGGAGAAGGGGGAGGGCAGGGGAGTCACGGGTTCGATTTTATGAAGCCAAACACCAGACGAGCTACAAATGTATACACCCAAACTAAGGTTTATGCTCACATCTATCAGCATACAGTGTTTTAGTCGGGCTGTCGGGGCTCAGAATTTCGTGAGAATAACTTCTGTCCAACTGTTTAGCATCCCAGCCTTTAGGATTGTTGAACATTTCATGGGTAAAACAAGGAATGGGCTAAGTTCATTTCCAACAAATTCTGGATGAAAACGTGAAAAAGCTGCAGTTTGAAACCAAATCTATCAGTTTGAAACTCTTCAAACTGATAGAGTTGGGTTCCGTTACATTATATACCAGTACTTTAACGATACTTGGTTGTCGATACCGATACCTGAATGATACTTTTTTCCAATACCGATACTAAAATATTTATCGTCTAGGACCAGAAAACAGAACAATAATGTGTGGAGGATCTGCACATTTACAATATCGGGTTCATCTGGGCGGCACGGTAGCACAGTGGTTAGCGCTTGTGCTTCACAGCTAGAAGGTCCGAGTTCGATTCCCACCTGGACGGGGCTTTTCTGTGTGGAGTTTGCATGTTCTCCCCGTGTCTGTGTAGGTTTCCTCCGGGTACTCCGGTTTCCCCTACCACTAAAAACATGTACAATAGGCCAGGATGAATGAGAGTGTGTTAGAGAGTGCGCATGGGGGACGACGGATGTAAATTAGCCCAAGGCTACAATACGGTGTGGCTTGTTCATTAACTTGCACTGTCCCTACCAAATAAATAAATACATCTCCAATGTCAAGAAATGTGTGAATATGGAGAATATTTTGGGAAGAATTTAAGGAAAATGTGGCAAAAATAAGGAAAAATGGGGTGAAAAAAATTGGGGGGTAAATTTTTGGCAAAACTTAAGGACAACTTTGGGAAAATCCTTTATTTGCTGAAAGTCACTTCCTTCAACCACTTAACCACCACCTTAACCGAGCACTTTTTATCCAGTTTTACCCAGTGCTTAATTTGATCCCCCGTTTGGGGAACGCATTCCCCCACCTTTCAGTTTTTCAGGGTAAAGGATCTGGGAACTATTCAGGTGGATCCGGCAAAGATTTGATCTGATATAACAGAGTTTAATTAAAGTGTTCCGGCAACTGATTTGGCCTGTTCCCTGAATCCATCACATCAAACCAGTGTGTGTTCCTGAAACTACAAAATTACAAATTAAGCACTGGTTTTACCCAAATCTAAAAGCCGACTGGAGAGTTTACCGCCAAAAGGCCAGAGTAACGCCTCGTTTGAAAGCTGACACTTATCTTCTTCTTTGTTTTTGTTGTCATGTTTTAGTCACGTTTTAGTCAATTTAAAAAAAATCAAATTATCATTGCTGTTTTGTGCCGTTTTGGCCACATTTAGTTTTCTTAGTGTAACTGTGATCAAGCCACAAAAAAATGACCAAAACATGTGAAAGCAAAAAGGCTTTGTGGGTCTGCGCCTTCACGTGAGGTTTTACACTGGCCTATGGGCTGTAAACTCTCTAGTCCAGAAGATTTGGGTAAAGCCGAACTGGAGAAAATGCACTCGGTTAAGGCGGGGGTTAAGAGTTTAATGCTGTCCCTGGACCGACAGCATCAAAGCTAGGATCTAAAGAGAGACGTTATTTTCAGCTCCTGCTTTTGATACTTTCTTTTTTGATACTGGTAGAATTAAACTTTTGTTCCAATACCGCTCTGGTATCGTTTAACGGTACCAGTGCTAGTTTTGGGAAAGTGGTGGAGGCTACTGAACCTAATCACTCAGGAGATTTAGCTCTTTTCATAAATCAGTACTTTTCTTTTCTGTTTCTGATGCTCCTCCTCCAGCCGTAATACTGCTGCTCTGTGTGGGAGCTCAGGTTGGCTCTGTTCCGCAGGTTTGAAGATCTCCTCCTCTCTGTTTGTTTGTATATTTGTCGGCTCCCGGGGGAGAGTTAACGGCTCAGAACGAGGAGCTGTTTCAGGCGAAAAGGTCACGTCTGAGAGGAGCGCGAACATCTCCCTCTGAGACTCCGACACGTGTTTACAGCAGCTACGCCAGGAGCGCACGGCGGGCAGCTCCGAGGAGACACGAGGGAGGTGAGAGGTGAGAGGAGGGAGAGGAGACATGACCGAGGAGAGAGAGGAAGAGGAGACATGACTGAGGAGAGAGAGCGGAAGAGGAGACATGACTAAGGAGAGAGAGAAAGAGGAGACATGACAGAGGAGAGGGAGAGGAGCCAAGGCCGAGGAGGGAGAGGAAGAGGAGACATGATGGAGGAGAGGGAGAGGAGACATGACCGAGGACGGAGAGGAAGAGGAGACATGACTAAGGAGAGAGAGGAAGAGGAGACATGACGGAGGAGAGGGAGAGGAGACAAGGCCGAGGAGGGAGAGGAAGAGGAGACATGACTAAGGAGAGAGAGGAAGAGGAGACATGACGGAGGAGAGGGAGAGGAGACAAGGCCGAGGAGGGAGAGGAAGAGGAGACATGACTAAGGAGAGAGAGGAAGAGGAGACATGACGGAGGAGGGAGAGGAAGAGGAGACATGACCGAGGACGGAGAGGAAGAGGAGACATGACTAAGGAGAGAGAGGAAGAGGAGACATGACGGAGGAGAGGGAGAGGAGACAAGGCCGAGGAGGGAGAGGAAGAGGAGACATGACTAAGGAGAGAGAGGAAGAGGAGACATGACGGAGGAGGGAGAGGCAGAGGAGACAAGACCGAGCTGGCAGGGGTTGTCCTTTATGTGGTCGATGGTTGACAACAGCTGAAAACATCTGGATCATTCATAATCTGCAATGTTTGAGGCTAATGCTAACGGCTATAGGAAAATACATTGAGCAGGCTAATGTTAACGGCTATAGGAAAATACATTGAGCAGGCTAATGCTAACGGCTATAGGAAAATACATTGAGCAGGCTAATGCTCACGGCTATAGGAAAATACATTGAGCAGGCTAATGTTAACGGCTATAGGAAAATACATTGAGCAGGCTAATGCTAACGGCTATAGGAAAATACATTGAGCAGGCTAATGTTAACGGCTATAGGAAATACATTGAGCAGGCTAATGCTAACGGCTATAGGAAAATACATTGAGCAGGCTAATGCTCACGGCTATAGGAAAATACATTGAGCAGGCTAATGTTAACGGCTATAGGAAATACATTGAGCAGGCTAATGCTAACGGCTATAGGAAAATACATTGAGCAGGCTAATGCTCACGGCTATAGGAAAATACATTGAGCAGGCTAATGCTAACGGCTATAGGAAAATATATTGAGCAGGATAATGCTAACGGCTATAGGAAAATACATTGAGCAGGCTAATGCTCACGGCTATAGGAAAATACATTGAGTAGGCTAATGCTTATGGCTATAGGAAAATACATTGAGTAGGCCAATGCTAACGGCTATAGAAAAATACATTGAGCAGGCTAAAGCTAGGCGCAAGGAGTTAAATAAATAAAGTTTCCTTGCCATTCTAAGGGACTCTGAAAACTCTCCCGGACTAGCCAACTTGCTAACTGCCCGCATATGTTAGGGTCGAACGCCGCTTTTCCTTTTCATTTCTATGGGATGTGCACAGAGTCTTGTGTTAATGCTAACTTCCTGTATGCTAACAACCATTTCCTGTCCTAGTTTACTCCTGTGGAGAGTTAGCCGTGTCTCGCTGAAATACGTATACAATCATGGCAGGAAACAAGCAGCTTGTTGTCTTAGCTGCAGTGTTGTGCATTTTGATCACTTTGGAATAAAATAAAGAAAACCAGAGCAACAGTTTAATAAGTTATTTATTTATTCACTGCAGATGGCACTCAGAGTTTCAAACGATAGAAAACACATGAGATATGTCCATAAGGTTTAGTTCAAATAGGAACAGTCCCTTTGTTGTTCATGATCCATACACAGTGGAAGGTAAGGACTTTTGGCATTAGTCGATATGATGCATATGTTTCTGAAACGTCACATTTTGATCAAAGAATAACACACAAAGAGGAGATTTGCATAATGGTTTGGGATTATTTGGCAAATAGGAAAAAGGTTTTGGCACAGAGTTTATGCTACTTCTGTTAATGCTACATCGTTTACTCATAAATAAAAATAGTGCAAGCTCAAAATATATATGTTGATCATGTTTTCTTTATCATGTATTTAAATCTGCTACTTTTGAACCTACACTGCTGGGTACAGTTAAACTATAACAGTCTGGTATTGGGAAAAAAAGTTAAGATTCTACTGGTATTGAAAAATGAAAGCATATAAAACAAGAACCAAAAAAAACTCTTCCATCCTTAGATCCAAGTTTTGATGCTGTTGTTCCAGGGACATCATTAAAGGAAGTGACTTTTATTCAGCTCAAATAAATTAATAATTAATAAATAAATACATTTTCTCCCTTATTTTTTACCCAATATTTGCCTAATTTTACATTTTACTCAATTTGTTTTACACATGTTTTTCTTATTTATGCACCAATTTTTTCATGTTTTGTGAAATCCCCCCCCCCCCTCTAATTTTTGCTAATTTTTAAAAACTGATATTTTCCAAAAATCAAGTATTGTTAAAGTGCTGGTATCGGAAAACAAAGTTACGGTACCCAGCCCTATCCTGAAATGATCCATTTTACAAGAGTGTGTTTATCACTAACTGCAAAGTGCTGTTTTATGATGTTTTAGACAAGTAAGTCTCCAAAATACAGTCCCTCCAGGATTCCACGAGCAAATTTTTGTCATTTTTGCTAAAAGGCCCGATTTCATAAACCATTTTTCCAAGTTTCCATAAAAATGTACATTTCTAACATATTTTACATTAGGTCTAACCAAAGTGGCATGGAGAAATAAGAAAAGACTGGCTTTGTTATCAGTTATCTATGAAAGAGCAAACCGGCACCTGACGCTGTGAGGCATCAGAGTCACATCGAGGCATGTGACATCAACCAATCAGCTTAACCCTGACCCTGCCCATAGCCACTAACCTTAAGGATAGTGGGCGGGTGCCTAATCTTAATACATCTCTGATTGGATGATTAATGCCCACCAACTACCCTTTGAAAAAGAATTTTACAGGCGGAAACAGATGACACAGGTTCGATCCCCGGCCGGACGCAACATTTGTGTTCCCAGGATGGGAGGGGCCACATATCGACTCCCTGATTGGTCAGATTCCTTCTAACGCCTGAACAACACCTTTTGTAAACTCCACTATCCTTAAGGTTAGAGCTACGGTTAGGTTAGGGTTAGTTTGTAAACTCCACTATCCTTAAGGTTAGAGCTACGGTTAGGTTAGGGTTAGTTTGTAAACTCCACTATCCTTAAGGTTAGGGTTAGGGCTAAGGTGAGGTTAGGGTTAGTTTATAAACTCCACTATCCTTAAGGTTAGGGTTAGGGCTAAGGTGAGGTTAGGGTTAGTTTATAAACTCCACTATCCTTATGGTTAGGGTTAGGGTCAGATATACGGTTAGATTAAATTAGTTTAAACAAGCAGTGTCTTGTGGATGTGACGTCATGGTTGGAGCTCCACTTATCAATGTCGGAGGCTGGCCTTCCCCATCCTGGGAAAAAAAAAAATCACCGGCTAGACAGAGTGTTTTCTGTAGGGGCATGTTCTCCCTGTGCCTCCATAGGTTTCCTCCGGTTTCCCCTGCCACTAATGACATGTAGAATAGGCCAGGATGAATGAGAGTATGTTTGCCTGTGTGGTGGTCAGAGAGCAGCTGTGGCAACAATAACTTATCACCACTGAGTGGGATGTGAATGAATAATGACAACACTTTGAGACACTTGGTAATAGGGCTGAAAGATATATCGTTATCGTATCGATCTCGAGATATGAAAATTCAAGATATCAATATCGCAAAAGAAAAATATATCGTTATCATATTTATATCGAGATATGAACATTTAAAATATTAAAATAGAAAAAGCAAGATATAAACGATATAGATTTTCATCAATAAAACTGCACTCTTTTGTATTATGATTTTATTTGTCTGAAAAATGCTTAGTTTTCACCTAACCCATAGTTATATCGTATCGTATCGATATCGAGATATCTGGCATGAATATCGAGATAGTTACCAGCCCTACTTGGTAACACAGGCTTGTGAAGCGCAAGTGTAAGCCATTATGATTATTATTATTAGATGCAGCAGCCTTTGCTTCAGTCTGAATGACTTAACCACAGAGGCGCTAGACAGCACTTTCTCTGCACAAATAAAACAAGAAAAAACAATGTCACTGATCAGAAGCCACTTTGGTTGCGAGCTTTTGGAAAAGTTGCAGGAGTTTGCTTGATTTTGTGTTAATAGTAAAATCCTTGAGGGACTGATAATGTGGTTTGTAAGTTGTTAGCCTAGATGCTAATTAGCCGTTCTGTTCACTTTTGATGTTGTGCTTCTAGGAGCATATCGAGGAGTTATATCCTTTTATGTTTTAGGTTTCATAGTATTTTATAATAGTAAAAACATGTTGTTTTATAAATGTCAGCTCATACAAACTCTTCTGTTTTCTTGTTCACAGTTTTACCATTCAATCTTAGATGTAATTCCAACACAGGCATCCACCAAATCAAACCCAGTGAAAAGGTGTGGTTTGTGTGGAATGATGGCTACACAAACGAGGACAGGACAATACATCTTAATTGACTTCAAATCAGATTTTTGGGAAACCTTCTTATTCTACTGGCATTTTTTACTTGCCAAGTCAAAATGAATCAAATTAGGGTCACATATTTAAAATTTAAACTTATTGAGCTCATTTTCTTTGCCGTGAACATGGATCATACAAGTCACTTCAGCCTTAGATCAGAATGATGTTATTGCATTTTACTGATATGGTACAAATGAATAAATCACCCTTGTTATATCAGACTGTGGAGCTAAAACAGGACTGATCCTGCAAAGGCCTGACTGATATGATGATCACAGTGATATCAATCTGAAAGGCTCCAGTGCTGCTGTCGAACCGGGCCTGCTCCTCCTCATATTAAACCCCCACACTCCCTTCCCGCCATGTAAATATTTAATTCCTGCATTAATTATACCCACCCCTCCACCTCCACAGTGAAGGGCTCGGTGACGGCGATGCGGCCACTGTTGACAATCACGCACTCGGTGAACGGGAGGTTCCGGTCGTTGGTGTCCTGCAGCTCGATGGTGTGCACCACCGTCTGAGACAGAGAGATAATATCAGCACGGACAACACAAATAGGTCATGTTGACATGGCGTTACAACATGCTAAACAGCCTAAACCTTTCATGGAAAAGACCATTTTCACTCTTTTCAGCCGTTTACTGACGGACTATAAACATCATTATCATACACCAATAAAGTCAAGTCTAAATCGGGTCCATACGGATGTTATTTCACAGCAGATTGTTCAGTAGAAGCGAAAAACAGCACTCGTAGCTAATGTTAGTATATGTAGCATGATGCTAACGTTAGCTAATGGGCTGTTGAACCACTTTACCTCTCTCCATGTCTCTGTATCTTTATTCAAAACATTTATTTGTATCTTTATTTATTCGTTGTTAAAGTAACGGTGGAGAAATGAGAGAAAGTACCGTTTTTTCCTCTCTTTGTTTTCCCTCTGGCTGCTTCAAACATGACCATAAAGCAATTCCAAAGATACCGTCTGTATCTATCATTTAAAATGGAGCGGGTGCAGCTAAAGCCTGGTTCACACGGCAGGATAATTAGGCCGATTTTAGCTCAGATTCTCCCCTTCTGACGATCTTACAGACGCTCCGATTATTGTGAGATAATCTGATCAGATAATCCAGCATCTTCTCTCTCAGCACAAATGAACTTAGGTCACATGACTGTCTCATAAAGGCGTCCAAGATAAATTTGGCAGGTTTGTGAATCCAGTCACTTCCAGATAATGATCAGGGAAAACATTTGGACATTTCTTTCCAAACCTCTGTCTCTCCCGTTGAGTCGTATCGGCCCCTGCTCAGACTCACATTCTCACAGGACGCTCTAGAATGTTGTCAACGCAGCCTATTTTTGCATGATTGTGCGTTAATATTGGCGACCCTCGAGGGACTGAACACTATTGTCCATGAATGTTTAGTTCACTATTAGGAGTGTGACAATATATTTCGATTTTCCGATATATCGCGATATTTTGCCGGACGATGTGATACCGATACTTTTAATTCCAATATCGATACTTTTGATGACGTCATGCATATTAATGAGGCAGCAGTGCCCCCATTGTTTTCACAGTCAATAGAGGCCAATAATGATCAAGAATTCAGTCAGACCAGCAGGGGGCAGCACTACAGTTTTAAGCACTTGGACCAAACACTGTCACACAAATAAATTACTTTTAATGATAGTTTTTATAATTATAAAGATTAAATTGGGGTTGATTTATTCCTTTTTAAATAGGACTGTGGTTTCTTGTTTATTTAAATGTAAATGAAGTCACTGACAGATCTACAGACTAATTTTCAGTGAGTAAGTCAGGAATCATTTATAAATGTGGTACAAAGCACATGAAAAGAAATGTAAATGATGAATAATATGTAGTATGTTAAAATAAAGGTTAAAAGTAGCATGTTCGTTTTTTTTTTTAAATCGTGACGTATCGTAGCTTATTTTTGTGCAATATATCGATTATCGCAGTATCGGCGTCTTGTGAGATAATTGTTATTGTGAGCCATGTATCGCGTATCGTATCGAATCGTGAGGTTCCCTCCCCTATTCACTATTGTGCGTAATCACATTTCTCAGACTCATCGTTGGGGCCAGAGAACTTATACTCCAGGGCCCGTATTTGATCCACGGGCCTGACGTTGCCTAACCCTGCTGTAAAAGAATAAACGGTCTCTCACCATCCCGTCCAGGACTTTCCCGAAGACGACGTGTTTCCCGTCGAGCCATGGCGCTCTGGTGGCCAGGACGAAGAACTGCGAGCCGTTGGTGTCCGCGCCTGCATTGGCCATGCTCACCTGCAGGGGGCAACAACACCTGCTCACTCCACTGTCTGAATATGTGCATTTGACCCATCCTTAATCTGTTAGCAGCAACCAAACTCTCCAACTTTTATTGAAAACATACCCCAGTTTAGACACATTTAGGTTTATTTTAGAACCTTTTCATGGCTGACGATGATAAAAAGTCTAAATGTTCTCGTGAGCTGATTGTGTTGAGTGTCAGTGATTGTGAACGCACCCATCCTGCTCCCAAATGCTTCAGTCGGAAGTTCTCATCGGCGAACGTGGTCCCGTAGATACTGTGGCCTGCAGAGTCAGAGAAAGATATGTCAAACACAGAAATGTACAAGTGTCCTTCATGGCTGTGGCGCTCCCTGGTCTTTCCCACGCTCATTCATTCACAAACACTGGCATGTTTGGTATCCACGTGTAGCACGAAAGGCTGTGACCGAGATGACGCCGTAATCCAAATATGGTCATTTTCTTTGTGGGAGACAGCAGCGGCTAAAGACGGGAGAAATATACACAGGGAGCATGTGCAGACAAAGTGACTAAACCTTAGGGCCGTTTTCTCCAAATGAGGTTCTCATTCCACTCTTTAACAATATTTGGAGGTTGTTTTTTTTCACATGCTTTACGTATCTAATCCCTGCCTGATTCACTGAGCTTTGAACCCAAAACACAAAGGACACATTTGGATGAAAAATAGAAAAGGGATGGATGGTTTTGAGGCTGTACCTCCAGTGCCATCTCCGTTGGTGAAGTCTCCTCCCTGGATCATGAAGTCTTTGATCACTCGGTGGAACTTGGTGCCTTTGTATCCGTAACCTTTCTGTCCGTCAACAAACAAAAGGAAAATCATCACAGATCAAACGTCAAAGCGGAACTTCACACTGATTTTCACCAGAACTCAGCTGAGCACAAGAGGATTACAGATTTTACCAAACGTTTGACCTACTTCCCTCTTCTGGGCACAAGAAGAAATGAGGGAACGCACTGTTACATGAGTCATATTCATGTGTGTTGGTTTATAATAGTCCCTTTGATATTGTTATCAAATCAAACGTCTGCAGCTGAGATGGACTTTTATAGATTAGCGCTTCCCAAAGTGGGGGCTCGTAGGACTGGGGGGATTGGAACCGCTGACTCTCCGGTAACAAGAGAATCTGTGCCACTGTCACCAACTGTTTCTAGAGGTCGACCAATATATCAGCCGGCTGATATATTGAGCTGACATTTGGCCATTTTACAATATCGGCTATCAGCCAATCTCGCGCTGATAAAAGTCAGGACCGAAGTGGTAGAGACTTTCCGTGTTTTTGCACTGGAAAGAGCTAAGTCAGGGCTAAAAAAATGAGTCCTCTCACAAGGCCTCAGGGAAACAGAGAAACATCACAATGAAAATTGGTTAGCTACATGTTTGTAGCTTCAGCAGAGAACCAGCAGAGAACCTGGAGAATTCAATCGCTGAGTTAGTTTTAACCTTCGCAATTGTATTTTTGATCACCGTGCAAAATGCCACAACTAGCAACAGTATGCTAAAGCTAGTGGTAGCTAATCAAGGCTGGGACAGAAAATATGATTGGATCACCTAAACAAATAAAATCGGCCACTGGAGCTGCCAAGTGTTTGTATTTTAGTTTATAAAATAAATCATCTGTCTTGTTTGTAATGATCAGATCACTTTATGTGAGTTTTTTATATTAATGTAACAAAAGCTTGTAATAAGGCCAAGGATATTTATTGTAGACAAGTTTACTGATCCTTGTTTAATGTTTTTTACATTATTCTATTCATTGATATAAATGATAAATGGAAACATCTCGACTGTATCGATCTGACACTGGAAAAAAGAGGACCATTCACTTTCTCACTCAGATAAAGACACTTTTAAGAAAGGGTCTTGGTATTGGTTAATGTCGAAAGACACTCAAAACCCCAGTGTCGGTATCGGAAGCAGAAAACCTGGATCGGTGCATCTCTAGTACCGACTAAACAGGAATGTTTCTAATAAATCAGCCCTATGCCCTAATACAGCGCCCTCTGCTGTCACAGTTTACAGTTTAGAGGCTTCATACTGTTCACATGATTATAGACCAGACATTTGGAAAAATCGGGCAAAAATATCAGTCAAAAATAGCGGCAGTGTATATCGGCATCGGCCTTAGAAAAACCCATATCAGTCGACCTCTAGCTATTTCCCTGATAATGTCCATTGACAGAGAAGCAATCGATAAACTGGCTCTTATTGTTTTTATTCAAAATAAAACAACTCCCAATCGTCCAGTGCCAGTGAACTGACGTGTTTGTGAGTGAGACCGGACATTTTCCCGTGGTTCTGAAACTGGCGAAGAAAATCTTATCCCCAGATCTTAGATTTTGTTTGTACCTCTCCTGTTGCCAGGGCGACAAAGTTGGCGACCGTGAGGGGCACCACTTCCCCGAACAGGCCGATCACAATCCGCCCGACCTCGTGGCCTCCCACCGTCACGTCGAAGAACACCTGCGACACGGACAGACACACAGGTCAAACGGCTGCTGGCGGAGGCGATTTGAGTGCTGAAACTGTCGGGAGGAAGCAGCAGAGCTGGGTTAAAGCCACACTGTGGAACATTAGGAAAGGGTAAAAGCATAGCCTGCATTTTTCCTGCAGTGGTCAATGTTAGGATTTTAAGTTTTTAACGTCAGAATAAAAACAGACCAAACTCTCCCTTTACGATGCTTATTTGATGAGGTTTTCTCGACTCGCCTGCTTTAGATTTCCAGGAAGTCACTGAGATGACACTGTAATAAGAAAAAAAGAACCATTTTGAACGGCACTGTAGTTTGCACGTTCTCCCCGTGTCTGTGTAGGTTTCCTCCGGGTACTCCGGTTTCCCCTACCGCTAAAAACATGTACAATAGGCCAGGATGAATGAGAGAGAGCGACTGGGAACGAGGGATGGAAATTAGCCCATGGCTACAATCCAGTGTGGTTTGTTCATTAACTTGCACTGTCCCGACCAAAATAAACTAATACACATTTTTTTTAAACATTAAAAAAAAATTTTTTTTTGAAAATTTGGAAAACATTTGGAAAATTCACTCCAACATGGCTGTGGTGCTTCCTGGTCTTTCCCACGCTTATTCATTCCCAAATACTGACATGTTTGGTATCCACGTGTAGCACTAAAGGCTGTGATGATGCTGTAATCCAAATATGGTCATTTCCTTTGTGGGAGACAGCAGAGGCAGAGAAATATACACAGGGCACATGTGCAGACAAAGGGACTAAACTTTAGGGCAGTTTTCATTTCATTTTTCAACAACATCTGCACTTTAGTCGCTCCATAAGACTCCACACTTCACAGTCTTTGAAGATCCTTTTAGTATCTAATTCCTTCCTAATTGATTGTAGCCTGGTGAGACCAAATCTATATTTTTTTATGCAGAGGGATATCAGTCTGGGACCCACAGCCTCGTTGGCGGCATCAGCTTTGTTTATTTACGTCACATATTGTTCACGAGCAGCGTCACTCACGGGACGCGGATGTCCCTCAATAGCAAACTACGAACGGCGAGAGAGAGAGAAAGGCTGATTCCGAAACCGTTAAATTGGTAAGAGGTCTTACGCCAAACCGGATGTGCGTCAGCGTCCGCCATGATAAGAAGCGTCCGAATTGGGCTTTCGGTTAGGAAGGGGTTAGGGAAAGTGGCCTGTATGCTAACTATCATAGCCACTTTAGCATAGGGACCTCTGATGCTAACTATCATAGCCACTTTAGCATAGGGACCTCTGATGCTAACTATCATAGCCACTTTAGCATAGGGACCTCTGATGCTAACTATCATAGCCACTTTAGCATAGGGACCTCTGATGCTAACTATCATAGCCACTTTAGCATAGGGACCTCTGATGCTAACTCACTGGCGATTAGGAGCTACAGTATGTGCCATCCCATAAGCCACTGCGCCAATCTCCCCACCCCCCTCGCCTCCACCCTCGAGTGATTCACGCGCAACCACTGTTGATTGACAGGTGCACATTTGATAATAATAATTAAAAAAAAAAAAGATTCTGCACAAGCCAAACTTTATAAAAGTGACAAATACATGTTGTCGTCCCCACAGCTCAGTCACATGGTTTTAAAGAGCCTCCTCAGTAAATGACCTAAATGAAGGCAGTTTGTGTTTTTGCTTCATTTAGTAGAAACTTAAGCCACATGGCTAATTTGCATACTGTAGCTTTATGAAACTGCTGTTGAGATAAATAAAGGGAAATGTGAAGGATCATTTGGATTTTTCTTCTTTTTTTTCTCCTTAAATCTCTTTATTTGGACACTATGTTGTTGTTGGACAATATAGGTGGCGGTATGCGCTTTTGTTTGGCCTGCACTAAACTCTAAATAAGAAGAAGAACAGCTGTGATGTCACTTCCCCTTCCCCTGGGTAAGGACTGTGGAATTTGGCAAATGCTGCTGAAGCTCTAATAATAATAATAATAATGCATTAGTCTTATATAGCGCTTTTCCAGACGCTCAAAGTCGCTTTACAATTTGGTGCATTATTCATTCACTCCATACTCGGTGATGATAAGCGAGGCAACCAGTCTGCGCACATCAGCCACCACCACCAACCACTCACTCACTCGCTACATTCGCTAGGCTTCCTGGTGTTACTGAACGGTCTCCCATCCAAGTACTAACCAGGCCCTACCCTGCTTAGCTTCCAAGGTCTGACGGGATTGGGCATCGCAAAGGCGGTATGGCCTAGTTCACTAACTGCATAGAGATCTAACAGTTGACCCCATGAAAGGTTAAGGATTAGTTGCTAAGGTTAGTACTTAGAGGCTACAATTTAATGGTTTCGGAATCAGCCAAAGAGCGTGTCTCCAATCAGCGGGAAATGACCAAAAACACATCGACAGTAGGTGAGTTTCGTGATTCATAATCCTGTGCGAATATTAACGCAGAACCGCTAATAACACTGATTGGTTTACTCTGATTCCTGTTGGCGTACGTATGTATGTACCGCTGT
This sequence comes from Neogobius melanostomus, assembly GCA_007210695.1. Classification (NCBI taxonomy): domain Eukaryota; kingdom Metazoa; phylum Chordata; class Actinopteri; order Gobiiformes; family Gobiidae; genus Neogobius; species Neogobius melanostomus. The sequence goes on along the minus strand of VHKM01001007.1, from coordinate 505,291 downwards.
GGAAATAGTTGATGCCACGGTCACCAGACTCAATCGCTGGTACAGCGGTGACTCTGGTTTCCAGGCAAAATGTATTGAGCCCACAACAAGGAGAAACTGGAAGTTTTACAGATTTTTTTACAGATCACTTTTAACTTTGAGTGAATATTTGTAACTAATATGTCACATAATAAAACTATACATTTAAACTTGGCTCTACTAAGATTTTGTTAAAAATACATTTCCCCTCATATTTATGACAATAATCTACAGGTTTCAAATTGATACATTAAATGTTTCCCTATGAACCTGAAATGCATGAGCTTATTTAGAAAAGCCAGTGCAGAAAAAGCCAGGAGCAGTGACCCCTCTATTCATGAGTTTATGGTGTGGCTGTAAATGGTGGTTAGTCCCGCTGCTTTGAAATCCACTGGGTCAGCTGTTATCGCCGCGCACTGGGCCTGAACGCGCGTTAGCTCCGTCCCACCGCACACGTGGACGGCGGCGCGCGTGCGTGTCACAACATCTGGGGGCGTGCGCGCGTGTGTCCACATCTGCGCGTCTGAGCGTGGCGCCGCGATCGAGACGCGCCGCATGCACGTTTCCCTCAGGCGTGGGAATTTAAAGACGTGTACATGCTCGCGCGCGTGCACGACATATGAATAATGTGTGTGTGAGCGCGTGCACGGCTGTAGATACACACACACAGGCGCGCGCTCCATGCTAATATGATGGTAATAAATGCGGCAGAGGCTCCCGTACCTTCTCGGTGACTTTCGGCCCGTTCCGCGAGTCTACGGCGGACACCGACAGCAGCAGCGAAAGGAGCACGAGCGCGGGAGCCATGGCGAGGCGCGAGGACACGGGCATGTGAGGAGAGGAAGGCACAGCGGGGCACGGCGGGACGCACAGCCGGAGACGAGCGCTCCCAGCCCCGGCCACAGCCTCAACAAAGGTCCGCTCTGAAAGGGGGAGGAGTCTGGAGCTAAACCCCGCCCACCACCGGGAGGACAGTGCCGGGATTCACGGCTCTTTACTATGGATTCGGTCATTTCAAAGAGCCGAAAGATTGGCTCATTTGAATGTCCATTCTTTATTTATTTTCATAACGCAAGTAAGAAAAGCCATATCATCGAAGAGCTGACTGCGTTTTATTCAAATCATCAAAAATCACGAAGAGACTGAATAAGAAATACGGCTGCCAACTGCTTTATATGAAGAAAGTTTGAAAGTCTGCAAAGCGTAATATAGAAATAAGTGGGCAAACATTTTCTTGAAATGAGTAGCCAATTAGGGGAGAAGGGGAGAGGAGGGGGAGACAAGGAGGAGGAGATTTGGGGAGGAAGAGAGGAGGAAGAGAGGAGGGGGAAGTGGGACAGGAGGGAAGGAGGAGAGGAGGACGAGACAAGGAGGACAAGAGGAGGAGAAAGTGGGGCAAAGGAGAATGAAGGGGACAGGAGGAGGAGAGAGATGAGGAGTAAGGGGAGAGGAGGAGGAAGAGGGGAGAATGAAGGGGAGAGGGGGAAGGAAGGGGAGGACAAGAGGAGGAGAAAAAGGGAGAGAGGAGGGGGAGGAGGGAAGGGGGAGACAAGGGGGATGAGAGAAGGAGGAAGAGAGGAGGGGAAAGGGGGACAGGAGGGGAAGGTGGAGAGGAGGACGAGACAAGGAAGACAAGAGGAGGAGTAAGGGGGAGAGGAGGAGAAAGTGGGGCAAAGGAGAATGAAGGGGAGAGGAGGAGGAGTAAGAGGGAAAGGAAGGGGAGGACGAGAGGAGGAGAAAAAGGGGGAGAGGAAGAGAAAGTGGGGGTGGAGGAGTAAAGGGGAGAGGAGAGAGACAAGGAGTAAAGGGGGAGAGGAGGAGGAGTAAGAGGGGAAAGGAAGGGGAGGAAGAGGAGGAGAAAAAGGGGGCGAGGAGGAGGAAGGGGAGAGGAGGAGGAGAGGAAGGTTAGAGAAGGGCCTATACTAAACATGTACATCTGTCACTGAAACTCTTAGGGCTCTCTTCTGCCAGCTCAAACGTGTGCGAGCCTCTCCCGCTCTGTCCCCGGTCCGGATGAATGTTAAACGCGGCGCTGACCTTCGCGTCGCTGTCGTTGTCTGCGTATCGGCTCCTGTCAGCGCCGCGTCTCCTCCATCTTCCGTCCGACGCATCCATAACGCAGGCGCGGCGGTTAATTGGGCGCGATAACAACATGCCCGTATGCAAATGGCACGCTCATGTTTAAATTCATGCGTTCGCCGGTCATCGAATTACCGTCAGAGCTAACGAACTCACGAGACGCTGCACGCACCGATTACTGCAGGACGACACTCAGGCACATGTTCTACTGAAGTGAAAGTACTCAAGTATTCGCTGTAGATAAGAAAACAATACTTCTGCACTTTTATGCAGTCAGTAAAGAAGTCATTTTACTCGAGTAGTTTGTGTTGAGAACTTCACTCCATTTGAAAGATAAATATAACACTTTCTGCTCCATTACATACAAAGGCTCCAAAGTCCATTCGTCCATGTGTTTGGTTCATTTGAAAAGCCTAATAATGCTCACTCTATGAACAGCAGGTGGCGCTGTGCAGACGTACTGTCATTGACTGACAATGAGGAAGGTTTGTCCCCGTCATGTTACCGTACAGAGGGGATTCAGTCACATTTTCATCAAAGTTATTTTTCCAAACACTTATTTAAACGTTCTACTTTAAATACTTCAGTACGTTGTTTCAGCTCAAATAAAGGATTTCTCCCCCCATTTCCGCCCAATTTTTTAAAATCTATTTTTTCCCCTTATTTTTCCAGATTTTTTTTGGCTCAATGTTTGCCCAATTTTTCCTTTAAACATTTTTTTTTAATGTATTTTTGTAATTTTTTTTTGTCGTTTTCCCAATTTTCCCCCCTTAGGCCATGAGACGGGACCCCAAATTTGGGCTACCGGTACCATTTTGAGGGATTAAATTTCCTTTTGATTTTCATGAAGGTACATATCTCTAGTGTTGGAAAATGTGTGATAGCATCTGATCCACGGTAGTTTTCATGAGAAATCAACACTTTTATCATCCCATCTCAATATACGGTGTTCAGTGACTACTAGAGATAAAAATGCCTCTATAATCCAAGTGGTTGTTCTCTTCTTTTGCAAAGTGCAGAATCTTGCAGACCATCAATAACAGAACCAACATTCATTGGCTTTTCAGAGAAACTGAGTAGTTAATGGCCTGTCCATCATTATAATTTGCTGTGTAATCTTAAAAAAAGTTAACTCTACCAGATCGATTAGGTGAATGGTTGTATATCTCCGAAACAGGATGTGTTGGAGACTTGTGTTGTTTTGCATTGAAAAGAGCAATGTCTGGGCTTTAATATCATGTATCAACCACCTTTCTGGGTCGCTGGGGGGCTGAGAAACGTTATGTTGAAAATCGTGAAAATCGTTCAACTGAACATGATATGATATTATCTGATCACATGTTTTTTCTAATTTGGATTGTTTTCATGTTATTCTATACAATTTTGCCTTGTGCTTGCAAATACTAGCAGCAGGACTTAATCCAAAGGCAGTGATTCCAGCATCCATTAAGGCACCTATCTTCACCAATCCAGCATGGGGCAGCAGATATTGATCGACTAGAGGAGACAATCACTGGAAAGGAGACATCACACATGGTTAATGGCATAGCCCTATGAGGCAACTCCTGTTGTGATATTGGGCTATACAAAACCATTGATTGATTGATAGCAGTATAGCAAAGGTGTATGGGGTCCTCACCTGTCCAGTTCAGTTCCAGCTGAACTTCCATGAGTTGAAAAGCTACAGTAGATTTCAATTGAGGCTGAACATACTACTTTAGATGCTTATGTGGCTGCTGAAGCACGTGTTGGACCACTCATGGAATGGAATGACCATGCCCAAGAGATGAAAGAGTCGAGCCAGACTTCCTCAGTGCAAAACATGGTGTGGATCCTTATGAGGCAGCCACAAGCTGAACATCAAATTGTCCAAGCTGGACTGGTTTCAACATAAAATAAGATAATCCTTTAGAGATCCGTGATAAAATAATCTATGACAAAGTAGAAATCTGAGAGGGTGTAGTAGCACCTTACCACAATAAATGTGCCAGCTGCTGAAAAGAGCACTGTGTATGAGATCTTTAAGCGTTCTGACCTCATTTGTGAAAAGTTGCATCTGGATTCAGTGGTAGTTGTCCTAGAGTCTAGGACAAAAGCCCTTTATGCAGCCAAAATTGCTTGGATGCATAAAGAACAATTCTGTGGTCTGTGGGACGTCTGCTGTGATCTTGGCTCCTCTGCTGAGGGACTCCTTCGGCCCTGGGTCTCTAAAGTCTGGATCTCTCCTTCTGTGGTTTCTCTTTTCTCCCCCTGGGTTTTTAAGTTTTTCCTCGCCGTGCTGGAGAGTCTATGGACAGGGGACACTCACGCTGCTCCTCATCACCTGCTGCTGACATTTAATTGGACATCATGTTTATGTTTGCGTGGATACTTCACTTGCCTGGACTTTACATGGTCTTATTTACTGTTTTGTTTAATTGCCTTAATGTTTAGTGCAGCCCTGTGAGGCAACTCCTGTTGTGATATTGGGCTATACAAAACCATTGATTGATTGACAATTCATACTATCTGCAATGCATTGTCTATTCTTGGGAGGAGATTTCAGGATGTGGCTGAGGGATGTTTGCATTGAAGCTGGCATAGTTGCTGAGGGACCCATAAGTGGGGTGATGGATGGGAAACACTATTACCGTGCAGAGTACACAAGTGCATTTATGAAGCCATGATGAGACTGGTCAGAATTCACTAATCAGTTAGAGACCAGACTAGCAATTTTGAAAAAAATGTATGAGGTCAACTCCTTTTTAGCGCAGGCGGTTGCTTTGGCCAGTTGTTTGACATTCAGTTTTGAACAGTCCACTTTTATCTGGAGGTGTTCTAGACCTGGATAGCATATCTGGAATTTGTGGAGGATGTAGTCCTTGGTCTTTTAACAATCCTCACGTGAAGGAATTTGGACTTTTGACATCTTCTCCTACTCCTACCATGGTGTTTCGCCTTTGACAATGTGAACTACGCTCTATGTCTGTCTTCATGTTATAAAAGGTGTTGAAGTTACCTTTAGAGATGTTGCCAAGTCTTTTCAATGGCACTGAGTCAGTGTGGACAGAGCAGCTGAACCTAATCTTATTCTGAGTGAAGGAGTGGAGTAAGTCCAAATGCAGGGAACTTATAGAGAAAACTCTTTTTGCAACTGTCGGTGATGAGTGCTTTAGAATTATAGCTCAGGGTTATTCCCAAGTCTCCAGTGCCAACAAGAAGAAGCTGATGGTCGTCTTCTTCTCCATGCCACCCATGCAGTTGAAGAGGGTATAATGCTGTTGTTATCTGCTTGGAGGACACAGATGTTTTGATCATGTCCCTTGCTTTCCATGACACAATTTGGGCACCTTTGTACAAAAAAGAAACACTTTTGTGCTATGAAGGGTGAGAGAGAAAGCCATCAGCTTCCACCATGCCGAGACTGCTTAGTGAAGCATGCCCAAAGAGCTAACTACCAGGCTGTATTATGGAGGAGAGGCTTGGAAAGGGACCCTCAAGCACCTAGCCCTGTTGGTCATGGATTGAAGATCTAGTCTGTGAGATGAGTTGACCAGCTGGTAGTTCAGTGGATGGATAGCCAACCAGCACCTGAAGCTCAGTTAGATTTATTGGCCTACAACTGTCCAAAGCACTTCGTCCACTACAAATGCAAATGGACTCAAGTGCACGGATATGAGCCAGATATTCAGAATCAAACATGTTTTAGAAACTGATGAAAGTGATGATGAAGTGGACGTGAGGAGTCAATCCTATACTAGATGTGACAGATGTATAACCACAAATCAAAGAGTAAATAAGTACAGTGGGTGAAAATGTATCTTTTGTAAGAGGTTAAGTAGGATGAATTGCATTCTATGTGTAAAACAATGGCATAGCTATGAGAGTGGGTTGTCTCATGATCGGAACGTCAGGGGTTCGAATCCCAGCCCCTGAAGAACACTGTCGCTGTGTCCTTGGACAAGACACTTCACCCTCCTTGCCTACAGTGTCTGTGTACACTGGTGTATGAATGAGAGAGTGAATGGTGACTAGTTCCTTGTTGTAAAGCGCTTTGGGCCTGAGGCAGGTAGAAAAGTGCTGTATAAGCTGAGACCATTTGCCATTTACCATAAAAGGTTCATTTAATTCCTGTTAAATTTGTTGTAAATAAATGCTTTTGCTCATGATCCAAACCCTTCTCAAGACCAGACTAAAAATAATTTATCTTCTGACAACCCTATGATTTAATGTATGCATGGACCCTACCGCTTACTTGTTCCCAAAGGCACATAATGTCGGGTTGGAACCCTTTAAGAAAACTCTGTTTCATTAATACTTCTTTAATAAAGCAACAAATATGGCAAATCTCGGGCATTAGACAGACATTATTGTAAAATGCCACCAAGTCAGAGTTCACTTAACCCTTTTTCTTGTGATATTTGAAAATCATCCACCATATCCAAAAACTACCTTGAATCTAATGCTATCACACATTTCCAAACACAGGGTCATATATCTACACAAAAATCACCATGTGGTTTAATCCCTCAAAATGGTACCGATTGACCCTCCGTCTCATGGCCTACCTCATTTTGCTAATTTTCATTACTAATATTTCCCCTATTTCCCCCAAATTTGTTTCCCCTACTTTTTTACACATTTTTTCTTATTTTTGCCCCAGTCTTTCTCATTTTTGATAAAATGAAGCCTAGGTGTTAATTCAACCTGGTAGACTAATTTCAGCATCACTGACCTCCAGCCAATGATCACTCCCGAGAGGGCCACACCTCCTCCTCAGCCATCAGCGCAAGAGCCGCACCTTCGTAGCAGCCAATCATCGCCCTCGGTCCCGCTTTTAAGCCCCAGCAATCATGATCCATTCGCTTCCCAGCTGCGCTGCAACCCACCTCCACCCCATCTCCAGCTCTTCCATCACGGCTTCTACCTGCGCATCTTCACGGGTCTCCCATACCACCACCAGTGTCCAGGCTCCGGGGGAAGACATCCCTAACTCCAAGCTGTTTAACTACACTGACTTATACATCGATGTCTACCGCCGGGGTCTGATCACCAAAACTAATATACATATCAATAAATCTTTCTAATCACTGCTTTCGTCTATCCAGGTTGAATATTTATTACTATATTACTATACTATTTTACTATCAATCAATCAATCAATCAATCAATCAATCAATCAATGGTTTTGTATAGCCCAATATCACAACAGGAGTTGCCTCATAGGGCTGCACCGAACATTAAAGCAATAAAACAGAGCAGTAAATAAGACAATTAGGTGAATCAAGTATCCAGGCAAACATAATGTCCAAATAAGCGTCAGCAGTGGGTACTATACTATATTTTCCCAATTTCTCCCAAATTATTCCCCATTTTCCCCACATTTCTTGACATTGCAGATGAACCCGATATTTTAAATGTGCAGAGCTTCCTCACATTATTGTTCTGTTTCCTGGTTCTATACGACACATAGTATAGGTGTCGGAAAAAGTTCAGGTATCGGTATTGGAAACCAAGTATCGTTAAAGCACTGGTATTAAAAAAAAATTACGGTACCAAGCCCTAATAATTGGAGCAGCTTTAACTTTTATTCATGTAATAGCTGACTGTATTTGTACTTTTACTCAAGTGATTAAATAAGTACTTTGGCCAACACGGCTTGTATTTCGAAACTGCATAAACCTTAACTGTGACGCTTAGATCCATTTTTGGGACAGTTCTGCAACAATACCGCTTGAGTCTTATTATGGATAATGAGTAGGGCTGAGTACCGTTTACCGATACCAGTATTTTAACGATACGTTTTCCGATACCTATAATAAAATATTTGGGGGGGGGGGGCGACAGTGGCGCAGATGGTAGAGCGGGTCGTCTCATGATCGGAAGGTTGGGGGTTCGAATCCCGCTTCCTGAAGGTGCACGCTGTCATTGTGTCCTTGGGCAAGACACTTCACCCAGCTTGCTTCCAGTGTCAGTGTACATTGGTGTATGAATGAGAGAGTGAATGGGTGAGTGGATCCTTACTGTAAAGCGCTTTGAGTGCCTAATGTAGGTGGAAAAGCGCTATATAAGTTGAGACCATTTACCATTTGTCGTGTAGAACCAGAAAACATAACAATAATGTGTGGAAGATCTGGACATTTACAATATCATGTTCAACTCCAATGTCAAGACATGTGCGAAAAATGGTATGAGCAATTGTGGCAAAAATAAGGAAAAATGCGCAAAAAAAGGGAAAAAAATTGGGTATAAATTGAAAAAATTAAAGCACTACCTACTAAGTAACGTGTTTACCTAAATAAACACGTTACTTATATACAAGTGTTAATGGGATGATGATTGGGGGGTCTTTCATCTCCCCCTGGTGTCTCTGGCCAGAAAACCACAATTGCAACTTTCCTGCCACCGGGTCGGAGCACCAATACACACTAATGGAATCACGAAGAAGAAGCTAACAGGCTAATGGGCAAAGCTAACTGCGGGCTAGCGCCACTTACACAGTATTTACAGCCAACTTTGAGTGAAAAAAAAATATTTCCATTGTGTAACTGGATGTACAACATCCCTCTGTCCCTTTGTCTTTTCTGTCAGCGTAGTATTTACTCTCCAAGACATTTAATAAGTTTAAAAATCGTAACTTGCTAAGACACCTGCAGTTGTGCTTATGGCCTCTAGGGGCATGAGTTACTTAGTATTGCTTTAAGCCGAAATAAGGGAAATATTAGTAATATGAATGTAGCAAAAAAATACGGAAATAATGGGAGAATGAGAAAGAAAAGTGGGACAAAAAAAATATTTAAAAACAAAACAAAAAGCATTGTAATAAATTGGGTAAAAAAAGAAAGGGGAAAATATTTGCAGTAAAAAATGAGCAAAAAGTGGGGGGGAGGGGGGGGGATAACGAGAAAACATTTGGAAAAATACATTTCAAAAATTGGGAAAATTTGGCAAAAATTTGACTAAACAATCGGGAAAAATCGGGAAATTGAGAAAAAAAATGGGCAAACTTGGGGGGGAAAAAACATTTATTTGAGCCGGTCCCTTCCTTTAATCCTGTCCCTGGACTAACAGCATCAAAACTTAGATCTAAAGATAGAAGATTTCTTTCTGTTTTTTCTCGGTTCTTGCTTTCGACACTTTCATTTTTTCGATACCAGTAGAACCTAAACATTTTTCCGATACCAGACTGGTATGGTTTAACGGTACCCAGCCCTAACAATAAACTACGACAATAATGATAATAATGTGTAAAAATAAAGAGCCTAAGTTGCCGCCTGACCTCATGTCCCCTCGTATCTGCCCAGACTCTCCAGTGTCCACAGGGACCGCGTTATGTCAGAAAATAGCCCGTAGTGCGGTGTGTTCAGTGTCAGGGCTCGGTGGGAAATCTGGGCGTCGCGGATAAGGCCCCTCCATACAAACAGCCTTATCTCCCGAACAGCGCCCCCTGCGTTACAAAAACACATGCGCTCACTCACGCGGAGAGACGCTCAGCCTCTGACAGGGAAATGATAGACTTCGTCATACTCGCTGTGACGCACTTACGTCACCAGAGGGCGCCCTGCTATTATCATTTTTATGCAAATATGTGTGAGGCGGAGGGAGGAAGGGGAAAAGTGACCCACAGATCAGTTCCACCTTTATGTAGGCTTTGCTTTAAGTCATTTTCTGTGCAGATGATGGTCATGTCTCTCTCAGATATGTGCCCTCTGACATTTGAGACTTATGTTTGAAAATAAGGATTCAGTTCTAGGGCTGGGCACCATTATACAATACCAGTCTGGTATCACAAAAACAAGTTTAGGTTCTACCAGTATCGAAAAATAATGAAAGTATCGAAAGCAGGAGTCCAAATAAAAAAATAAAAAAAATAAAAACGTCTGTTTTTAGATCCACGTTTTGATGCCGTTGGTCCAGGGACAGCATTAAAGGAAGTGACTTGGTTGTTTCAGCTCAAATAAATAATTTTTTCCCCCATTCCACTACCATTTTTGCCCATCCCTCCCCCCCCCATTTTTACAGTTTTTCCAGATATTTTTTCTTAAAATTTATTTTTGCTATTTTTATTACTATATTACTATATTAATATTTTCCACATATATAGGTATATATACCCCCATTTTTGTTCATTTTTTTAAATTCCCCCCCTCCTTTTTCCTCAATTTATTACCATTTCTTTCCTAATTTTTGCTAAATTTGTATTACTAATATTTTCACTATTTCTCCCCCATTTTTTTTCCAAATTTTCTCCCATTTCCCCCAAAAAATTATTCCCCATTTTTCACACATTTCTTGACATTGGAGATGAACCTGATATTGTAAATGTGCAGATCTTCCACACATGATTGTTTTCTGGTTCTAGACGACAAATATTTGAGTATAGGTATCGGAAAAAGTATCGTTCAGATATCGGTATCGAAAACCAAGTATCGTTAGAGCACTGGTATCAAAACAAAAGGAACGGTACCCAGCCCTACACAGGGTGTATTATAACAATGTCTACATTTTAAGCCTAACATTACCGTATGTAGAAGTTATTCATCGGCAATAAATTTAAATGTATGACAGATGTGTGTTTGTTGCAATTTCCCAAATGAAATATATAAATGATTTCCCTAATCCTTCACTCCGCTTTTCCCCCTTAACTACAGGAGAAACCGTGCAACGTTTACTCCTCTTCAGCTCGGCAAAGGCTTACAGCGCTTGTTTCGGTTTCTCAAATGTCCCTCGTCTATTTAGCTTAATTAAAACTGCAAATTGGATTTTACAGGTAGGCGATGTTCGGCCCAACGTTTCCCTAATTTGCACAAAAAGTAGCTGCCTTCATTTGGGCTTTAGCCGTGTGTTTTAATTGCCAAACATGACTTTAAAGCACTATGGATTTTCCATCTAAACGTTCGATATTTAGGCTGCGGGAAAAAAACAAACGAATGTGCAGGTGTAGCCTATTTATCGGCTACACGACCAATTAGGCAACTGCTTTGTTGTTTATTTCTTGATCATCTGGAACTCTTGCTGGTGTTGTGGGCTTCTTCACGTGGTGCTATATTCATTTGAAGGCGAGACGCTGCACGTGAATAGGACAAAATAAATAAAAATGTAGATAATAATTTGAAACTTTCGCTGAACATTACTGATATAAATATTAGACAAAAATGTATTGCAAGTTTTCTGTCATTTTATGTTGTCATATAAAAATAAGGCAGGGTCGACTTGTGATCAGAGGGTCGGTGGTTCAAGTGTCTGCGTATGCTGGTGTATGAATGAGAGTGTGAATGGGTGACTGGTTCCTTGATGTAAAGCACTTTGAGTGCTTAAAGCAGGTAGAAAGGCGCTATATAAATGTCACCATTTACCATAAAAATGGCCAAAATAGCCGATATTTTCAGCGACAGAATATAAATATTGGCTCGACCCAGATTTAAATGTATGGTTTTATTTTGTGACATATTAGTAACAAAGATTTTGGATCTTGTTTAGTTTTTGAATAAGCTAATCATTCGTGAGAAGATCTGTAAAAACTCAAAATTCGCCTTGTTTTTTGGGGGCTCATATTAAAAAATCCCTCTGAAGTCCAAGACTGGAAAGTTTGGAGTCTGTAGAAGCGACTAAAGTGGAACAAAAACCTCATGTACAGTAGAGAAAACCAGCCCTAAAGTTTTGTAACGAGTGACACATTTCTCCGCTCTTTCGTACCGGGCATCCCTCGCAGAATGACATTTTTAGGTATATGTTTTCAGTCTTCATTTGTACACCACTATATACAACTGTCCAGAAACATGGTGCGCCTCAACGTATCATGGTTAAGTCTGTCCAGACTCCTTTAGGACCACCACAGGAGCCCGGTTCCTGTGTAGTGGAGTAGTGCATAACCAACTATGTAATGGTGGTCCAGGGCCGGTGCCACGTTCCATTTCCCAGCAATATGTTGCAGGATGCCTCCTACTCACTTGCTGAGGTCATATTGCCACCATCTTCCTCCTGGTGGACAGGTTCGGTTTTTCTGTTCTTGTCACTTTATGGATACACTTATGGTAAATGGTCTCAACTTATATTGCGCTTTTCCACCGACATTAGGCACTCAAAGTGCTTTACAGCAAGGATCCACTCACCCATTCACACTCTCATTCATACACCAGTGTACGCAGACACGGGAGGCAAGGAGGGTGGAGTGTCTTGCCCAAGGACACAACAACAGTGTGCAACTTCAGGAGGTAGGATTCGAACCCCCAATCTTCCCAAGACGACCCGCTCTACCATCTGCGCCACTGTGGCCCCCAATATGGCTTCATCTTGAGAATGTTTGCAGTTTTCACCAAGCAACAGGCATCGTCAGGAGTCTTCTTCCTATTCGGCCTCTCCTGGTTTCGGATTACACTTATTTAGTCTTGTTTTGCTGTACTTTTCCCTTCCCTGCAGCAGATTTATTCCTCCCACTTTTGCCAGACCACATACAAGATTGACTAATCTTCTGCCTTTTCTTAACACCTTGCCCGACCTTGACTATCAGTCTTCAGTCTCAGACTAGAGGTGTTTAAGGGGTCCCACCCTTTGGTTGGAGCTCTGCCGGTGAGATATTGGCTTCAGACGGTGTCAGGGATGGAGCAAAATGAACTGTGGACTGAAGAGCTCACACTTCTAAGGGTTGGCAGGAAATAAAGAACTCAGCTTTGCAAAGTTCTAGTTCGTGCTTAACTGATTTCAGTTTCTTCATCCAGCCCTATTAAGAATTGATACACTTTACTCTTATAGTAAGTAAGTGCTTTATTTGTCATTGTAGTGACAACAAAATAGTGTTCAGGTGTTAGTCCTGAGCCGCTGCGACTGACAAGCGCTGCCACTGTGGAGCATTTTATTGGAGGTCAGGGAAACTGTAGCACCCGGAGGAAACCTGGCTGGCTGTCTTCAGTGCTCCACTGATCCTCTGAAAGGTGCAGCGCCTCCTGGGTTTGTCCCTGTTTCAAAGCGTGGTGTCCTTTCTCTTCCTCCTGCGCAGCTCCCTCCACTCCACAACAGTCTTTCACCATCTCCTCGTTTGTCCCTTCCTTGTTTCCTGTAGTTCCTCTTGTGACGCCTCCGCTGTGCTGCAGGTGTGGGGGCTCTTGGTATCTCTTCAGTGTCTCAGAAGAAGAAATGTGTAGGTCTCAATTGGGTTTAGCTGATAAGCTAGCTGTTTACTTTTAAAAAGCTGCTTTCTTCAGGACCATTATTGACTCTTTGCAGTATAAAATCGACTGCACCCCACAAAAACAGTGAGAGAGAGGGAGGTTGTTGCCTGTTCACACGTCGCCATGACGCCAATTATACAAAGTTTATGAGAAATGCCACATATTCTTCACAAAAGTGATTTCATTTTAGTGCGTGGCTTTGTAGTATCTTTGGATCCTGCCGGAGTGTTGGTTAGAGCTGATCTCGAATATTTCTTACTTTTATCTTGTAGTGAAGCCTGTGCGTGGCATCTGTCCATCACACGTCTCTCCGCCTGACGTCTCCACTGGGTTTCTTTACAGTAGGACCTTGGGATGACCTCGGCAGGACCTGAAGAAAACCCCAGGGAAACGCGCTGTGAATGGCCATCGATGGGGGGCAGTCACAGAGGTATTTTTGGATCACTGACTGTCACTCGGAGCCCGTCACATCTGCCGTTTCTGCCGTGAAGCTCCTCTGAGCTCTGTCACATATCCAACTCTGAAAAACACAGAAAACTGTATGCTCAAGTCAGGTTTCAGAAATTACAATACAAAAAAATTGCGATACTTTACTAAACCATTGCAACAGACAGTACATTCCACAAAAATTTCTTGGTGAAACGTGCTTTAAAAACCTGCGTCTTTACTGTGGCTCTTACCTGACTCGTGACTTTGAGATCACCGGCCCATCTTTAGAATAGTCAATGAGATTTAAATACATGAGGTTTTAAATGCTTATGTCTGTCTTATACATTTAGGACCATGTGACATGTTTAAGCTTTATGTAGGGTCCGATACAGATATGAAGGGGGTTGGCCGATATATAGGCCGATATATTAACACAGTAACTGAACGTGAAAAATGCCCCCAAAATAACGAAGGAAACAATGTGATGCTGATGTGGTTGAAAAACCTATAATAAACTGAGAAAACAACAGATTTCTTTTGGTGACTCATTAAAGTGTATAACAGAGCATAAACAAAGATCTTTGCAAAGAGGAGGTGAATGACACAAGTCTGTACACAACAGTCAGGGTGTCAGCGGGTTATATACAGAAGGTCACTGTGATGGAAAAGTACTGGTACGTGATTAAGGCTGGTACCGTTACATTTTTTTTCCCCGATACCGGTACTTTTTCCAATCATCTCCAATGTCAAGAAATGTGTGAAAAATGGGGGAATTTGGAGACATTGTAGCAAAAATAAGGAAAGATTTTGTAAAAAAAAAAAAAAGGGGAATAATTGGGGAAATAAGGAAAATATTTATACTGTATTTTCCGAACTATAAGTCACACTTTTTTTCATAGTTTGGCTGGGGGTGCGACTTATACTAAGGTGCGACTTATACATCAAAATTTATATTTTCACACTGACAGCCACTAGAGGGCAGTCTAGGCTTGTGTACCAATGTCTGTTACTCCTGTACGGTTATATAACGACAAATAAACGTACTTACTGTACCACTCGGGAAAAAACGGAGAAAAAAAAAACAGTAATTGATTTGCAGAAAGTTTGGGGTGGGCGAAAAAGAAAGCGGAAGTTCCCCTTACTGAATGAAGAAAATAAAAAAGCTAATCGCAGGCTGAAAGCTAGATGGCCACAGCTAGAAGAACAAGATCACAAATGGAGGCTTGTTAACGGTGCAGTTACGCCTCCAGGCCCAGGTAGTTGCCAAGGCTGGAGCGACCTATACTCCAGAGCGACTTATAGTCTGGAAAATACGGTAATAAAAAATGAACACAAATTAGGGCACAAAAATTAAGAACGTGAGTAAAAGTTGGGGCAAAAATGAATTTAAAAAATTGGCAAAAATGAGGAAATATTTTTAGGAAAAAAACATTTATTTGTCACTTCACTTCCCTTAACCCCTCGCGTTTTTGCTGCTTTTTGTCACATATTTACCCTAGTTTTGCTGTATATTGGCGCTTTCAGGAAACCTTTAGATTTGGGTAAAGCCAAACTGCAGAAAATGTGCTCTACTCAGGTGGGTAGGTTAATCCTGTCCCTGGATAAAGAGAGAAGATACTTACATTTTTCCGATAGTAGAACCTATTGGAAAAATTAAAGTAGAACCTAAACTTTTTCCCTCCCATACCATCCTGCTATTCTGTGCATATGACACATTAGACACAATTTTTGCTATAGAACACAGTTAACACGATTATATTTAAGATTTTGCTAAAGATTATACCCAGTTTTCTTTAGATTGACCATTTTTGTGACGTTTATGTTTTCACTTCCTTATTGGACACCGACAGGAAGTGACATCGAAGAAGGTAAACCATTTTAAACTGTTGCCGTGCAACCATGTTAAGTCAATGGGAAATGAATGAGTCAAACTGCTATGGAACGTTACCTTCTTTTATGTCACTTCCTGTCAGCAGCTTAAAAATTCAAATAAAAATAACTTTACTGCCAAACATTTCTTCATTAAAATTACTGCTTCACTGAAAAAAATATGCAACTGATGAACTTGCAACTGATGTAATCCATCTAAATAAGTCATATTTTCAAGAGCATTAAAATCTGTCATATGCACTTTAATGGTACCTATACGTGATCAGAAAGAATGTACGTGGCCGGTTAAAATGTTTAAGTTCTTCAAAGTTAGAGCACTATCTTGAACAATTGAAAAACAGTAGCGTATGTTCTTGTGGTTGACCATGAAGAGAACTAACAGAACTGCAGCCACGGGTCACTAAATCTCCAGTCACACTGATCAAATAGAAGTCAACTGTTTTATGCAGGCAAACGAGTCCAAACGGGTGTAAAACTCACAAGAACCTGCAGAAAGAGGTGGATGAATGTGTGATGAGCGAGCGGCAGAGGGTCTGTGGGCGTGGGGGGTGATGGAGAGAGAGAGAGGGGGATGTAGGCAGGACCCCAGCGCAGGGGTCCACAGGAGTCCCACAGACAGCCAGCCAGCCAGCCAGCCAGGCGGAGAAGGCAGAAGAGAGCCTAAAGTCCCACACACAACCCGAGGAACTGAGAAGGGGAAGAGAGGCAGGGAGTCCCACACAGCCCGGGCAGCGAGGAGAGAGGAGGAAACCAACCCAGTGGCACAGACAGACAGCCCGCACATCCCGGCGAAGAGAGAAGAGGAGGAGGAGGCGCCGCCGCTGCCGCCGAGCTCACCGACCCCTCTGCCCCGCACACACGCCGCCCCGGACGAGAGCTCACTCCAGCGGCCACCTCTGCTCCAGCCGCCCCGCTCCATGGTGCAACTCCAGCGGCGCTCCAGTCTCCACACGTAAGCCCCCCCCCTTTTTTCCTCTCTCTCTACATCTTCCCCCCCCCCATTCGCTTCCAGGAGCAGCAGCAGCAGCAGAACTTCAGCGGGACTTGGACGACGCTTCACCCCGACTGTGCTCGCTCTCGCCTCGGACGCGGACTCCCAAAAAAGCGCACCGCTACCAAAAAAAAAAAAAATCCACTTGGAACTTTACAATCTTTATCCTGTTTCGCGCAAACTTTTTGTTTTTGCTTTGACTTTCCTCGCACTTTTGCACGAGTAAAAAGTGCATGCTTGAACGGATTTAGTACTTTTTTTTTTATTGTGAGCCTATACGACGGACCGAAGCGGAGCGACGCGCACCTCACAGTCAGTTCATCCCTTCATTTCTGCTCATTTCACGCTTTATTAGCCCCTTTATTTGGGCAGATTTGTCACGTTTACTTCGACAAGCCTTTACCCTGCACTCCATTTATCTGCAATTACACCGTACCGGCACCTAAACGACTTTTAAAGTGGATTAAAATTAGGCTAATTTATGTGTGCGGGAGGCGAATTTTATTTAGCTAACGCGCGCGGTTACATTTTTAAGCTAACCGTTAACAAATCATGCTAGCGTAAAAAACAAAAAACAACCCAAAAAACTACAAATTCTACGATTTTTTTTGCGTATATCTTTAACATTTAAAGATTGGAAATCAATATCTGTGGTTTCGGGTCGTGTTTCTCAATTAAAATAAACGCCCGGGCCCTGAATGAAGGTACTTTTTTTCCGCGCAAATGAATCGTCTCTTGTTGCAGGCTAAATTGCTAATTGGAAAATTGATTAGTTGCTGGTTTAGCCACAGTTTCAATCAGTCGCTTCGGTGAGGAGAAAGCAGCGCTGTGTGTGCGAGTGGGGGGGAAAGGGGGAAGAAGAGGCTCTCAAGTTCAAACACGGCTAAAAGCGTTCAATTCTGCGCAAAATCATGTGAAATGTTCAATAAGGGGATATATTTTTATTCCTAGTTTTAGGAGACGGTGTGTTTCGAGGTCGTGGAGCCGCCCCGGCGGTGCTTTATGGTGAACGCGTCTCGCTTTTTGAAATAAACTAAAAAAAACAAACAAACATCGAAGTAGGATGCAAAAATTCACGTTTATAAGCCTTCATAAAATATACATATTCTAACGCCAAGGCTGTTGATCGTTAACACGCACAATAAATCGCGTTTAAGCAGCGTTTCCCGCATTGAAATGGGTGATAAATTAAACCCTGAGAAGTCGAGCATTGGCTTTTACCTGAGGGCCCTTCTTTTAATTTTTTTATTTTTTATCGGAGCACTTTTTAAACGGGAAACCTGCGATTCAATATCCATCATTACGGCTTTTAAACATTTTATTTATTGTTTTATTTTTTGCACGTTTTATGGCTCTGTTTTATAGGTGAGTTTCTATTCTGCAGGACTTCTGCTTGTCAGAGGCAAGGCAAGTTTATGTGTGGAGCACAATACAATTCATACACAAGGCAATTCAAAGTGCTTCACAGTTGCGTACAATTATAAGAAAGCAGATCAAATCCATCCATAAAACACCAACGTAGAAATTACAGTATTAAGTATTAATTACAGTGTTCTCGCAACCTACAAACATGAAAATTTCATATGGCAAGAAAACAAAAATCTGTTTAAATTACTGCCAACCTTTGGGTATTATTATACATGGGAGCCACTTTTTCCGGGGTTTTTTTTTGTCACACATGATCAATATATAGATCCACAATGTGCCAAAATAGCAGAACTTGCACGTTATCTCGACTTGTGTTTGGCGGCACTTTTTCGGAAATGTAACGCATCTCGGGCACACGCATGATCTCCCTCGCGTCGGCGTCTCACACTTTGAAGAAAACTGGGCCTAAACACTCCTAAAGAAATACTAGAAAATGTAAAAAATAAATCAAGGCAAATTTGAACACACGCTTTTTATGTTTTAAAGGATTTTCCTCTCTTAAAAGTATGCCTCACACTAAACCAAACACTGACATTGCAATTTGTATAATAGTAATAATAGCAGGAATATGTTTAGTTTTATAGCAGCTGTATCGTTAATCATATAGGCTTTAACGGTAAAGACTTTTAACTGGATTTGTCAGTAAATAGAAAACATTTGATTAGCATTGATCCGACCGCTGTTTATTGCTCCCAATGGGAAAATCAGTATTCAGATTAGGAATAAATTAAGTGTGTATTAGTCGGCGTTTTAATCCCGTTTGTCATCGTTATAGCTTCTTACAGTGATGCGGCGTGACATAACATTTAAATGAATTTGCACTTGTACAATTAGCAATAAAACAGGAAATATTTTGAACTGTAATATTTTGAAACACAACAAATCGGACTATGCAACAACAAACTCCGATAATCTGAGCATAAAAGACTCAAAACGCTAACCTGTTACCCTCACCTCAACCGCGTGCATTTTATCCAGTTCGGCTTTACACAAATTTAAAAGGTTCTCGCCTGGAGCTCATTTGAAAGCTAAGACCTACAAAACTGATTGTGACGTTTTTGTCTGTTTTTTGTTGTTGTGTCACTTTTTTTACTGTGTCATTGTTGCTTTTCCAACACATTTTTGTCGCTCTTTTGTGTGTTTTTCATGGCCCTTTTTATGCTATTTCCATCTCTTTTCTTGGTTGTATTTCATCCTCATTTTCGCTTTTTCGTCTCGTTTTCGTCGCTATTTCGAAGTTTTTTTTTTTCCAAGAAGCTTTTAGATTTGGGTAAAGCCAAACGGGAGAAAATGTGCTCGGTTCAGGCGGGAGTTAAGAGGTTAAAAAGTAAAAATACCGTGCTAAAAGTATACTAAATACTCTCGGTAATGAACTTGAACAAATGGTCGCAATGATCAAATCCACCATGTCTTTAAATCGGGCCTAAGCTGCTGAGGTGTCGACTTCAGCAAACAAGTCTTAAAATGCACGGGATCCTTGTGTTCGCTCACACGCGGAAAAGTCATCTAGAAATAAGTCAACAATTTCTCGGCATGAGTGCTTTTGTTCTTTCGTAAGTAAATGACAAAAAATCTGCAAATTGAACAGGTATTTTTGCTCATAAATCATCATTTATTTTGCCATTCCAAGTGCCGACATAGTCATCGCACTGCCAGATTTGTTTTACTCACTTGGACAAAAAGCGCATTTTCTCCTGTTCAGCTTTATCCAAATCCAAATCACAGCCCATAGGCCAGTGTAACACCCCATTTGAAAGCTAAGACCTACAAAACTGATCGTAACTTTTTTGACGGGTTTTTTTGGTTGTATTTTTCCCATCGCATTTTTGTCGCACTTTCGTGGCTTTCTCGTCACTCTTTAGTCGTGCGTTTTTTTCCACCTTTTTTTGTCGTTTTATTGTTGCTTTTCCAGCACGTTTTTGTCGCTCTTTTGCCACTTTTTTGCTTTTAAATTTGGGTAATGATAACTCTCTGTTCAAACAGGCAAAAGGCCCAAAATCACGCGCTCACAATAATGAACCGCGCAGTCCGATGGTTCCTCCCGTGATGGCCCTGAGAAGCACAGATGGTGATGGGTGAGTGATAAAAGTCAGTGTCCCCCCCCCCGCTGTGGCGGATCGATACTCGGACAGCGGCGCGCGGCAGAGGGCGGCCCAACTGCTCCTAACCATCAAAGTGACGGGCTCGCGACGGGACGCCCTGACATACGGCCATCTGCATCGCAAAGGAGCCCCAGCGCTTCTCATTCACTTGAGTCAAATATTTAAATGCCGTCCCGCCGTGATGAGTTTGTGGCTTCTGGGTCGGTTTTGGCCCGAAGAGGTCGGTGTTTACCAAATACAAGCGTCCCGTCTGGTCACGTTAGTAAATGTGGAGTTGATTTGTGTTTTAACCACTTCCCCGCCGTCCACCATCTTACACATATTTTCAGAAAAGACAAGGTCTTAGCTTTCAAATGAGGCGTTGCTCTGGCCTAAAGGCTGTAGGCTCCAGCCAATAAGCTTTTAGATAGAACTGGAGAAAATGTGCTCGGTTAAAAGGCGGGCGGGTCAGATGTTAACCTAATTTTCCCCAATTCGGCTTTACCCAAATCTGATCTTTTTCCTAGCGTTGTCGTTGTCACTTTTTCGTTGTATTTTTGCTGTTTTTTTTGTTGCTTTTCTGTTGCTTTTTCGTTGCATGGTTTGTTGCTCTTTGGATACGTTTTTGTTGCGTTTTTATCCTCACATGAGCTTCTATGTATTATTCTGTATATATTTTATGAACTTTTGTAAGTATAACATCAACCTGTCCAGGGACTGCGGGTGGAAATTAGCATTTTTGCTATAACCTGGCACATGACATCTCTTCCTTTTTAGACTAATGTTGTTTGTGCATTTTCCCTGATCAAATAAATAAAGTAAACGTAAGTAAACGTAAAATTTACGTCTTGTTTTTGTCGCTATTTTGACGCTTTTTTTCAAGAAGCTTATAGATTTGGGTAAAGTCGAACTGGAGAAAATGAAATATGGTGCAGAATGGGTCCAGGAACAAGACTCAATTTGTCGGACAGAACCTTATAATTTTCAGGGGACGACTTGTGAGCTTCACCATCAGATTTGAAGATAAAGATTGGTGGTCCGACATGGTGACGGGTCTCCTGCCTTGTTTTGCATGAACACTGCCGTTATTTGTCATTTCCTTAAGAAATCTCCATCATCATCTTCATCAGCCTCATTTTCCCACTGTTTTCAACCACACTGTTTGCAGACTAACAATATAAATGAGGCTCCTCGCTCTCGGGCACACACTGCTGGAGGATGGGAGGGCACCTGGGGTTATCTCTCCGCTCCTGAACACATGTCCTCCTCCTCCTCATTGTGGGCCGTGTTTCCGAAGCGAGCGCGGCCGTGGACGGAGCGGGGGATCCGTCTGGGGCCGCCGTGTCAAGTGGCTCCGTCGCTAAAATAAATCACGTTATTAACGATCTCTCCGCTCCCGCCTCTGCACCGACCGCACTCACGCTCGGGGAACTCATCCACCGGGTCAACACGTCTAATTGCAATTTTTCAGACAATTACATTTGAGATTTCTTCTTGTCAGTGCGGATCCAGTTCAATGAGCGCATAGGTTTGATAGTCCCTGATCCTTTTTAACACTATCTAAGTGTGAAAACTTTTATGAAATGAGTAAAGCAGGATAATTCGGCCGATATTAGCTCAGATCTTAAGGATGCTCTGATTATCGTAATCTGATCAGATATTCCTGCTGTGTGTGGTGTGTTCACAGCGCTCTCGTTTGCCTGGAAGGACGTTGGGACCGCTCTGACCTCAAATCAGGGATATTTAACTTGTTGGATTTTTTTGGCCTGATTTCTCTCTGTGTGTAGTCAGCCCCAAGGACAAACAAGCCACAGCCTGTTACTGTGACGTGTAGCCAATCAGAAAGAGAAGTGACGAGGCGGCGAGGGAGTACGGAGGGGAATCCAAAATCAAAACAGCCGTCCTGGCCAACGGCCGTGGGTAGGAGAGTTCCGTGACCATCATACAGGGCACTGCCATTGGCTGCCATTGCTGCAATACCTCCATCTACCGCAGTGGTTCTTAACCTGGGTTCGATAGAAGACAGCTTACACGAGTCTGTTCTTTACGCGTGCGCTCAGTCACGCAAAAAGACCAAAGATGTTGTTAGCATTTAGCCTCTCCTCCTCTCCTCTATGGGGCCAGACGGGGGTGAAGTTAGAAGTGACCAAGCTCTTCCACGTTTTCCCTGTTTAAATGCTGTTACGTGAGTAGTTACTAGGGGTGTCCATGGTTAACCGATTAACCGTTAAAAAGTAAAGGCATTTTGCTCAGTTAACTGGTGTCTATAATTTGCCGTGGGATTGAATATACTTGTAATACATTTTTGCACCACCACAGACCGCCAGAGCGCTCCCAGACATTTGTCCACGAGAAGTAGCCCATCACACATGGCTAGCTAGTTTTCTATTTTGAAGCGGGCCAAAAAAGCACAGCGTGGGAGCTCCATAGACCGTTAAAAAGAATAGACAGCTCCTCCTCACTCCTCCCCGTTTACCACAATGACCACGTTCGAGGGGAATTCATGGCAGATTTACAGACTCCTCCTCCCCAGCTCTGACGAAGCATGTTCCTAATAAGGGCATAAGGGCGGGATCTTCACTGTAGACTCGGCCCTTGTGTGACGTGTAGCTCGCGCAGCTCCAATGCTAACAGTCCGACCTCCGTTAAGTAGGAGATTTCTAAAAAAATGTTCTTTCAAAAACCAGCCTGGTTTCTTTTTTGTGAGTAACCCAGCGTTATCTCAGGAGGAATATGTAGCCATAGAAAGTGTTGAAAAAATTGAAACCAGGCGTTAAAGTTGTTTTTAACGTGTATAAAGTCCAATGCTTTTCAATGGGGGCCGAGGGGCTATATGGAGGTACTACAGCAATGGAGAAGCAATGGCGGCCTCCAGTTTTGCGGTCATAAAGCAGAGCAGCCAGCGGCCATTGGGGAGCTCTTTACAACCGAGAATGACGGATCAAAATGCAAGTATTGCATTGCAGTGCTTAGATTCATTTCAGGGATGTACTTAAGAAGTAGCTAGGTAAGCTAAAGCTAAAGGCACAAAACTCACCTTTCTCGTTATTGTTAAACAGTGGTGGAGATAAGTGTTGTTGTTTCTTTGGACAGTGTTTCAAAAAAGGTGGGCTAAAACAGGAAAAAGTCAGTGACCTACTTTTTCTGCACTGTAATTACCACTGCGTTTTATTTCGATAGATTAAATTAATAAAGGTGTTAAAAACGTGAGTGATATTGAAGTAACTCGCATATCGTGAGTTACTTGAATATCGTTCAGCCCTAGTGAAAACAGTTTGGTCTAATTCCTGTCCTCCTCCTCCTCCTCCTTCGTCCTCCTTTTCATTCGTGCCTGTTTTTTCCTGTTGAAAGTCGATGAGCCGCAGTTGGTAACATCCCTGTGATCAGCGGCGCTCGGTTACATAATTGCGGCGCGTCTGAATTGGATTAAGCGCGGCGTGTGTTTGCGAAGGGTAATGGAGCCGATAAGAAACGCTTCAGTGACTAATGACAAAGTCTGATTCAAAGTGACATTTCCCCCGCTGTAACGTGCTTCTAATTGGCGGTGTCTGAAGAGCACTGGCAGCCAGGGGGAGGTGTCTTGCCCAAGGACGCAACGACAACCGCAACAACAACACCTGCAGACAGTGAACATTTACATTCCATCAAAAACATATTCAAAAGCAGATTGGACACAACAAACAAACAAAAGTGCAATTTCAGCCCAAACTGCAGTTGAATGTGTTACAGAGTAGGACAGCACAATATATCGCAAGAAATATCGTATCGCGATATTAGGTGATGCAATATCGGTATCGTAAGAATCCACAATATATCGCAACATCATGAAAGTCTTCATCTGACTGAGACCCACACATTTTTTTTTACAAACTCAGCCAAAAACAAACAATAAACAGAACTTTAAAACCCCCGCCTTAACCGAGCACATTTTCTCCAGTTATTATCCAGGTTTCCAGGCATTACCCAAATCTAAAAGCTTCTCGAAAAAAAGGTCAAAGATGTAACGAAAACGCAACAAAAACATGACAAAGTGTCAAAGTGTCAAACAAGACCACAAACCAGTTACAAAACTGCGACAAAAACGTGCAAAAAACGTGACAAAAAGCAACAATAAAGTTACAAAAAAGCGCATAAAAAAGACCACGAAAAAGTAACAAAAACGCAACAACGCATGGAAACACAACGAGGAAAATTCTTAGATCAATTTTGTTGCTTAGCTTTCAAATGAGGCGTTACTCATTGACCTAGAGGCTGTAAGAAGCTTTTAGATTTGGGTAAAGCTGAACTTGCACCTGACTTTTAATCGAGTTTCTCCGGTTAAGGGTCTAAAAGATTTAATATCGGATTTAATCATACTTATTTCTGAGTTGTTTGTGTTGTCATTGACATATTTACACAATGTTTAAGGAGAGACCCTGCATGTGAACAGGGAAATACATGTCATTTACAGATGACAATGTGAAACATTTGTTGGGGACTGCTGAATATGAGAATAAAATGTATTTCAAGTTTTCTGTCATTTTAGGTTTTCATATAATACCGATGAAATGTTTGGAAATGCTTTTTACAGTATGTATCAGCTTTTCTTTACTTTCAACACTCTTTCCATTGTGTGATTCTCATTGAAGACATTAAATATCATCCCTTTATGAATAATCAGGCAGCTGTCATTTCCAGACTCCATGTTTTTTGAGGTAAACTTTCTTTTTGATGCTAGCCACGCTCCACACTAGCAATAGGCCATTTGCTTCTGCTGTCCCAAATCCCCTGAACTCACCCTAATAGAATGAGGTTTAGATCTGTTCCGGTCTGTTCTCATGTTTGACGTGGCGGTCCGCAGCGGAGTGAGCGATGGAGAGGTTAAAGGCTAAGTCCACACTGCAGCCGAGCGCCTCCTGAGGTCAATCCACTTAATTCATGACTTTTCCCAGACTCCTCAGCTCAGCTCTTCCCAGTGTTAAATGTAGGGCTGGGTACCGTTAAATAATACCAGTCTGGTATGGGGAAAAAAGTTTAGGTTCTACTGGTATCGAAAAAAGTAAAAGTAAAAAAGTATCAAAAGCAGGAACCGGAAAAAAAAACCTTCTCTCTTTAGATCCAAATCCAAGTTTTTATGCTGTTGGTCCAGGGACTGGATTAAAGGAAGTGACTTGGTTATTTCAGCTCAAATGGTCCCCCCCCCCCCCCCCCACCTATTTTTCTTCTTTTAATTTCCTTTTTTTCCCAATTTTGCTAGTTTTTTACTACCAATATTTTCCCTTTTTTTTCTCCACTGTATTTATTTTTTCCCCTATTTTTGCCCCAGTTCTTTCTAATTTTCCCAATTTCCCCCCATTTTTGCTACATTTTTATCACCAATATTTTCCCTATTCCTTCCCCATTTTTTCCCAAATTTTAATTTTTTCCTTATTTTTTGCCACAATTTGTCCGAATTTTTCTCATTTCCCCAAAAATTATTCTCCATTTTCACACATTTCTTGACGTTGGAGATGTACATTGTAAATGTGCAGATCTAAAGCCGCACAGACTTTAAAGGTACACTATGCAACGTTTTATGTACCTCTCAGTGACCCAGTGGCTGTATGGGTGGTTAGCTTAGCGCCTTTACTTTCCATCCTGGTGGCTCCTATGATGCTTCAGGATCCATTTTATTTCAGGTCTTTTAGTGTTTCTTGTAGGTTTTCGGAATGGAATGTATATGTAACCATGGATACGGTTCAATCAGCAGAGAAAACTTAATAAACAGTTGATCCTGAAGCGTCCTACAGGCCATTGGGATGGAAAGTAAAGGCGCTAAGCTAACCAGCCACTGTCACTGAAAGGTTAAATACGTTTAATATCAACTTTTATTTTTACATAAAAAGTTGCATAGTGCAGCTTTAAAAAAAAAGAAAAAAAAAGATTGGATTGGACAAACTGTGCAGTGAAGAGGAGCAGGAGGAGGGGTAACATTTATAGCATGGTTTCCAGCTTCAGCTCGGCCTGATGAACACACTGATACAGTACAAACATGTGGAGGACAGATTTGGGTTTTAACAAAGATGCACTTTTATCCAGGAAGTACACATTGAAGAGCTGTCACTGAAGCTCAATAAAGTCTTTTTTGCTTTAAGAAATAAAAGGCAAAGTGCTTGTGTGCCTTTGTGGAATGAATAATGAAGTATTTGTGCATTAAAATGGCCTAAAAACATATTCAATGTGACCTTTGTGTTTCCGTAGACGGCCGCGATGCTGAAGCCCGCCGACCCCAGCGCCTCCGCCTTCCTGAAGGTGGACCCCTCGTACCTGCAGCACTGGCAGCAGCTCTTCCCCCAGACGCAGCTCAAAGCGCCTCCCAACAACAACAACAACAACAACAGCTTAGCCCCGCCCCTGCCCTCGCTACCCGCCGACCGCCTGTCCATCAACGTGGAAACCCTCCGCTCGGCGCGCCTCCACCTCCACCAAGGCAACGCCAACGCCATCTCTAGCTCCACGTCCCAGCTCGCCCCGCAGATGGCGCTCTTCGGGCAGGCCCTGGCGCCCGTGTGCCTGCCCGAGCGGCCGCCGCAGCCCGCCGGAGGAGGAGGATGCAGGGAGGATGTGGTGGTGGTGGAGAGTCACTCGCAGAGCGGCGCCAAAGAGGGCTCCGGCGGCGTGAGCGTGGTGTCGTCCAGCGTGAAGAGCGTCAGCAGCAGTAGTGGCGGGGCAGCGCTGGCGGAGGAAGGCGCTAAAAGCGGCTCGCTGAGGTTTAAGCTAACGTCGGAGGAGCTGGACTATTATCTGTACGGACAGCAGCGCATGGAGATCATACCTCTGAGCAACCACACGGGGGAGCTCAACAACCGTACGTATTTACATTCTTCTTCTGGTCTTCGCCGCCGTGTCTTTAAGGCTTTCTCTGGACATCGTTGTTTTATAAAGAAGTCCTGACCTGGGACAATATATCGCAGTACGTTTCTGTTGCATTTACAGTAGAGGTGGTCTGTAATCAATTGGAGACTGTAAATGCAAAAGAGCTTTAAACCTTGTTATAATTAGAGATTCACCGATCCAGCTTTTTTGCTTCCGATACGATACTGTTTTTTTGTATCTGCCGATATCCGGTATTAACCAATGCCAAGAGACTTACTTAAAAGTGGCTGCTTTGAGTGAAAATATTGAAAAGTCCTCATTTCTCCAGTTTCAGATCAATAAAATATTTTCTTGCAAACGACATGTCACAATTCTATCTATGAATAAACTAGTTTAGTTTAGTTTATTGGTTTATTTGGTAGGGACAGTACATGTTAACGAACAAGCCACACAGGATTGTAGACTAATGGAAAAACATTACACTGGACTTTTCTACACTAATATCTTCAGGACAGGCTTTAGGTTACATTAATATAAACAACTCACATAAAGTGATCTGATTATTACAAATATGTTAGATCAGTTATTCTTTAACTGCATTTCATAAACTACAATACAAACACTTGACCGCTCTAGCAGTGGCTATTTTATTTAGTTAGGTGATCCAATCATAATTTCTGTCTCATCTTTGATTAGTTGACGTTGGCATGCTGTTTCTAGCTGCGGCATTTTGCGTGGGGATTAAATGCGGAGTTAAAAGTAACTCATCGATTCAATTCTCCGGGTTCTAAGGTTCAAAATGACATACAGCATGTCCATATTCACTGGTGTTTTCCCACAGGCTCTAGTTAGGTCGACCTAAAGTGGCTCTTGACCCGAGAGCGACACTTTGGCTGGTCTAAACAACTGCTCTGAGTCCGGCTGAAACAGGAGTCCCTCAGAGCAGCTTCACTCGCCTCTGGGTCGGAGCGTGTGTGAAGGTGTGTCGGTGCATTGACAGGTCGATGCTTGTTGTCATGGGAATACGTTTGTTGAACAGCTGATGATGTGGATGCGTGTGAACACAGACTGAACTAACTTTGAGGTAAATACATTTGAAACTAGGGCGGCCTCGGGTCGACCCACAAGGCTCCAACATGTGAGAAAATGCCCTGAGGTGTCGTCTCTGAAAGGTTTTAAAACGTTAAGAGCCAAAACAGGTATCGGTTCAGTATCTAATATGTAGCCGATACGATACTCAATATTGTATTTATTCCAGTATTGGCTCCGATATCGGATCGGTGCATCCCAAGTTATAATATGCCCTCGTCAAAGACAGTCCTGGAGCAACAGGAAATCCTCGGGTTAATAGTCGTTTTATCTCTGGTATCAGCACTTCCGTCTGTACTTCCTGGAAACAATTGCGTATTTTTTTACGTCTTCGTCTGGTGCTGAAGCTCCGATCTGTACTTCCTGCTTTTATTGTGCCATAGAAAAAATAAATAATTAAGCGAAAAATCCAATTCTGCGGGGGGAGCTACAGGCAACACTCCTCACCTCGTCCTGGCAAGGCCGTGGGAACCCAGGGTGCTGAGGGTGCTGCAGCACCCCCTGGTGGATGGTTTGAAAAAGCATTTTTGGGGGCAATCTTGTTCCTCAGCACCCCCTAACCAAAATATGTTCCCACGCCTCTGCGTCCTGGCCTCTGTTTCAAATGTTAAAAGGTAAAATATCAATGCTGAGACACACAACAGAAAGCCTGAAGCCCACTGTCACAGGTTCATGTCCAGTTCCACTCCTTACAGAATTATCTGGAGTGAATAAACTCGAAATATTATGCGGCGGACACTGGACGGTGAGTTACTGAAGGACGAGCTGAGAAGAGTGTGCTGTTAAACCTGCCGTGAGGACCGACCGGTGAGCGTCCACAGAGTCCGAGTGGCAGCTGTTCTATCGACAGAGGTCAGAGATCACCGCAGCTACAGACTCCAGGCCTGAGCCGCTCTGTTAATGTTTCCCTCTCTCCCTCTCCTTTCTTTATCTGTCTCCTCTCCCCTCTCTCTGGGGGGCGTCCAAATCAACTCAGCGCTTTGTCATTTAAATCAGGAAGCGCCCGCTGTCAGCGCGCTCGCCGTCAGCGCGGGAGAAGCATCGATTTTTAGACACAAAATAATGGTATGATCTGAAGCAGGCCGTTCACAAGTCCCAAGTGTTTCTGAGAGGAGAGACGGGAGAGAGGGGGAGAGACGAGGGGAGAGACGAGGAGAGAGGGGGAGAGAGGGGGAGAGACGAGGAGAGACGAGGAGAGAGGGGAGAGACGAGGAGAGACGAGGAGAGACGAGGAGAGAGGGGGAGAGAGGGGGAGAGACGAGGAGAGATGAGGAGAGAGGGGGAGAGAAACAGGGGAAGGCAACTACTTTAACATCTTTGGCCTTTGGTGGAAAAACATTTTGCGCTTTTGAGGGATGAGGTTTGATAAATACCTCAGGCCAGGGGTTCCCAAACTTTTTATGCCACAACCATAAAACCATCCGACTAATAGTTTGGGACCCACTACTCAAAACCGATCCAGCTGTTTGCTCCTGATACCGATACTGGGGGTTTGAGTATCTGCCGATATCCGATATGAACCGATACCAAGACATTTTCTTAAAAGTGGCTTGATTAAGCTCGGCATACACTGATTTTAGAGACGATTTTGAACAAGCTAAATGAATCATCCACTCACGGTGCCACTGAATCGCATACGAGGAGTGTACGAGCCCATGATGGAGGTGCTCACGCTGTACCTACGGAGAGAAAACGCACTTGATGATTGATCTGCTCATACTGTACGACTGACGTGACCCAGTGACGTGTACTTTACGGATATAAGCTCTGTCTGTCATATCATATCAACAGTGCCTCTAAACACCTCACCATTCACTTAATAACTTAAGTTCAGCTCTGTCCGCCCTGTGTCTCCTCCTCTTGGCTCATGCAGCTGTATTGTTCACTCTGCTTTCAGTCGGCTTCTTCAGCGATACCACAGCACCAGGACCGCACAAATCACCAAAAATATCAAACATCACAAATGATCCTTGGCTACATGACAGACTTTAGGTTGCATTAATATGAACAACTCACATAAAGTGTCTGATCAGTAAAACTTTGGCATTACAAATATGTTGGATCAGTTATTCTTTAACAGCATTTTCTAAACTAAAATACAACACTTGGCCGCTCTAGCCGTGGCCAATTGATTTGATTTTTCTTAAAGGAACCGTTGCACTGTCACTGTTTGGGGGCAGGTCTCCTCTCGTCTGCTTTGTCTCACCTGCTCAGAGCAACATGTACTGAAGCCTGAACCCCTGACCGACCCTGGCAGATGCACAGTGCACATAATGTTTAGTAATAAATTGTAACAAAATGCCTCAGTCCTCGTTCAAACGCAGGGTGGTGTCGTCTCTGGTGAGTGAATAGGTTTTTCAGAGAGTCCCGTCGCCTTTTTATTTCTGCTTATGTCTCAAAGAAGTTTGTATATTTTTCTGGCTCATTGATAAAACACTGCAGCTTGTATGGCAAAATTAGTTTGAGGGATGAAGCCAAATTAATAACTCAAAAACACAATAGAAAAGTTCTCCTTCTAATATCCAGCCGGTAACACGTGGCCAATCACAGCGCTCCGAGTGCGACGACGAGAGACGCTGATTTGACAAAAGCAATTCTTACCAAACACACACGTCCTGACGTCAAACAAATCCTGCTCCACCAGGACCCACTGGAGATTATCGCGTCAATGTGAAAGGTCCCAGGTTCGATTTCCCCCCCCTGGACGGGGCCTTTCTGTGTGGAGTTTGCACGTTCTTCCCGTGTCTGTGTAGGTTTCCCCTACCACTAAAAACATGTACAATAGGTGAATCCTCCATCCAGGTGATTCTGACCATCAGCCTGGTTGTCCCTACTATATATATACAGGGACAATAAAGTAAACCTGAACCCTAACCTCATAGTTTCTGTCCTAGCCTTGATTAGCTGCCATTAGCATTAGCATGCTGCTGCTAGTGTATTAGCACGCTTACTCAGTGATTGAATTCTCCAGGTTCTGAGCTTCATAATGACATACAGCATTGTCCATATTCACTTAGATTTAGTTGGTGAAAGGCGTGTTTTTAAAACGAAGAGCCAAAACAGGCTCAGTCATATTTGGAATTGATACCTGATATTATTTTTCCGTCCCATTAGTGTCTCCGATCTCCGATACCAGTATCGGATCGGTGCATCCCTACCTGTTTTTGACCCATTCAGTGCCTCTGGGCTGAAGCGGTTCTTGTGTCTCTCACTGGAGGACTATTGTGCTCAGATATTTCCGCACAAATGTGCGCATTAGTTTTTAATTAGCCTGAAAAGCCCTCCTCCCAGTGTCTGCGGTGATGAAGCGTCTCCTCAGCACTATCTCTGTCGATGCCTCGTCTCATGAGCGATGGAGGACAAGCACATATTAATTGGACTCTCCGGTTTGTGCGTGTGCGTCTGGCCTAAGCGTGTGCGTGAATGGAGTGCACAGGGGGCGGTCAATTCACTGCGCGGTGATTTATCTGGGTGGTGGTGCGGAGTGGAGAGCGCGGCCGATAAAGCGCTCATCTGTCAGAGGGCTTTATTAATTACAGCGGCGATAATCATAATCATAGAAATGTAATGGAGAAGCTCAGGCTGCTCAGACCGGGGCTATCTCTGTCCAAACAGGAGATTAGAAATAGAGCTGCTGCCGCTGTACCACTTTAGAACTTTACAACAGGAGAGAGAGCGAGCAAAGGACACTCACGCAGAGATTATAGGGCCGGACTGGTCAAATAAGGATCACAGGGCTGAAGCCATTAAAAACCATCAGTACTTACATTTGAAACTGTATAAATGAATGAATGGAGTTCAGGATGGAACGTTATAAAGATGAGGCGCTGCAGCTGAAAACATCGATGTTTTTCACTGTGGTTAGTGTTGAGATTTTTATCTTGCTTTCTTCTTTCACCAA
The DNA here is from genome assembly GCA_007210695.1 of Neogobius melanostomus. Lineage (NCBI taxonomy): Eukaryota > Metazoa > Chordata > Actinopteri > Gobiiformes > Gobiidae > Neogobius > Neogobius melanostomus. Next base: position 473,404 of record VHKM01001007.1, on the reverse strand, counting down.
GCTAATCTTTTACAATATTTATTTTATGACGCTATACAAATATACACAGGGCGCACATGCAGACAAAGTGACTAAACTAGGACTGTTTTCTCCAAATGAGGTTTTCATTCCACTCTTTAACAACTCCACTTTAGTAGCTCCTACACACTTTACAGGCTCCCACTCAAATCGATATCTCTACATTTTGTTTATTTTCACATTTCTCCCGCAGCGTTGTCGCCTTCACTGAAATGTGCGTTCGCAAAAACTCTTTCCCCCCTGAAAGCTGCACGTGTTCGAGCGGCTCATACTTGGACTTTTATCTGTGTTTGAATCCACTGCAGCCGTTTGTCATAATCCAGCCAGGCCCAGTGTCCGCGAGGCACTTTCTGTTTCTGTCAGAACAAAGAGAGACCAGAGCCAGTGTCTAAACAAAACCCACTTGTGTAACTCTAGACTTATGTGCAGAGACGGGGCAGAAACACATTTACTGTCAAAGAAATGAAGAAGAAGGGAATTAAACCCTCTTCAAAAGGAGATGGAGGTGACGGTGAATCTTTCTGCAGTAAGATTTATTTTCTCCGTGATGGAAAAAAATATACGTTCAAAACAGTCAAGGTGGCAGCTACTGTGAGTTACCTCCGTTTGAAATGACCAAAAAAGATCTGAACTCTGTGGGGGCCAAGAATCTGTGTATCATTCGTCCAATCAATATTCAAATTGAAAACAAAAACGGAATTACTTGTAAACGTGTAGTATGAGCGTTTTTCGTTTTATGTAATGAAACCAAACCACTCCTTATGGCTTAAATTTTGATTTTTCAATCTGATGCTTAAATCGAAATCGGTCGTGTTAGACCTGTGACCCGCACTGACACAGCCCCGGGGTTAATGCTAAAGCCACTTGAACTTCTCTGCACCTTCACTTCTGAAAGAGAGGAAACTTCTGTTGTTGCACGCGAATAAATCATAATTGATGATATAATCCTGCTCTGAGCCCGTGCTTTTCAAAATCTAAGTTTAAGCCATATAGAGTGATTTGGTTTTATTACATAACACAAAACACGCTCATAGCAGACGTTTACAAGTAATTTCATTTTTGTTTTCAATCTGAATATTGATTGAACGAATGATACACGGATTGCCAAGCCATCTCACGCTCCCTGAACCACCCAATGCCAGTCTGGTATTGGAAAAAAGTTTAGGTACTACTGGTACCCATGTTTTTTTCCCCTCAATTTATTACCAATATTTTCCTTTTTTGTTTTTTGTTTACACATTTTTTCATATTTTTTGCCACCATTTTTTCTCGTTCTCCCGATTTCTTCCTCATTCTTGCTAATTTGTTATTACTAATATTTTCCCTATTTCTCCCCAATTTTTTTCCCAATTTATTCCCTATTTTTCCCTAATTCCTTTTTCCCCACCATTTTTTCCTAAATGATTCCCCATTTTTCACACATTTCTTGACATTGCAGATGAACCTGATATTGTAAATGTGCAGATCTTCCACACATGATTGTTCTTTTTTCTGGTTCTAGATGACAAATATTTTAGTATAGGTATTGGAAAAAGTTCAGGTATCGGTATTGAAAACCAAGAATTGTTAAAGTACTGGTATCGAAAAAAATGTCAAGGTACCCAGGCCTAGTCGTGGGCTGATCTCATTCTTCGGACACACAGTGTTGCTGAGCGACTGCAGCAGCCCCTGATCAAAACCGTTCACATCCAGGAGGCATCTTGTTAGTGGTGATAGTATTTTGAGTGCAATGGTTCCCAACCTGTGGGGGCCTCTGGGAATGCAGGGTTTGCAGAGCTTTGTCTGGACAGAGGGTCAGGCCGTGTTAATTTGGACAACATATTTTAATTTAATCAATGGTTTTGTATAGCCCGATATAAAACAGAGCAGTAATAAAACAGAGCAGTAAATAAGACAGTGTAAAGTTCAGGTGAATCAAGTATCCAGGCAAACATAATGTCCAAATAAGCGTCAGCAGTGGGTGGCGACGAGCGGCGCGGGTGTCCCCTGTCCTTAGACTCTCAGCACAGTGAGGAAAAAGTCAAAAACCCAGGGGGAGAAAGAGAAACCTTGGGGAGAACCACAGAAGGAGAGATCCACTCACATGGACGGACAGACTATAGAGACCCAGGGCCGATGGAGTCCCTTAAGCAGACGCGCCAAGATCGAGACCGTCCAGTCCTTGTTGTCAATCCAGTATAGGCAGGGTTCCTCCGTTCAGCCGGGTTCCTCCGTTCGATTTAGTCTTACTCTTTTGACTAAAATGTCATTTAGTTTTAATCCAGAATTAGTCCAATCATTCTTCTTCAGTTTTAGTCGACTAAAATTGTTTGTAAATTTCGATTAATGTATTCAGATTAAGAAACTGACAGATTAATTTAGTCAATTTTACATTTGTAATATTTATTGTAATCATATTTAATCGAGGTCCTCTGTCTCATGTTTGTTCTCCACATGAACAAAGCTCAGATCTGTTCCTTTGGCAGTGAATTAAAATGATATGTGACTCTCAAACTGTCACTGGAAGTTTGCATGGTTTTAGTTTAGTTTAGTTTAGTTTATTAGTTTATTTGAGCAGTTAAAATTCTGCTCAAAGGGAGTGGGCCGAAGCAAAAGCTTATAAGCGCCCACCCCCGACATCATTGCAATTAAAACATTAAACATTAGAACAATAAAATATTAAAAACATAAAAAGACACATTAATATGCATATTACACTCAGTGAATACTACTATGTACACCCCACAACTGCAATCAACAAACCCCCACCCAGCTGCCCCAACTAGCTGATTTGGTAGATGATGTTCCTATGCTGTGTAGTGCGTTAAAAACAAGGTATACGAGCCCATTGGGAGGATCCCTCTCAACAGATTCGTATCTCGCCTACTCTAATTCTCTATTTGCCATTTTAAGCAATAGAATGACAACTGTTCAGAGCAACAACACTCTTCCTTAATTAATTGAATGCAAATTAATCCTACTGCTCCCCCTAGAGGCAATGCGTTTCTTCTTCTAAAACTTTTCAAAGTTGAGCTATGTTTCTGAATCCTAAAGTTCAATTCATCACGTAATTCATAACGACCAGTACGTTCTTGGAACCTTCTTTGTATTTGGCCCGGTAACAGTTTGTAGTTTGTACCTTGCCTTGTATAACATCTGTACAGTTTGGAACTCAACAATGTCACAAAACTTCATGATCTTTGATTTTAAAAATAATGAGTTTGTGTGGTCCAAAAACCCAACTTTGTGAATTAATCGAACAGCTCTTTTTTGTAGTATTACTATTGGTTTTAATGTGCTTTCATAAATACCACAGTGTAATGATTTAAATAGGGCAGTATAAGAGAACAGTATAAGGTATGTAGAGCTTTGATATTTAAAATGTGCTCTTCTTTTCATTTTTATTTCGTCATGTTTTAGTCTACAAAAATATCTGGACATTTTAGTCCTAGTTTTACTCTTATAAACTACTTTTAATGTAGTTTTAGTCTAATTTTAGTCAGCAAAAAATTATTTAGGACAAAATTGTGACAAAATATTTCAGTTGACGAAAAGTAAGTGATACGATTTGAGCAAATGAAATGATAAAATATTATCAGACACAGTGTATCTGCAGTAATCCCTAAGTCAAACTTATTACTGTCGTTCTGCCTGCTCGTGCGCGTGGGTGACAGGCGCTGCACTAAAGACGCCGAGCGGTACCGCTGCAAAAGGCCAACATAAAAGTGAAAAAAGGGACTTCAGAGGGGAATTGGGAATTATTATTTTCTATAATAGGAGCCTAATTAATATTAGGAATGTCAGTCTTTTTGTATTATTATATTTCATGTAATATATATATATATATATATATATATATATATATATATATCATTATATATCATTATATATTATATAATGTACATAATAATATATTTTATGTATTAGATCCATAAATTGCGAGCATAAAACGCTCTCAATTCACTAGATACCCTCTGACTGGGTGCTAATTCCTAGGAACAATGTGTAAATTTCATTTATATATTAGATCCATACAGACCTATTGGATATTACAGTGGTTTCATTTGTTGGCTTTTTATTTTATTTTTTATAAACATCCAAGATGTTTTGGATTTAGGTTTGAATTTTAAACGAGATAGTTTTTAAGAAGCAAGTGTTAGCGTCAGTTTAGCGATAGCATTAAGGCTGTGAATCTCCAGTCCTGGATTTGCAGCAGCTCCAGTCTACAAAAAACTCCAAACTAAACTTTGAAGCACTGCTCTGTGGTAAACCTGCAGGCTGGAGCTGCTGCAGATCAGATTATTTACTTTATTTATTTATTTGATAGGGACAGTCCATATTAATGAACAGCTGCACATGTGCACTGTAAATATGCCAGATTATAGCAGAGATGTTAGTTTCTATCTGTAGTCCCTAGGCAGGCGACAGTATCGGATCCGATCCAGTCATTCAGTAAGTAAGTAAGTGCTTTATTGTCATTGTACAACTGTACAACGCGCATTGAGTTGCCTTGTGTACGAAATGCGCGGTATAAATAAAGTTGCCTTGCCTTGCCTTGTCTACAACGAAATAGTGTTCAGGTATTAGTCCTGAGCTGTGTGTCAACCTGACCCACATGAGAAGAAGAAATGTGTAGGTCTCAAATGGATTTAGCAGATAAGCTAGCATTTTGTTTACCTTTAAAAAGCTGCTTTCTTCAGGACCAATCCAATCCGATACTCTCAAAATGCCTGGATCGGCTACCGATACCAATACTGATCAATACTGATATCGGATCAGGACATCCCTAATTATTATCGGGGCATGAGGCTTCTGACAGCAGGGCACTTAGGAATAGCAAATATAAGGGTGATTGTTGTTGAACTAATATGGATTTTATGTGACATAGCGTTCGACTGACCTCCCAGTTTAAAAGTAGAGTAAATCTATGGTAAGATTTGCCCTTCTCATTGTGTCTTCAGAGGTTCCGCTAGACTTTCTTTTTGTCGGCCACTTTGGCCGGCTGGGTCGTAAAATGTCGGCCATTCACAAGAATTACTGGCCATTAAAAATATATAGCCTAATGAATGTGGCTTATTATCAATAACAATCTACAGTGTTTCCCACAGGTGTGAAGGCAATGTGTGGCGGGGGGAGCGTGTGGAGAAACACGTGCACAGACTATGGGTCACGTTTTTACAGCGTGCAGCGCAGCCCTTTGATCGCAGCGCTGCAGCGGGAGGCGGACACAGGAGAGATTGTGCCTTTCTCTCCTGTGTCCGCCTCCCGCTGCAGCAGTGGGATAAATACGGCTCTCCGTCCTGTGAAAGCATTAAGGTTGTGACGAAAACTTGTGAGGCTGCAACGCCATGAGCTTTTGGAAGCATTAGCTGGTGACAGAAAGACGTTGGAGCTGCGCGTAACACATTCAGCTGCGCTGACTCTGTAATAAAACCAGATGAACTCGAGTCCAAAGGATTTGTAGGGAGACTTTCTATGAGTCAAAATGACCGCTGCGGTGCTATACGATGCGTGTTTTAAAAAGCGTTTCAAAAAAAATAAAATAAAATAAAATAAATATTTTTATTTTTTTATAAAATAAACGAAACGAACCGCCACAGAATAGTCTATGTGTGGGAAACACTGTATAATACATTTAGACCGAGCGCTACACAAGTGCTATAGTGGGTCCAAAACACGGCTATTTCTAATGAAAGAACGACGTGCAGCTCAAATCCAAACATACAGTTGTGCGCATGGAGACGACAGAGGTGGCAGGTGCCACGCGGATGTACCCCACTCATGACCCTGCTGTCCAGATCTGACCGCATCAGCTGCTCAGCGAGGGTTGGGCTGTAGGATGCCATTCCGCGCTTTAACGTGGCTTCAGGTATAAAATTAGCGATGTCTCTCACCGCTGAAATATTATGGAGGGACAAATCAGCAATGCTAAAGTCATCAAAAGTCAGTCTCGAGCGATTCACCACGGACCCAGCTCTGACACACTCAAGAGCGGCTCCGAACACCGCTTACTGATGCCGAGGCGGTCTGCGCAGACTTACTGAGGGAAGCGCCTCTAAACCCGGCCAGTCTCACAGGAAGAGCCGCTGTGGGACAGCGCGTCAAAACACACGGAGTTTACAGAATATCCTAATCGAATTTACTAGCTGTTGAGTTCTTAACACACTTTTATAAAAGTAAATGTACCTTTAGTTCGCTATTTTTACAGGCTGCAGAGCAAGGACGGGCCGAACATTATTTTCTTTCAGTTGAGAGATTAAATGTGTTTTGTCTGTTAATAGTTAGGCATAAAGAAAGTAGAACTAATGAACTGCTGAGCTAATGAGAAGGTGGTTTTATTTTGTAGTGCTGGATCAAAAACGGAAATCACTTCCATAGTTACTGTTAGCTCAATTCCAACGTTATGCCCAAAGTCAATTTATTAGCTCTTGAATTCGTGACACACTTTTATAAAAGTACATTTAGCTTTCGGCTGCCGTTCTCTTGGAAAATGTGACGATGCGCAATGATTAAAGCCTTTCATTTCAGGGTGATGGCGCTTTGTAAAAAAGCAAAAAGACGTAGATCAAAACCTTTTTTAACAGAAATACTGAACCTTTAATAATATTTAGGCCTATCTGAAAAACACTTTGTTATACCAATCACTGACTTATTTGAAATAGGTCTATTTAGCCTTCGACGGACTTTACTTTTACCGGTTATTTGTTTTTCAAACAGCCGGCTAACGGAAACTCTGGCTGATGGCACAGATTATCAACTTCGCTTCCATCAGTCTACCTCAGGGCGGCTGTGGCTACACATGTAGCTCATCGCCACCGAGTACGGAGTGAATGAATAATGCAATGTAAAGCGTCTTTGAGCTTGATCTGGAAAAGGCTAATGCATTATTAGTGATATTGTATATTGTCCCACCCCTAATTGTAACCACAAGTAGATGGTGTCGGTTCTGGGGCATTTTGAGATTTTCACAGATTGTTCAAGTGTAGTCTCCAAGCTTTCCAACAGTGTGTAACACATGGAAATCTGATACTATTTGGAAACGTAGCAGCGATTTGAAGTTAACAATTCCAAAAAGCCCAAAGGGCAGAAAAAGGCCTCTGAAGTTTTGGGCAGTTCTCACCTCTCTGCTGTTGAGAATAACAATAGGGCTCATATACATCTTATTTAGATAAGCCACACCCCCGTAAAGCTCCCCACTGTCTTGTCATGTTATGTGTATGTTGTTGGTATATGTGTATGTTGGGCCATAGTGATGTAGATAATGGACATAGTGTAGCCTACGCTTTTATTTACAGTCTAAATCCTGCATGCTTCTCCCATAGCTTCTCCCCAGTCCCTCTGCTCCCTGTGTCAGCTCTTCCTCCATGAGCTGCTGGAGCCTCATGCTGAGAGAGAGTTACAGACTCCGGACATAACTGAAGTTATAACTGTAGAAAAGACTCCTGTACTACTTTAGTAATGCACATACACTCTCATACACATGAGAGGAAAAGGCCGACACTGCGACGTATCGCTGCGCGTGATCCCATGTTTACGTTTCACTCCACACACCCAGGGTAAATTTATCTAACCATAAAACCGGAAATATGAGGCGGATCTCTTTCAAATAAGAAGTTGCTGAATGCTAGGGATGCGCTGACTACATTTATGGAGTAGTTTAAGTTTGTAGAGATCTTGATTACGACCAAAAACAAAACACAAACAAATCCAATCAACTGAACACACCACGTTAGCTTACAGCACCTCAATGGCCTCATCAAAAGCAAACAGACACGATAGCACAGCGGCCACAAGCGACAAAAAAACAACAAAACTTTAACTCACCCGTCTGAAGTAACCTTTGCGTGCCTTCGGCTCAGCAAACTCGTGGTAAATCCATTTTCAAATCCATTCTCAGTTCTTTTCAATGTAGAGTTATGCAAATCCGCTCTACATCCTTCTGTCTTAAATCACGCTCTGAAGGCAAGGAGTTGGCTCGGGAAACGTAATGTTCAGCAGGGGGCGCTGTGCATGCTTACAGCCAGGGCATCAAGTTAGGAATAGTTAGCCTGGAAAGGTTCACTGGTTTCACGCAGAAAAACGAATCTCTGCAGTAGTATTCCAGCGTTAGCAGCAGCGGTCTCTGAGAGGGGGGGAGGGGGAAGGGTTGCATAACCATGAGCCACACAAGCACATGACACGTCCCCACGGCGTGCGCTATTTCTCTGACAAAACAAGACTTTTCAATCTGAAAACTGATCGACAATAGGTTTAGTTTAGTTTATTTATTTGTTTGAGCAGTTAACCTGCTCAAAGGGAGTGGGCTGAAGCCAAAGGCTTATAAGCGCCCACCCCAAAAAGGCGTATGTATAAAACTGCCTTTTTTGCATGGCATTTGTTTGCTAAAGCATTTGTCAACAACACAAACCAAAGCAGCGGTGCCTCCTCCTCCGCAGTGTTTACCCAGTATGTAAATACACACAGATAAAGTCACGCCCCTACTGCACGCTCTGAAATCTCCCAAAACAAGCCGGTTTGAACCTAAAAGTTTACGCTTGTAAATATACCATAACTGCTAGCTTAAACATGTAGAGGCTTCTTCGTGGCTTCAAGTGAACGATTCTGCAAAAAAGCGAAAATCACTAATTTTCAAAAAAATGTGCTTGTTTCTCCATTTGCGAGAAAGTGAGTCTGCCGACTTGTGTCCCTGGAAACCACGGCGGGTCACATATAGAGCACTACAAGTGCTTTAACATGAGTCAAAAAACACAGCTCTTTGTAATGAAAGAACTCTGATACAAGGAAGACCCAATAACAGCTCCAAACTCACCACAGACCCAGCTCTGGCACACTTAGAGCGGCTCAGAACACGGTTCATTTCTTCAGGTTAATTTTTGTCTTAAGTAAAACTCAACACTTTTCACTTGTTTCTCCACTCAGCTCGAAGTGTGAGAGAGTGTTCACTGTTATCGACGTCGATCTCGGCCGCGCAGACCAAACAGGAAGTCAGACCCACTTCCCACAAAGTCTTTCTGTTGTTTCAGTCTGATGGACGGAGCTAATGAAACTCCTTGATTCACATTAATATCTACCACAGAGAGGGAGGAGGAATGTGTTAGTGAAGACGATGTGCCTGAGTCTGAAACAGCCGTCTCTAAATCTGGAGAACATGACATTAGCCAAAATAAAACGTCCAGTTTCTGTCAGAGAGTCCAGCAGAAGTGTGGGTTAGGATGCCAATAATCACAGAGACCTTCACCACGTTTTTAGAGTGGAAGCTGGAATGTAGAATCGAACAGCAGAGTGGGCTTGGGTTTAGTGCCTTATTTTAGATGGGTGGATGTCAGATTTATGTAACCAAGTAAGAATACTGTAACTTTTATGAGTGGTTTCGCTCAGAGCTATATATTCAGAGAAAAAAAACACAATCCTGAGTTTGAAACACATATTACAAAGGTAACAACGTTTTTTTTAAAATGAGGAGTGTTGCCAGAGTTCACACAAAGTAAAAAACACAAACGAGAATGAATTGACAAAGATAAAAGTTTTATTTCATCACAAAGCCTTAGTCATTTAACATTTTGAGAGACATGTTGGTTATTCATCAGGTAGACGTTGGCAACACTATTTCTGCAGTGGGTAATCAAAGAATGGACTTGGATGAGAACATAACCTTTTTAAATATCATATTTGGGTTACTGTAGTCACATCTCCATGGAGACGAGCTGGAGACGTCGCGCTCCCAGTAAAGTTACTGTCAGGTCCGTGTAGAGATGAGCCACCCACAGCAAACACACGTTTGTTTGGGTATTTTTTCAAGGATAGGAATATTTGTAAAATATATATTCTGTATATTGGGGAAGTGTTTTGAGGTGTGTCCTGAAATATATTTAAAATAATTATTTTACTCATTTATTTGATAGTGTGAACAATTAACAAGTAACACACTACAACATTTCTAAAGGCTAATTTGCAATGTCTTTTAAAATACAGTACACTTAGAAAATACATTTACAGTAACATTTATTCCGACGTTAGGCAAGGCAAGGCAAGGCAACTTTATTTATACCGCGCATTTCGTACACAAGGCAACTCAATGCGCCATTACACAAAGGTAGTGCATTCGAGTGAAATCTATAAATGATTGGACACTTGGGGCCAGACCTTGTGCCTGGGGCAAGGACAGCACAGCTCCACACCCGATGGTCAGCTTCCATTAGTGTAGCTGTTGTGCTAGGGCAGGGCTTATAGAAAGAGAGAGGACTGAGGTGTGGTTTATTATAAGCAGCACTGAGAGTTGTGACCCGATGGTAGCCTCACATTCATTTCCTCATTTAATTGGCGCTGCCTTATGTTCTGCTTAAGTTCTGCACAGGTCAAACTCAAAACTTTATTAACCCCATCGTGACCTAAACAATGTTAATGTCCCGAGAGAAAGAGGTGTCGCCGACAGCCGGTCCCGCTGTGGCGCAGGTCAGCACTCACTCGACCGTAATTGCGTTAATAACACAACCAAAACAAAAGCACATGTTCACTCCTCCACAACCCCTTTTACAGTACACCAGTGTTTCTCCACTCCATGTACTTCCCACTTAAATGCGCCAAGTCTGGAGCGGGAAAATATCAATGGGTGCTCCTACTAAGCGCAAAATGTTATGTTATAGTCTGCGTTTAGAAACACAAGATCTAGTCTCTTTTTAAAACGCGCTTTCATTTTTAAAAACCCCAGATGTAAGTCCTGTTTCAGCTCAGGAGATGAGGAGTTCCATAGCGCACTGGACAGTAAAGGCTGACTGCCCAAAGGTCTTTTTTCTATGGGGCACTTTAACATTTCCTATGAGCCTCTGAGAACATCAGGGGCTTGGTTGTGCAAACATTTATACGTACATTTTAAATTACAAAATTAAAAAAAATTGTCAAGTTAAGGAAATGTAACCTCTGCAATCCTCCCCAAGGGTGCGTTCTGTAATATGTTGTATCCGGTATTTTAGTGGTCTGTTGTAAATCATTCTTAAAGGCCTGATTGTTGTGGTTCTCTCTCCCGGCCCGTCTCACGACGCTCATCTCGGATCTGATATTGCAGCGAGTGACCTGCGGTCCTTCTATTCTCTGCCCGCATCTCATATCCCCTCTCTTTCCCGTCTTTAGGCTGTGACATGTGTGCGGACAACAGAAACGGCGAGTGTCCAATGCACGGGCCCCTGCACTCCCTGCGACGCCTGGTGGGCACGAGCAGCACTGCGGCTCCTGTGGCTCCGCCCGATGTCCCAGACTGGCTCCGTGACCTGCCAAGAGAGGTACAACCAATTACATAATGCAGAGCGATACAGACAGGCAGGAGCTGCTACGATTTTCATTGACATCATGCTTAGTGAATGCAGGATGAAGATGAAGGACAACTGATCAACCACAGCATTTGTGTGTAATTGTAATCATTGCTCATGAAGATAACACAAAGGTTCAGTACCAGAGGCAGATGGCTACATTAACAACAAGCACATGGCTACGTAAACAAACAGCACATGGCTACATAAACAAACAGCACATGGCTACGTAAACAAACAGTACATGGCTATGTAAACAAACAGCACATGGCTACGTAAACAAACTGCACATGGTTACGTAAACAACCAGCACATGGCTACGTAAACGAACAGCACATGGCTACGTAAACAAACTGCACATGGCAACAAACTGCACATGGCTACATAAACAAACAGCACATGGCTACGTAAACAAACAGCACATGGCTACATAAACAAACAGCACATGGCTACGTAAACAAACGGCTACATAAACAGCTACATAAACAAACAGCACATGGCTACGTAAACAAACAGCACATGGCTACATACACAAACTGCACATGGCTACTAAACAACCAGCACATGGCTAAGTAAACAAACAACACATGGTTACATAAACAAATAGAGCATGGCTACCTAAACAAACGGCTAAGTAAACAAACTGCACATGGCTACGTAAACAAACTGCACATGGCTACGTAAACAAACTGCACATGGCTACGTAAACAAACTGCACATGGCTACGTAAACAAACTGCACATGGCTACGTAAACAAACTGCACATGGCTACGTAAACGAACAGCACATGGCTACGTAAACAAACTGCACATGGCTATGTGAACAAACAGCCCATGGCTACGTAAACGAACAGCACATGGCTACGTAAACAAACTGCACATGGCTATGTGAACAAACAGCCCATGGCTACGTAAACGAACAGCACATGGCTACGTAAACAAACTGCACATGGCTACGTAAACAAACAGCACATGGCTACGTAAACAAACTGCACATGGCTACGTAAAAAACAGCACATGGCTACGTAAACAAACTGCACATGGCTACGTAAACAAACAGCACATGGCTACGTAAACAAACTCACATGGCTAGTAACAAACAGCACATGGCTACGTAAACAACAGCACATGGCTACGTAAACAAACTGCACATGGCTACGTAAACAAACTGCACATGCAAAAACCACATGGCAACAAACTGCACATGGCTACGTAAACAAACTGCACATGGCTACGTAAACAAACTTCACATGGCTATGTAAACAAACAGCACATGGCTACGTAAACGAACAGCACATGGCTACGTAAACAAACTGCACATGGCTACGTAAACAAACAGCACATGGCAACAAACTGCACATGGCAACAAACTGCACATGGCTACGTAAACAAACTGCACATGGCTACGTAAACAAACTTCACATGGCTATGTGAACAAACAGCCATGGCTACGTAAACGAACAGCACATGGCTACGTAAACAAACTGCACATGGCTACGTAACAACAGCACATGGCAACAAACTGCACATGGCTACGTAAACAAACTGCACATGGCTACGTAAACAAACTGCACATGGCTACGTAACAACTGCACATGGCAACAAACTGCACATGGCTATGTAAACAAACTGCACATGGCTACGTAAACAAACTGCACATGGCTACGTAAACAAACTTCACATGGCTATGTAAACAAACAGCACATGGCTACGTAAACAAACTGCACATGGCTACGTAAACAAACTGCACATGGCAACAAACTGCACATGGCTACGTAAACAAACTGCACATGGCTACGTAAACAAACAGCACATGGCTACGTAAACAAACTGCACATGGCAACAAACTGCACATGGCTACGTAAACAAACTGCACATGGCTACGTAAACAAACTGCACATGGCTATGTAAACAAACTGCACATGGCTATGTAAACAAGGAGCACATGGCTACGCAAATTCACCATTTATGTTTATTTCAAGCCTTTTTTCTCTGAATAATAACATTTGCCAAGGGGTTTATTTAAAAATGTTTCCCAGTCTAGGCTCTCTGTATACAGCCCTGTCTCTGCTCTCCTCAGGTCTGCCTCTGCACCAGTACGGTGCCCGGTCTGGGGTATGGGATTTGTGCGGCGCAGAGGATTCCTCAGGGCACATGGATCGGTCCATTCCAGGGCGTCCCGTTGCTCCTGGACAAGATCCACAGTGGAGTTCTGAGGAACAGCCGACACCTGTGGGAGGTAGGTTCATGGAACGCTTTCACGCTTGATCCTGCACAGCTCCAAACTTCTTTTAGTTAATATTCTGAAAGGATTTTCACAGCCATTTTTCTAAATCTAATTCCCAGGCTGATTTTTGAGCTTTGAACCCAAAAAACTTGGCAACATTTTCATGTTTACAGATATTTTCACTAATAACTAGTCAATTCAAAAACTAAACATGATGCAGTATACTGTATGTCAGAGCAAATTTTTGTAATTAATATATAAACAAAATAGAACCGGAGTATTTAAACTTTTAAATAATACTTTTGGTGAATGAGTAAGTATGTGAAAGATGAGGGAGCATTGCCACGTTGTAGTGATTTCCTGAAAAACTTGACAAAATATCATAAAATAAACATCGTAAAGGAAGAGTTTGGTCTTTTTTTTTTACTCAGAAAATTAGCTGCAAATCCAAACAAACGTGATAATCCATGTTTTCACATGCAGTCTTAAGTTCTCTGAAAGGGATTTTTCTTACAGCAGTCATTGAAATTGTGATTTCTTATTTACATCATTTACCTTTGAGCGTCTGGTGTCTGTTGTGCGTATTCCACCAAATGTAACCACTAGAGTGAGTAAAAAAGAGCAAGAGGACTGTGTGAGTTTAAACTGGGACTAAATCAGCATCTTATGGACAGTGTGAGGTGCGTCTCTCATTAGCAGCAGCCATATTCAGGAGTGTAAACGGCGAGTAAACGGCGGCTCCTCGCCATCGATCGATCGCGCTGGTATTTCCACGCTCTGGCAGCGCGTCGATGCCGCTTATAAACAGCCGCATTTGCATGAAGCGCCAGACTGATGACTCCCTTAAGACCCGCGCCAAAGGTCGACGCCGCATCACTCCCGGCTGCCAGATACGCCTCACGTCCGCTGCTGATGAGGTCACGGGTCAGAGGGCGGCCCGGCCAGGGGAGGCGGAGGGTGACATTGAAGATGAAGGTGCAGAATACTGGTCCAGGATCTAACCTGGGACGTCCTTGCTGTGAGGCTCGAGCGCTAACCACTGCGCCACTTTGTCGTTTCAGTTTAAGGTGAGGCGCTGCAGATGTATTTAGAGATATTGGTCACAAAGATTTTCAGAGGGATTTTGATTTTGTTAAAATATACTAGTTATTAAAAAAAATTTTTTATTATAAAAAAATCAATTTCTCGTTTTTTTGGGTTAAAAGCTCAATAAATCAGGCAGAAATTAGATATTAAAGAATCCCTCTGGAAAAATCTTCCAAATGTAGTCGAGTGGGAGTCTGTAAAGTGTGGAGTCTTATGGAGCGACTAAAGTGCAGATGTTGTCAAAGAGTGGAATGAAAACGGTCCTAAAGTTTAGTCCCTTCGTCTGCACATGCGCCCTGTGTATATTTCTCCCGTCTTTGCTGTCTGCCACAAAGGAAATGACCATATTTGGATTACAGCGTCATCTCGGTCACAGCCTTTTGTGCTACACGTGGATACCAAACATGTCAGTATTTGTGAATGAATAGGCGTGGGAAAGAACAGGGAGCGACACAGCCATGTTGGAGTTACACAGAGACACAGGGATGCTTGGTTCTCTGCAGAGGACGTCCTGCGTGACGTACATTTGACTGTGATTCCATTTCATCATCATAGACAGGGATCTTGAGTTTGACTCCTGTCTATTGTCGTTAGTGGCTCTGCAGCGTCCTGTGATGGGGTCAGGGTCCAGAGGTCGTGGGGAGGTGGAGGACCTACATGAATTTAAAGATCATGTGACGACTTTATCCTGAGGAGGTTTATTCCAGCGGACAGACAGACCACCCTCTGACCCGGGGCTGGAGGAAAGGAGGTGTCTGACATTGTCCACCGCAATTTAGATCGACGGCTGACAAGGATATGCTATATTTAGAGTAAGTTTCTATTCTAGATTAACATTTATTGGGTATTCCAGCTCTAAAACAAGCCAGAATCAGCACACAAAGCTAAACACATACAGATGCGTGCAGAGAAAAATCAAGTCCAGGCACTCATCATTTGCAAAAGTAGAAAAAGGCTTTATTTATGGGCCAGAAACATTAAAAGCACACCAACGCGTGTCGGCTTGCGCCTTCGTCAGGGTGTGACGAAGATGCGTGTTTCCTCCAGGTTTTCAGGTGTGGCAGGGTGTGTGTGGCGTGGACATGCTGCCTAAAAGAATTATGTTTGGCAGAATCACGACAGATGTGTAGGGCTGGGTACCGTTAAACGATACCAGTCTGGTATCAGAGAAAAAGTTTAGGTTCTACTGGTGTTAAAAAATGAGAGTATCGAAAGCAGATACTGAAAAAAAACCGTCTATCTTTAGACCCACG
Organism: Neogobius melanostomus; assembly: GCA_007210695.1. Taxonomy (NCBI): domain Eukaryota; kingdom Metazoa; phylum Chordata; class Actinopteri; order Gobiiformes; family Gobiidae; genus Neogobius; species Neogobius melanostomus. The sequence goes on along the minus strand of VHKM01001007.1, from coordinate 457,539 downwards.
TTTTGATGCTGTTGGTCCAGTGATAGCATTAAAGGAAGTTTATTTGCCTATTTTTCCAGATTTCTTTGCCCAATGTTTGCCCCATTTTTCCATTTTTTTTGGCTTTTTTTTTTCTCGTTTTCCCAATTTTCCCCCCTAATTTTTTCTCATGTTTGATTATTAATTATTTCCCTATTTCCCCTCATTTTTTCTATTTTCTCTCATTTAAAACAAAAAATGTTTTCCCTACTTTTGTCTCAATTCATTCCAATATATTTATTTTTTGCCCCAATTTTTTCCTGATTTTTGCTAAATTTTTAACACTAACATTCTCACTATTTCTCCCCATTCCCCCCCCCCCCCGATTTATTACCATTTCCCCCCCTATTTTCCACCCCACATATTTTCATTATTTTTGCCACAATTTCCCCAATTTTCTCCCATTTTCCCCACATTTCTTGACATTGCAGATGAACCCAATATTATAAATGTGCAGATCTTCCTCACATAATTGTTCTGTTTTCTGGTTCTAAACGACAAATATTTTAGTACAGGTATCGAAAAAGTATCGTTCAGCTATCAGTATCGGAAACCAATTATGATTAAGGTACCGGTATCATAAAAAAATTTAACGGTACCTAGCTCTACAGATGTGTATTTCTTCAAACCATCTGGGGTAGCAGAGGACACATGATACACAGCTCCAAGGCCAACGACGCCTCTGTATTAAAGGTGCGTGTGATGGCAGTTAGTGTTTCATCACGACAACAGTTACAAACTGAAGTATATTTACTGCAGTACTGTACTTAAGTCTGAGGATCTGTTCTTGACTAGAGTTGAGTTTTCATCTCAAATGCTACTCCACTCCGCTCTTGACTCTGCGCCGTGCATTATAACCATCTAATGCACGGCTTCTCATATAATCCTTACTTAATTTAGTCTTGGTCTTTTGATGAAAATGTCATTTTGTTTTAGTCCAGATTTAGTCAAATAATTCTCTTAAATTTTAGTCTAGTTTTAGTCGACTAAAATTGCATGTGGAATTTAGTCTAAGATGAATTGATTCCACTTTATATTCATAATATTTATTTTAATCATATTTAATCATGGTCCTCTTCTTCATGTTTGTTCTCCACATGAACACAGCTCAAACATGTTCCTTTATCAGTGGATTTAAATAATCTGTCAGTGGAAGTTTGGATGATTTTACTCCCTTCTTTTCAGTTTTATCTTGTCATATCTTAGTTGATGAAAATATCTGGGCATTTTAATCCTAGTTTTAGTCTACAAAACAACATCGATTTAAATGGACCTATACCTTTTACTTTGAATATGTATTTTCTACAGCAATACTTCAGTACTGTCTGTGTGTTTCCATGCGCTGGAGTATCCTGGTTATTAGGCATTGGTTATGACAGTATTCTGGATATGATGTTTACACCAGGTCACTCATATCGCTGTTTACATGAGCAACTACAGTATCCTGGATATTTAGGCTCCAGAGAGGGGCGGAGCTAATGACAAATATGGTAAGGAGCTAAATACTTTAGCAATGTTGCTAACGCATGCCTTTTTCGGACTTGTCTCCAGCATAGGGACAAGAACTATCCAACAAAACAGTTAAACAGTGGAGTTCTTTCCCAGCTTCAGACATGAGAATTGAAAATAAATAAATAGAAATTAGTTTGATCCGAGAGCAGCGCTGACTTCCACTGCAGATACCACAGAGCAAAGAAGTAGTTGTTTTATGAGGTTACTTCAATGTTTTGTTGAAGATACCCAGTTTCAAAAGCTCAGGTACCAGATAAAATGGCTGTTGGAAAGTTTTTGCTCCTGCTGTATCTGGAACAAAAGTTCGCACATGCTCAGTACGTCTGCAATGGTGAGAAACCAGGATACCTGTGTTTACATGAACCAGACAAAACCTGGGCGTTTTCACACAGGCTCTGTTAGGTCGACCTAAAGTGGCTCTCGACCCTGGAGCGGCACTTTAGGATCAGTCTGAATCCAACCGCACTTTACGCCGGTCTAAACAATCGCTCCGAGTGCGGCTAAAACAGACTGTGAATGCAGCCGAACTACTCTCACGATCACACTTCTTTTTTGTGTGAAGACTGCTGCAGTAAAAAAACCTTGGGAATAAGTTCATGAACAGCTGATCATTGTTTCGTGGCTGATGGTGCGACGTTTGATGGGAGCACGTGTGAACACGGACAGAACTATGGACTGAAAACGACCTTAAAATCCACATTAACAACCTGGATACTTGAGTGTATTTAAACACACAGAGGAAGTTTGACTTTTTCTGGAGTAATATTTTCCAGCAGTACAGGTACTTATACTCAAGTAATGAAAGCAAGTTTGACCTCCACTGCTTAAACAGAGCAGAATGGACCATCTCCAGATCTTGAACAATAGGTTTGTGAGGACATACACTGAAAGGTCTGGGAATGGAACACGGGACCTGTTTTACTGCAGGAAAAGGACCTCACTCCACAGTAGTTACAGTCCAGCCTTGAAGCCTTAAAGACAGAGGTTCTCCGCGTGCCCTGAGGCAGACTGATGGGGCAGTGGCAGCCATAAATCACCGCCGGAGTAGATCCATCCCTCGCGGCCTTTATTAGAGCCACGTGTCGGCGTTAAACAAAGCCACAGTGAACCTAAATCTGACTGAAGCGGCTCGTATCGACGCGCAGCTCTTTAAACGCTCGGTAAACGCTCCAACGCGGCAGATAAAGACACAAAGTCCTCCTCAGAGCCGATCGATGGCCGTGAAATACTGCCTCCTCCCGCCGCCTTAATTAAAACTGGCCCTTCCTGGAGCGCCATAGACAACATGCCAGCTGCGCCCTGATTGGCTATAGGACACACTTCACTTCCTGTTTCAGGCGGCGTCAATAGAGGAGTTTAACCACGGCTGAAGTAATGGAGGCGCCTAATGACGAGGGCCGAGCTGGGGGGAGCTGCTCCAGTGTAGGGCCTGGCACCAGTCAGAGGAAAGGTTTAGGTTCTACCTTATATCTTTAGATCCAAGTTTTAATGCTGTTGGTTTGCCCATTTCTCCCATTTTTCTACCAATTTTTTCAATTTTTTGCCGCAATTTCTTCCTGTTTTCCTACCTTTTTCCCTTCATTTTTGCCCATTTTTATTACTAATATTTCCCTTATCCCCCACTATTTTCCCATTTATTTACTCAATTTATTACAATTTTTTTATTTCCCCCCATTTTCCCCCTCTCACGTTTTTGTTCCTTTTCCTTTTTTTTTGTTCCTCGTTTCCTCGCTGTTTTATGCTTTTTTTGTTTCAAGCTTTTAGGTTTGGGTAAAGCCAAACTGGGCTCGGTTCAGGTGGGGGTGAAGAGGTTAAAGAACTGGTATGTACCATTTTTTTTATGGTGCCTAGCCCTACTGAAGTATTTGCTTTAGAAAATACTTAATACTCAAAGTATTCAAAGTAGAAAGGACAAATCTGTTTAAGTGTTCGGAAAATAACTTTGCGGCTTCAAACACATGAAAGTGTGGCCTAAACTCCCCTCTGCACGTCAACATGACGACCTGCTGTTCAGTGTGCATTATTCAGCTTTTGGACTAATGGACTTTTGACTTTGGAGCCTACTGTATATAGAAATGTCATGGAGTAAAGGTTCTTTCTCACCAACGCGATATTCTTTCAATTTTTTATTGCAATTGGAAATGCTCAAAATTCAAAATAAAGCATTGAAACGTTGATTAGCTCCAAAACAACCTCCATTATTCTGTTTCTTACTGCTTTGTTTTGATATGCACTGTGTCTATCTGAGGCCACTGTGACTGAAATGGCATTGAACCAAGGGCGTAGGTTTTGTGTCTATGTTGGTGGGGACACTTCACTGTCTCCACAGCGGACGGCCCCTCCAGTCACTGCTGCGCTGTCCTCTCCTCACACACTTGACTTCTCAAGAAAACTCAGTCTGAGCACAACAACTATTTTCTGATCGTTTTTAAGTAAAACATCAAATGAAACTACAGACATTGCGTGTTTCCACCGACTGTAGCCCAGTTGTAGCTCAGAAAGGAAAAGGTGGCCAACGTGGCCAGTGATCCGGAGGAGACTTCATGCATAGACATCATCAGACAAAACGTAAAACAATCATAAGGAAATATAAGTTCAGATGCCCTGACAGAAAGTCAGCAGCCTGTAGTGTTCTGTGGAGCCGGTCACAGTGAAGAAAAAGAGAAAAAAGGTGCAGAGTGAGGGGAAAGACGTATCTCTTCGTCTCTCCTCGTCCAAAAATAGGTTAAAAAAATGCCACCACACGGCGTTTGAACAGGGACTGAAGCATTATGTGGAAAACATTTCACAGAGCCGTGACATCATGTGCACTGAGCACTCTCTAATGCAAAGAGCAGTTTGGTACCGGTGATCTCGGCCTTTAATGGGCATTATATTGGCCAATAGCTCATATATATCGCCCTGATATATCGGCCGGCTGATACATCGGTCGACCTCTGTGATAAATCTGTTATATGTGATAAATCTCAATGGGGAGAGACTACTTTGTTGTTTTCATAGACAAGAATATTGACTAAATAAATGCAGTCTTGGCAGTTTGCTAATTGTGATTTCGATTCAGTTATGATTATTTGTACAGCCCTGGCTCTTAGAATGAGACTATACAAACATTGATTCTTCATGCAGTGGACAATGATGAGATATTTAGCTCCTTTTCTCCTTAATGTCTTAGAGTTAAACTTTCCTTTTACAATGTTTATTTCATGACGGTTTCCCGAGTCGTGCGCGAGAAAGTAACTCCAACATGGCGCTTCTTCATTTCCAAATACTGACTTGTTTGGTATCCACCTGTAGCTGCACGTTTGTAAGCGTTTATAGAGGACAGATTCAGACTCATTTCAACATGCAGTGGTGGTAAAGTGGTGCGTGTATCTGCAGTCTTGGATCTGCAGCGGCTCCTCACCTGCAGGTTTATAATATAAAGCGGCATGGTTAATGAAGGAGACGTATACAGTCTGATGGAGAGCTCACTCAGTAGAACCGGTTCTCGATTCCCATCCCTATACAAAACTGAGCTAAGACTTTATTTTTGTGTATTTTGACGCTTTTTCATTGCTTTTTTGTCACGTTTTTGTTGCATTTTCATTCTCGGTTATGTCTCATTTTGACTCTTTTAGATTTGGGTAAAGTCAAAACTGGAGAAAATGTGCTCGGTTAACCTCTTAACCCACGCCTTAACCGAGCACATTTTCTCCAGTTTCAGCTTAAATCTTAAAGCTTCTTGAGCTGAGAGTTTAAGCCAGTGTAACGGCTCATTTGAAAGCTACGACCTGAGCTCTATCCTTGTTTATGTCACATTTTTGTGGCTTTACTACAGTTACTGCATTACACTAATAACGCCAAAACTCTACAAAAAAGCAATAAGAACGTGACAAAATGTGACAAACTTAAGAGTTTTGTTGAAACATAACTTTTAAGTCCAGTCAGTTTGTTTGGGCTTACAGTGTATTGTTTCCTATTCAGCTGCAGCGTCTCCACTTAAAGGTCCTATATCATGCAAAATCGACTTTTTGGAGTTTTTAACAATGTTGTTATGCTATTTCCTTATCAAAACACCCCCAGAGCGGTTTTTGGCTTCATTCACGCAGTTCTAAGTAATCCTCCTGAATCCTGCTCTCTGAGCAGCTGCTCCGCCCTCTCCTGGTAATGACTGAGCTGTTCAGTTGTGTCGTCACAGCGGAACGGAAGTGCTCTACGTCTGTAATGTAATGCCTTACGGCCTGGTTTGAATTTATAAAACAGCTTTTTCATTATTTTTTGTTGTAAGAGCATGGATTAAAGTTCTCCGTCTACCCGACGGAATTCCGTCGATTGGTAAGTCAGAGAAAAAAAATCCGTCGATGAATTGTTTTGAAAAAGAAAAAGAAAATGCTGCCTGCATGTGAAGACGACCCCGTGAACCTGGCCCCTCATCATGCTGAAACGATTGGCTTTTTATTTTTAATAATACGTTTCATGGGGGGCCAGCTTCACACAGCTGTGAACACGGGGCCGAGGAGAACTCGCGCCCGCTTTGCTCCTTTCTTCGTGGTAACACCGACCGGGCTGCAGGATGTGGAGCAGATACGGTGACACCGTTTATTTGTGTTTTTGTGATGTTAATTGAGATGAAAATAAATACACAATTAATGGGTGTCCTGCGAGAATGGGTGGTTTGAAAAGTTGCGCAAAGCAAAAATGCTTAAACTGATACGTTCGTTGGCCATAATTAACGTAGCTTTGTGTGCAAACAATTGATGCGTATATTTTATTAATGCTTTCAATTATGCTATAGGCCTATGAACGTCTTGATAGTAACGTGACATGATCTTCCAATAAACGCCTAAAATTGACAGGTGGGAGGGACGGCAGATGCTAAATTGACCTAGCTAACATTATTACGCGACATAATGATGGACGCGTTGTTTATTGAGGAAGGTGCAGAAGTGGGTAATATCGACTAGGGATGGGTATCGAACCCCGGTATCATAACGGCCCCCATGCGCTCAAATAAGCACTTAAAAAAGTCTCTCTCCGCTCTCATGGATGCGTTCGTTGCATCGGATCTATTCATCCCGCTACCCCGCACGAGAGCGCACGGTGTCAGCCCATCCTCATGCTCTGCCACTGCCCTGTCTCCCCTCTGCAGCCGTGTGCAGCGAGACAGGTGCATGCGGGAAAGGCGTGTGTGTTAGACATTCAAACGTGCTTAATCTACTCAGAATCCCCCGAGCTGCTGCCGCTAACCCGCTGTAAAAAGCCAAACGTAACGACTTCGTACTGCACAGACAGAGCCACGCGCACTTTTCTTCTTTCACAAATACTCGAACTAAACAGTTTCGGGTGGAGTCTGGTTTTCCACAACATGCGTGCGCGCTCCACGTGCACGTCAGCGCGAGGCGGTGTCAACCCACTGGAGACAAGTTGAGAGGCAGATGACAGTGCAGTAAAATAATGAACTAGACTCGAGTCACTTCCTAAGTTTTCATTTGGACTCAGTCCTCAGAGCTACAGCCAAATCTAACCAACAGCCTGATTTACTAGATAATAATGATTAAAAAAAAAGTAAATAAGGCAAGGCAACTTTATTTATACCGCGCATTTCGTACACAAGGCAACTCAAAAAGTGAAGTAGCCTATTTTAACTCCCATATATTAAGTGTACATGCAAATTGGAAATAAAATGTAGAGTAATAAAAAAATAAATCTAGGCCAAGGATTAATGCCTACTTATACAGTAGCCTCTATCTAACTTTTTTTCCCCTTTTAAAGTACCGATAAGAGTACCGTTAAAGTACCGGATCGATAAGGAGTATCGATAATAGTAGTAGTATCGATAAATCCTTAATGATACCCATCCCTAATATCGACAGAGGTGTCAAAAATAGATGGAGATGGGAATGGCTAAATGAGAACGGGGACAATGGCTTGCCCCATCGATCGTGGTGCAAAAACTTAAACAGCCAGGTGTGTGCATGTGCGTAGTTTGCCATAAGAAGATTATGTATGGAAGTAATGGCAAAAAAGTCT